>PVHT021183619.1:8999880-9084821 GCA_004024745.2 Catagonus wagneri | reverse complement strand
CGGGTTCGATCCCTGCCCTTGCTCAGTGGGTTAACGATCCGGCGTTGCCGTGAGCTGTGGTGTAGGTTGCAGACGCGGCTCGGATCCTGTGTTGCTGTGGCTGCGGCGCAGGCCAGTGGCTACAGCTCCGATTAGACCCCTAGCCTGGGAACCTCCACATGCCGCGGGTGCGGCCATAAAATGACAAAAGGCAAAAAAAATAAATAAATAAATAAATAAAAATAAAAATTACCTGTGTGGCTTGAATTTTGTAGCTCACATTATATTTCTATTGAATGGTTCTGCTTTAACATGACAAATATGTATGCCTATAGACAAAAAAAGAGAAAACAATATAGAAATAGAAGAATGCTGGGATTTGCGAGTGCATTTGCTTATTTTTTAAATAGTCTTTACTATTTAATTTTTATAATAAAATGCATGATTAATTACATTTAAAAGTTATCATATTCACAGAGTTCCTGTTGTGGCACAGCAGAAATGAATCCAACTAGTAACCATGAGGTTGTGGATTTGAGCCCGGGCCTCACTCAGTGGGAGTGAGCTGTGGTGTAGGTCACAGACATGACTAGGATCCTGCATTGCTGTGGCTGTGGCCTAGGCCAGCAGCTGTTATTTGGATTCAACCCCTAGCCTGGGAACTCCATATGCTGTGGGTGTAGCCCTTAAAAGCAAAAAAAAAAAAAAATTACCATATTCACCCCTCAAGGTAAATTCTTTTACAAGAAGCCTTCCTTGGGAATCTTATTCTTAAATAATTTCTCCCTCATTTGGATTTGTCCCTGGTCTGAAGCCTGCTACATATAGAACTATCTGTGTTGTACTTAAAAATACCATCTCCCCAAGCTAAGTGAATCAAAATTTCTGGGGTAGGGTCCAGTATCAATATTTTATAAAAGCCACATGAAAAACCACAGACCTATAACAGCAGCCCATTGCATACTGCAGCACTTGGTATATGTTCCCTTTAGTACAGTAAATTGTCTACATGTTATTTTATCTCCTTCATGCAAAGATGCTGACCTAAGATGCTTGAAGCATCTTAGGTCAGCATCTTTGCATCCTACACATTATAGGCCTGTATACATCGTAGATCTCTCATAAGTCGTATTAAATCAGTGCTGAAAAGTTGAAAGTAAATAAATGAAATAACTGTAGATAAATTTAATGAGTTCTGTGCATCAATTACTGAGTTAGGCACTTACTACCTCATTTATTCATCCCCTTGATTCTATGATGTGCATGCTATTATTATTCCTCCTTTACTGATGAGAAATGGGTGCTCAGAAAATAAAACAGCTGTGACATCCCACAAATGTCAAGATTTGAACATAAATTGAATGACTGCAAAGCACCAATGGTTAATCACTATTACCCTGAAGAAATGGCAGATGTTATCGCTCTCTATATTGGGTATTACCACCGTGCAACCTGATCAGAAGGGTAGGAGAATGATAAAACAAGAGCAGGAGAAAAATTTGACATTTTGTGAGTAGAGTTTAATGATAGCAGTGAGTGAAGAAGAAAGTTTCGTTTGGACTGGAGCACACTGAGGGCTAATCACGGAATACTGGGCCGTCGACATTTGCACACTACTCAACTGTGGCACAAAGCAATTCACACTGACTCCCCAGAGCTGAGCTCCTCAAACCTTACCATACACACAGATCTCCTGGGGCCCTCGTTACGACATGGATTCTGATTCAGTAGGTCGTGGAGTGTATTTAGCAGGTCGATTCTGTATTTCTAACAAGCTCCCAGGTGATGATGCCAATGCCATTGGTCCTTGGACAACTGAGTTGAAAGACTAGTCTGGACAACCTGTATGCAAGGTTAATACTCTGAGATTTCCTCATATGAGAGTGAAAATCTTTGACTAGTAGCCAACTAAGTCAAATATGGCCTGCATTCAATTTATCAAGCATTCATTGAGGGGTCCCTTATGTGCCAGGCACTAGGCAAAGTCCTAAGCATAATTCGTGCCTGAGGCCTAGTATTAATTTTGAAGGCCGGGTACCTTGTTGAGTTCATGAATGTCTTAGTAATGATTCGTAAGACACTGCTCCTGCTCGAAAGGTATTCCTGTGAGGGAAACAGTTAAACAAAAGGACAACTGCAGCACAATCTGATACGTGTTATAAAAGAGAGAAATTCAGGAGTTCCCGTCGTGGCTCAGTGGTTAACAAATCCGACTAGGAACCATGAGGTTGCGGGTGCGATCCCTGGCCTTGCTCAGTGGGTTAAGGATCCGGGAGCTCCTGGGCCCAGGGATCAGATCTAAGCCGCAGTTAAACCTACGCCACATCTGCAGCAATGCCGGGTCCTTAACCTACTGTGCCAGGCTGCGGGTCTAGCCTGTATCCCAGTGCTCCAAAGATATGGCTGATCCTGTTGCTCCACAGCCGGAACTCCATGTCCAGGTATTTTTAATTAATACTGCCATTAGGAAGCCTGTGTTATCTCACAGACTGTGATGCCGTCCATGCTGGAGCCCCAGGAAGGCTAAATACTAAAGCTAAGCTGTCCCTCAACTCCACTCCTCCTCTGACTGTATCCAATGGTTGCAAATTCCTGCCTCATATACCTCCTAACTAGCTTTCCAATCTGTCCCCTGTCATCTCCATCTCCACTGCCACCCCAGTGGTTTGATTACAAGTAGTGGATTAGCCTCCACGTGGGCCTCCCTTGCTCCACCTTATCTTTTCCTTTCACCCTGGCCATCAGAGAGATCTTCCCAAGAAGCAAAGCTGATCATAGCAGTCCCTGTCTTTCATTCTTCTTTTTTTTTTTGTCTTTTTGCCTTATCTAGGGCCACACCCACAGCATGTGGAGGTTCCCAGGCTAGGGGTCTAACAGGAGCTGTAGCTGCCGACCTTCACCACAGCTCCTGGCAACACTGGATCCTTAACCCACTGACCAAGGTCAGGGATCGAACCCGCAACCTCATGATTCTTAGTTGGATTCGTTAACCACTGAGCCACGACGGGAACTCCCCTGTTTTGTAATTTTAAGTGGCTCTCAGCTACTTACAAAGATTCAAATAGAGCTCCGTATTTGACATACCTCTCAGGTCTCTACCTGAATCTCCTCTTCTAGCTACCCCTCTTAGAGCTTGTGCTTGGGACTCCGTGAATTGGACTTGATTGCCTGTCTTGAATGGATGGATGAAGTTTCCAAGCTTCAACTATGCTGCTGCTTCACTCTGAGGACTGCTCTCTTCCACTCCCCTCTTCACTGGGTTTCCTCCTACTTAGCCTTCAAATCTCAGCTGAGTTGTCGGTCCCCTGTCGAGTCTTCTCTGCTTGCCAAGTTGGACAGAGGGTGGTTAAATCATCCAATATGGCAGTTACTATACTATATCACAATTATTTGTGCCACTGGAGCCTGAGTATCTTGTGCTAAGAAATCTGTGTCTTTTCAGTGCCTCCTTCTAATGCCCAGAGCAGCTCCTTACCACTTAGTAGACACTCCACGAATATTTGTTGGGGGTCGTCTTTCCAGGCAATGAGCCCCTTAACAAACACGCTCTCTCCTTGAGTAGGCACGAGAACCTGATTAGAGAGGCCGTCCTATGGAATTTTACCCAAGTCAAAAATTGGATGAAGGTTGTAAACAGAGGTCCTAGTTGTAAAGAGGGTGGTCCTCGTGGATGAATGACAACTGTGCAATATTTATAAAATGCATACTAACTGAATAGACTTGAGAAAATGAGCTTGGAACCAAAAAAGCCCTTCTCTGCCCAGTCTGGTTAATGTAAACACTGTCCAAATCATCATTTAACAGGCCACCTGGAAATACCTAATCTCCCAAAGGATGCATTGGTATCCAAAATTGAAGAAATATTCCCTGATTGTTTTTTTTTTAAATCCTCTGTTCCAATGATAAGAATATAAAAGTACGCAATTTTCTATACGAATGACAGGGAGATAAAAGGCTGAATATGATATGAAGTTCATATCTTATTATGCATTACATTTTAATTAGAGGGAGTGCTAAGTTAATAATGTGAAATTTTTGTGTAGGAACTGCTACTATTATCAGTGAAAATACAACACTGAAATAAAATTAGAGAAAAGGAAATATCACACCTTTGTTTCTAAAGAATTTGCATTAAGCTCTGAGAGAGCAAATAATAAGGAATGAAAGAAGTCTTTGTTATTCGGCAATTTCTATGATCTGCCAGAATGTCAAATAATCCATTTAATCAATCAGAAAATTAAAGAATGTGGCAAACCTCAGGGTAGTTTGAGATTACAGCTGTGCAAAGGACTTCAACTATAGCATGAATCTGTGTCACAATAGCAATTACTTAATGACTTGTTTTTCTGTAACTTTGTTGATGTAAAAATACAATTTAGGTTTCAAATTAATTGCAGCTTCTCTCCTATTTGAATCTTGTGTACTTGATTTGAGGCTGTTTACATACAATCTTTCAACTTGTGCTTTAATAAATCTCACTTTTATAGGGAAACTACATCTATTAAAAAAAAGAAACCCTTGCTAAGTTTTAGCCAAAAATTTAATTATAGCCTTCAAATCTTTCTTAGAATGTGGTAAGATCAAGCTTTGGAGGGGATTTGAGGATTTTGAAAAGAAAACATGAAACATTCTGATAACCCAGGATGGGGAAATCACTCATTCAATTATTCAGCAACTGTTGAGTTCCTTCTATATAATAGGCCCTCTGCTAAGTGCGTGAAGGAAATAGGAGCAAAGCCAGAAACAATCCTTTCTTTCATGGAGCCTAAGTTATATTCGGGACTAAGAACACTATTTAATTACGCAATGAACAGTTAATTACAAACTGAGTCAAAACTCCCGAAAAAAATTTTTTTTGTGGAAATATGGAACAGACGCATCTGATCTGGACTGAGAAGCTGGGGAGGTGACGTGTGGGAGAAGGAGAGTCTGAAGGTTGAATAGATGCCCGTTCCTGGAAAGACAGACATGGAGCAGTGAACCAGACGGAGGCAGCCGTGAGTATAATGAGGTGGTAAAGTACAGACAGGATTGAAGGACTGAGGGACACGAAGGAGAGTGGGGTTCAGTGTGGATGGGGACAGACGCGTAGCCAGGGTCCAGACCCTATAGTACCTCGGAGGGCATGGTGATGACTTTGACCTTTATTCTAACAGCTTTGGGAAATACTTAAAAGATTTTAAGAAGGAGAGGAAGGTGACGTGTCAGTTTTGATTTTGTTTGTTTTCGCTTTTTAGGGCCACATCCGCTGCATGTAGAAGTTTCCAGGCTAGGGGTCAAATCAGAGCTGTAGCTGCCAGCCTACACCACAGTCACAGCCACACCAGATCTGATCTGCGTCTGCCACCCACACCAGAGCTCATGGCAACGCCGGATCCTTAACCCACTGAGTGAGGCCAGGGATCGAACCCGCATCCTCATGGATACTAGTTGGGTTTGTTACTGCTGAGCCACAATCACAACGGGATTTCCAAGTTTTGTCTTTTTTTTTTTTTTGGCTTTTTGCCTTATCTAGGGCCTCACTCACGGCATGTGGAGGTTCCCAGGCTGGGGTCTAACAGCAGCTGTAGCTGCCGGCCTTCGCCACAGCCACAGCAGCGCGGGATCCGAGCCGCGTCTGCAACCTACACCACATCTCACGGCAATGCCGGATCCTTAACCCGCTGAGCAAGGCCAGGGATCGAACCCGCAACCTCATGGTTCCTAGTCGGATTCGTTAACCACTGAGCCATGACGGGAACTCCGGGATTTCCAAGTTTTGAATTTGAAGAACTATGTCAGGCTGCACCATGAGACTAGAGACCCAGGGAGGGTGCGGGACAGCTTGGAAGTGCCATGCTGTTACGGTCATTCTTGCATTTTGACCTCGGGTTGTAGCAGTGGGGTCAGAGATAAGGAAATTGATTGAAAGATACATAGACACTATAACTTGAAATTAGAAATGGGGCAGGAATTTACCAGGAATTCCTTAATTTCTGCTTTCTGCTGTGGGTATAATTTGAAGAGATGAGAAACTGTGAAGGAGGACCAGGTTTAGGGCAAAAGATAACTAATATGCTTTGAACATGTTGCAAATGATATACCTTTGAAATGTCCTGTGGTGATGTCTAGAGTTTTGTACGTGGATTTGGGACGAGAAAAGTGATGGGGAAGAGGTTATAAAGCCATCAGCCTAAAGCTTACTTAGGGAGAGAAGAGGAAGACTTGGGTCCAAATTTTTTTTTTTGGTCTTTTTGTCTTTTTTAGGGCTGCACCTGCAGAATATGGAGGTTCCCAGGCTAGGGGTCTAATCGGAGCTGTTGCTACCGGCCTTCGCCACAGCCACAGCAATACTAGATTCGAGCTGTGTTTGCCACCCACACCATAGCTCATGGCAATGCCGGATCCTTAACCCACTGAGCGAGGCCAGGGATGGAACCCCCAACCTCATGGTTCCTAGACGGATTTGTTTCCGCTACACCACAGTGGAACGTAGGTCCAAATTTTGAGTAACTTCATATTAAAGGTTTGTGCACAGATGAAAAAAGCCAAAAACAACAACAACAGCAATAAATGGAGCCATAGCCAGACAGAGAAAAGGGAAAATAGAAAATTGTCGTGTCATGGATGTCAACAGATGAGAATATATATGTTTAAAAGGCTCTGATGAACAGGGTAGTTGGCTGTGGAGTCATTGAGAACTGAAATAGTTGCTTAGATTCAGCTACGTGGAGGTTATTGGTGACGTTAAGAAGAGCTGTTTAAGGATATGAGTCTTGGGTTATGAACAAATTGTAGAGAACTGAGAGTAAGTAGGAGAAAGCAAAGGGAGAAGGTGATTATAATTACAACACTGACTTATATTTGTCTAATATTTACTGTGTTCTGGGCACTACTTTAAATCATAACCCATTTAGCTCTTACAACAAGCCCATAAGAAACATCTTATCATTATACTAGTCCTCACAGAGAGGTTAAATTACTCAACCAAAGTCACACACAATGGTAATTCTTTGAAAAAGTTCTGTACATGAAGGAGAAGAGAGATTTATTTAGGAAAATAGCTGGAGGGCTGGCTTTAGAAGTAGCTTAGAGGTTTGTTTTTGCAGTGATAGGAAAATGTATTTTTTATCTCCTCAAAGGAATGGAGCTCCGGCTCCCATTTTATCCTCACCAGGAGAGGTGTGTGCTCCAGTCACGGCTCAGGATATACTGAGCCCTGCTCAGCTGGCCAAGGAGGATCGGGATGGAAAATGCTTTGTGTAAAAATTTATCACCTTTAGACTAAGAATGCCTTTGAATTTTACCTTTACATCCATGTGACAGTAGAAGGCATGACCTTCTTTCAAGGAGTGGAAGTCGGAGGAGAGAGTAACAGATTTATGGGGTCTAGTTTTATAGTATTTGGGAAGTGGTGGCCTCCCATCTCTGAAAGCAGGAGTCAATGCCTCCTCTTTAGGATGCCTTTCATGATTTCCCCAATACTCCTGGACCCTGGGCATTCCTTTTCATAGCCCTCATTCCACTCTGACCGCTTGTGTCTGTGTGTTCCACCCGTACCGTGAGTCCCACACAGCACTGTGCCTGCCTTGCTCTCGTCAGCACCCCGTCCCCTGGCCCGGGGCTTGGCCCATGAATCAGTGAATGAACTTAAAATCGCCAGGTTAAATTTCAAGTGAAATTACATTTCTGCCATTTTGTGTCCATTTCCAATCTAATAACCCCCTAGATGCTACATCTCCAAAGTGCTGTATTTCACCAAAGCATTCCTGCCTATGAATCACTGGAGCTGAGCCTCAAAACCACCTGGAGTCAGATGGAAATTATCCCAGATTATAGATGAGGAACATGGGTCAGGAGAGCAAGTGACCTTCACATGCTCACACATCTAGCCAGGGGCAGAGCAGGGCCCTCTGATTGTAATTCTACGGTCGAACTCGCTAGCCGTCGTTGCACACTGTATCCTGTGAATACAGAAAGCTGCTTCTGTGGATTGCAAAAGGATGGCTGAGTCACTTCGAAATACCTACTCCACCACTCCCCTTTATTCTTGATGCCACCTGCCCTAGAAGAATTAGGATACAGACCTTCCTCACCAGCGCTATCTAACAAGGAAGTGGGGAAGGTCTGGAAAGCCCCCCCAAGGGACGCATGACCCTTGGCGCCGCGCTTCCTTCCTGGCAGGCAGGGCGCTTACCTCTCAGGTACTCAGAGGACATGCACCCTGATCGGGCCAGCCACGCCTTTTCTAGCATCACTCTTTGAGCAAGAATTATGGGAAAATACTGGCAACAATAGACTGAAAGCAGCACCTGGGAGGCAGGGGGTGTGAAGCAACTGGGGATCACAAATCTTCCTTTTCCTGGACAGTTTCCACCCTTAGGGATGTGTATGTGGGGAAGGGGCTGGGTACTCACTCCAAACTCAACCCTCCGAGGAGAAGAAGGGGGAAGGGGTCCTGCTGTATCACCATCTACAAAACCTAGAGGGTGGGTTGGAACTGAGACATGTTATCTTAACAACCGGGGCACCTAGCATGAGTCATGCCCTGGGTTTGAGGACAGACACCAGGGATGCAATGAGAGTAGGTGAAAAGCCTGATGAATCACCATCTCACAGACCTTCAGTTTCTATATCTGGAAAAAAAAAATTGAGGGCAATAACTTCCTGGTGAGATTGCTGAGAGGATTAATCAAGATAATATGTGCAAACAACATGGCCTGAAAGAGGCTATTGGTGGATTATTGCTTTTTTTTTTTTTTTTGAGTTTCTGTGCACCTTGAAAGGGAAGATGGTGTGGAGATGCAGTGAGAGTGAATGAGACTTTGGATATCTTGAGAAAAGTTTATTTTCTAAATTTGAGAGGGTAGAGTCGTTGACACATGTTGGAGGTCCATTGGCTTTGAAGATTTGGATTTGATAAAAATGAGGAAAATATTTATTGGAATTATTTCCCACAGTCTAAGTAAGAAGGGGCCATAACCAAATCATACATATTCAAAGTAAACAACAGAATTTTCCAAATCATGTGTGTTATTTGTGCAAATCTTGGTTTCTTTCAAGTGAGCCTCACAACTTTCCGCCCATGAAGTTAAAATAAATGTGTGCTCTACTATGTATAATATAGATAACAAGGACCTACTGTATAGCACAGGGAAATTTACTCAATACTGTGTAATAACCTATATGGGGGAAGAATCTGAAAAGGGATATATATGTGGGATCTCCTGCTATGGCGCAACAGAATCAGCAGCATCTTGCGATTTACTTTGCTGTACACCTGAAATTAACACTTTTAAAATCAACTGGATTCTAACAAAAATTTTAAAAATAAATGTATGCTTCTGAAACAAACAGATATGTTTACATATACATGTCTAGCCCATACAGCTACGGTGAACGACAATTGAATTCATTCATTCTGCTTCCCTTTGAGGTTTCTTGTTAATTTGAGCTATTTGTTTATTTTACTTCGGCTCTTACATTTTCTTTAGAGACATTAATGCCAATCAGTAATAGACTGTTCTCCATAAATAGTTTGGAGATCTTCCCGCATTTAGAGGAGGTACCCAGGTTAGGACACATATTCATATATTAATTTTTTTTTTTTTTTGGTCATGACGCAGTGTTCTATTTAAGCTATTAATTGATTCATCCCTCAAGATCTTTTTGGAAATAAACACAGCTCTGTTAATTATTCTGGTTTACCACAGATGTTAAGCTCTGTTTGATCTTCTGCTATGACATTCTTATAGCAATTCAATCCATGAATAAGGTAAGAACACTTTATCTGAAAAGAGATCTTATGAAGCCATACACATGTGAGGAAAAAAACCCCACAGTTTTGAGGATTTTAAAGGAAAGGCAAAATATAATTCCAACTTTTTATTAGCGTACATTTCCCTAGAGAGAAATGGGCAGTGTCTGTGTATATGTGAGAGAAATATCTTCAAAGGCGTATAGCTTTCTATAAATGTAGGTATTCATTTGAATAGTCATTCCCACAGTGTCCAAATGATAATTTTGTGTTAGCTCAGAGGAGCACAAACCCTTTTTCTTTGGTAAGGAGATCAATTATCTAATTGTTTTACTTCTATTCAAAGAAATGCAACAAATGCAACTAGTTTCTTGGTTGTCTTGTCATTTTATGAAATGAAGAAAGCAAATGTGAAGAGGTCAGATTGTGCAAGAGAGACTAAGATAAACAGCCTTCCAGAACAAGTTAATGTAGCAAGTGGAACAGGTAGTTCAGCTTAAATATTATATCCTACTCGCCAGAAATATATCTAATCTCTCAACATCACGAGAGACTCTTGTAGACATTTTGACATTAATTTCAATGAGGAACAGGGAGACACTAATCATTCAGAGGTAGCATGGTGTACTCTGATTCCTGTAAGCTAACTCACTGTTTTCACATATTTTCAGGTGCTGATCTGAGAGCCACCAGCCCTAATCCCTCATGCCTAGCCTTTCTTGCAACCGGTAGTTTGATTTTTGAACTTCCTTGCCTCTTATGTATAATAGAGGACTTGGAAAATACAGTTTCTGACTTCCTTCTGTTTCTAAAAATTTTTTTCCTCCTATGTCTAGAATCAAAGTTCAAGATGTAAATAAAAATAGCACAATTTGACATTCTCAGGAGGGATAAAAGAACTGGGAGAACAAGGGAATCTGGTTAACTTGGTTAGAAATCAACATGATACTGCCCCCAAAAAAGTTAAACAAAAATTTCTGACATTTTCCTTCTGTTGGAGTATGGGCTGCTTTCCCTGGAAAGCAATTTGGTAGTATAAATAAAGAGCCATAAAAATGCGCATTAACTTCTGACTCAGTAATACCACAACTAGAAATTTTTTATAGGGAAGAATTTGGATAAAATTTGATGGGCAAAGATGCACACCGTGCTGTAACTTATAAGACGGGGACACTAAAAAACAAAGGCTTTTTTTTTTTTTTTTGGTCTTATGAGAAGATAATGCTTAAAGCATGGTTAATTCAAATGATGAGAAATACGAGTAATTCTTTGTTGTTATGATACATAATGTCAGTACCTTGACACATAGATGCCAGGAAGTACCTGATGAATATTACCTCATTCAACAAATATCTGAATGTCTGCAATGCACAGGACATGATTCCACACTCTGGGGATAAAGCAGTAAACAAAAGACAGATCTACCCCCTGGCTTCCTGGTGCTTATATTCTAGTGAGGAAAGGCAACCAGTCAAATGATCTTTAAAAATTAGGTAGACATGGAGTATATCAGATAACGAAAGGTGTTATCTATGGAGAAAAATGAATCAGGGTTAGGTGGTGGGAGTGTGGAGGAAGAGGGGACTTATTTTAATTAAGGTATAGTCAAGTTACAATGTGTTAGTTTCAAGTGTACAGCAAAATGATTCAGTATCCATATATATTATATATACATGGGACTTATTTTCTAGAGGAGAGTCATGTGACAGGTCTCACTTGATAAGGAGAGAGATTTGTGAGCAGAGACTTGAAGCAATGAGAGAATGAGACAAGTAGGGTCTAGGAAGAATATTCTAGGTAGAGGGAAGAGCAATTTCAAAGGCTCTGCACTAGAAGCACATTTGGTTTACTCAGGGAACATGGCAAAATCCACGAAGGGTTGAACTAGGGGCAGGAGATGAAGTCAGAGAAAGAGGAAAAATGCAGGCCTTGTGGGGCCTTGTTGGTCACTGTAAGCAGTTTGAACTTAATTCAGCAAGCAGTTAAGTTATCTATATTTACTGAGCCCTCTTTGTAATCTGATTTTGGATGAGCAATAAGTTGCTTTATATGTTCCCTTTTAAAACATACTCCCAGAATATGTTTATGCCTCTTGGCTAGAAAGCTTTATTTTATAATGCCCAAATAAACATTTGAAAGAGAAAAGAGCCAATGGAATGAAAGAATGAACCATGAGGGCTGCTAATATTATTACCTTAAACCAATTTATTTTATATTCTTCCGGATAAAGGTGAAAAGAGAGGTGAGGAGGCCTGCACTAGCGGACTGTCATATGTCTAGGGGCTCTTTGATGAAAGGTCATGAAGAGAAGAGCCATCCAATAGCATCATGAGAGATTGCTTCAAACCCTAACCCACTCTACCCATTGATCCTCAGTGTTTCCAACCTAAGGAGAATTGGATAAGTACAGGGTTTGGGGCTAATCCTTCTGGAGTGGCTACCCTTGGGAGATCTGATTCCAAGAATGGTTTAGAGATGGCAGACATGAAGTTCATGACCAAGAGAGTCATGTTATTTTGTGCTCACTGAGGTCCTGGTTCTGTTTCCCTGTGTAGACCCCACTCTGATCCAGAGCTGCTGATAAACCTCCCCATCAGTCATGCCTGACATGTGGATATGAGTGAGTTTGGTCATAAAGGTAGGCAGGTGAGAGTAGGGGTAAGCATTAAGTCCATTCCCGCTCAGGCAAAGACAACTGAGAGTACAGACCTACTTGGGAGGTCCAAATTGGGACTAAAAAGATAAGCCTTTGCAAGGACCCATGGCTTCAGAGTTCCTGCAACTGTCCAAAGAATGAGCGAATTCTGAATTCTTTATTTCACCAAACAGGAAGTCTTATTCCACAGTGCTACTTTAGGATTTGAATGTGGAAGACAATGCATAGCTTTTGTTAAGCTGCCCAACCCAGATCCTATGGATATTATCGCCTATTGTTAAGACAATTTTGTTGGTGAAACCTCTGGTTATGTGAAACTTGATGAGGCTTTGGGAAGGAAACAAAGGGAAAAGGATTGTTCTGCCCCATATTTACACTCTCACTCTTTTCTGATGCGTGTGTCTCCGGCTTGTGGCATGACCACAGTCAGGGCTTTACTCATTCACTTGTTGAATGAAATCACTGTTTACTATGGCATTTTGTTTCACTGGGCAATGATTTATACGCACTTTACAAAGGCATACACTGTGAAATCTGTTGCCACCCCATCTCCCAGAAAGGCCAGTGTCTAGTGACAGATTCAGTATCTAGATTTGCTGGGGGATGCTTGGTCCTTGCTGAAGGCAACCACTCTTGCATAAGCTGCCTCACAATTACAGTAATATTGGAGTTTAGACATAAACACGCAAGAATAAAGGAGGGGGAAGACTGGACAAATGCATGGACATCCTTAAAATCAGGCATGCTGGCAGCCTAGACTTGTCTTCTCCCACATGGGTAAGAGCTAATTGCACCCCACTGGGATTCAGCAGTAATTAATTAATCTAAGTAAATGTGTCCATTAAAATCTACTATCTGCTTCTAATGGCACTTGTCAAGATATTTAGAAGTAAATATGTGCTCCAGGGCTGAAGAGTTTGCATGCTGGAAAAATTTCCAAGAACTACTCACTTGAGCTTTTCATAAATTCCTTGATAAATTAATTTCTAAGTCCTTGACTCTTGCCCATGGAAATTTGGCTCATGTCCTACATCCTGACATAGATCTGTCCCTCATTCTAGGGAACTTTCCTTGATCTGAATTCCTACAGGAATTTTGTTCATGTCAGTCATCACATTTTATCCTGAATGTCCTAGTAACATCTATCTTACTCCAGAATTAAACTCTTATAGTAGACCTTTAGCTGAGCATGTGTGTATGCCCTACTTTCCTAACCATACAGTCTATTTCTGATAGTGATATGGCTTTTTACTTCTTTATTTCCCTCCCCACATCCTCTTCCTTCCTTCCTCTCCCATTAACTTATCCACTACTATCTGAATACCTACTAAGGGTGAGGGATGCTAATAGGATCTGGATATATATCTATATATATGGCTAAGAATGTGGTTTAAAAAACAAATTCAGTTAAGAAGAACTCTGGATACAAATATGGTGTCACAAACTTTTACAGACTTATACTCTATTTTTTATAGGAATACATTTAAATTACCCGGTAATTTTTTGTTTTACTGTTTCAGCATTTGTGCAGTTGTGAAGTCCTTTTCCTTGTCCACAATTACACTACAGACTTCAGCGATAAAGTCAATTATAATTTCTATATGTTTAAAAGTTAAACTAGCATCAAAAGTTACAACTAACTTGACCCATAAACCCAAGCACATTGATATGCAAACAGAATATAAAGTATCGAGTTCTCCTGGCACTACCAGTGGGCAGTTTCTAAGGAAAAGGCATCATTTATCTTTCTGGAGCAACCCAGATATTTTCAGAGCATAGGCTAAAATCCCATTGTGTGGAGGAAATGGAGAGGCCAAAACAATAAACAAAGTAAGTTTTATTGGAATTTTTCTCATTGAAAAAAAAATTACAGAAAACCAGTAAAAATGAGTAGAGATCAATAGTCAATATTAAAACAGTCAAGCAAAAATAAATATACAGAAAACAGTAGAAGTGAAAATAGGTCAATCATCATTAAAACAGTTCAAGGGAAAAGAATTAAACTATTGATCCAACTGAGGGATGTCAGCCACATATGGAAAGGAGGCAACTAGGCATTTTTTTTTTTTTTTTAGTTGCTTGCTTGTATTTTATTAGGCATTTTCTAGTGTTTTCTCTCTTGAAGGGGCTGGTTTTAGACTAATATCTGAAGGGAGAGGAGGAGAAAAAGGAAGAGACAGAGAAGAGAGAGAGGAAGGTGGAATGAGTAATATTTCGTGAACAATTTTTTTAACTTGCTAAGCGCTTTGTTAGGCATGGATATGCATTATTTCATTTAATCCTTACAATCTTCCCCCAGGGCACATTACTTCTCCCCATTTTAAAGATAAAGAGGCTCCCAGCATCTAAAGGACTTGCCCCTGGTCTCCAAGTTGGAGATGAGAAACCACCTCTGTTCCAAAGCCCCCCTTTCCTCTGAGACGGGGTTTTTCTCTGCCCCTCCTGTAAAGTGCAAAACAACTCCGTGGCTTCATGGATCCGAGGAAGTGTGGATCTAGCCCACTCAAAGTATACCTTTTTTTGGAGCTTGGGAGTAGAGCAATCTGGACCACATATCCAAGAGGCTAAGTCTGATTTGACTATTTCTTCTTTGTTTCAGAAGAAAGACCACACGGGAGAGAGGAGGCACGCGGGGCTAAACGCGGGCCTCTGGGATTGGTGGGCTATAAATTGTTCCCCTAGAGCACGTTCGTTAATAGAAAATGGAGAAAATGTATGAGAAACAGAAATGTGCAAACCCAAATGTTCATGTAAATCAACGATTACAAAAATGAATCGGCTCTTGGAACCTAGATTCCTTAGCTATCAAAATCTAAAGGTAAAGAAACAAACAGACACCACGCACGAAACAAAGCTGAACGCTAAATCGATTCTCCACCACGCTCACAGCTCCACCGGCTAATGTTTTCTATACTGATGGCCCCTTCTTAGTTGATGATTTTTCACAATGTATTTCATGGCTTCCATCCCTACATGAGACTTTATTACTATCACATAGGAATAAAAAGCCATAAAGCACTAGAGTGAATTTATCTTGGTCGGATGCAAAACTTATTTTCTTCACATGACTTCACAACCATTTCAAAGCTAACCAATCATTTCATGCTACATTAAGGAACATTTTAAACTACACATAAGTGACAGGAAGCACACTTAAATTGTGACATCACAAATTAACAAGATTTTATCCTTCAACAATATTCTTAGCTACAGGGACCAGGAAACAAGACCAGAGGACACTCAGCAACACTCAACCACTGAATTCACCAAAAACAAAGGACATTGGGGAGAATTCCTGGAGAAAAGCTCATTACTTTGACACTGGACTTGGAAACACATGAGGAAAGACAGAAGACAGACAAATCACTGATACAAACTGAAACCAGGGGGATTATTTCAAGCCTCTGGTTTCAACTTTTTCCCTAGGAAGCATTCTTATATGCCCACTGCCAGCTTCTAGACTTTTATGTTGGAGCAGATGGTGGGTGGGGGGACTTAACACCCTGCTTGCACTAAGTCAGCATTAAGCTTTCTACGCCTAAATAACAAAAAAAAAAAAAAAAAAGAAAGAAAGAAAGAAAGAAAAAGCCTATTGCATGCTAAGGGTCCACAAGTGCTAACTGCACATCTACAGACCTTCATGGAGGCTGACAACCACCCCCACCCCCATCTGCGGAAGCAAATATCTAACTATGCCAGAAACAATGCTGTGCGCTAAGCCCTGCGATCTAAGTAACTCCGGTCCAGAACCCAAGAACATTCTTTATGCTGCATTAAAGTGACATTGCTCTTGGAGTTTTTAATACACTTAAAAGTGGCCACACTGAAACCCCAGTCTCTGGGACAACTGAGAACTCAACGCCTGCAGTTCCCATGGCTTTTCTGGCCTTTCGAAAATAAACTTGGAGTGCCTATTTACCAATTCCTGAAAAAGCATTTCGGCCTATTTAAGCCCTGCCTTCTGCTTTTTGAAACATACTATATTATTCAAATTCAAATAAAAGAAACAAGCACTGGAGTTTCTTGTCAGGAGTAAGGTCTAGGCAAGCTCTTTCCACCTAGAAGTGACAATAAAGAAAATCTTGCTTTATGTGACTCACGGGAAGGGACTGGAAATAGTTAAGTGAAAGGAAGTGCAGACGTAAATTCAATCATCATGCATGAAACATGCAAATGATTTAAGCCCTGCATTTGAAACTCTAGTTTATATTCATTAATCTCAGGTTGCACTTTTGAAGGGGGAAGACATGCTAATTGGGTCCAGATTAATGCACTCCCAAACCTCTCCAATTTGTTTTTAGGTGAGGGTTAAATGATATGTATTAAAATAAACACAGCTGCTCCTCCGCCTCCTCCTCCCTCCCACTCCGCCGCGACCTCCGCCCCCAGCTGCCTCACCTCCCCGGCCTCGCTCCACTCCCAGCTGCCTCACGTCCTCCGCCACACCTCTCCTTCCTTTAGAAAAGGAATTTAAAGGCCCCAACATTTTCCTTTTGAAAATACATTGGAAGAATAACTTTGTGTCTTAGCCTTTTCAGTACTATCCCTTTCCCCACAAGCCACCAAACTCCAGCAAGAGACTGATCACATTTTCAAGCCTGCTGGTGCCTAACTGTGGCAGCAAGGATGCGCACTGATGGGCAGGCAGCCTAGCGTGTCCACCGACAGCGGTTCTTTCTACACGTTTGGGGGCCTGGGTCTTTGGACCAGTAAGTACCGAAGGGCAGTTTCACAGCATCCCTGGCACATGCTTGCTTGAAGCCCAAGTTGCTATAGGTTGGCATGGCGATCCTGTGACTCAGTTATGTGGGAAACTAGGACAGTGAGAGACAGCTTGGGCTGGTGGGTTGCTGCTCTTCCTCTGTGGCTCCCTGGGCCAGCAGAAACCGGCCTAGAGCAGGGGGCACTCGAAGGGTCTTTCGAAAGGACCCCTCCACTTCCCCCCAACCCCCAGCAGACTTATCCTTAAAAGAAGAACGATTTTTCTTTATTTATCTGAGGCTTGAGTTTGGGACCTACAGAAATAACATGTTGTAGGGAGAATGCTAACTTGTGAATAATGGAGTTTTGAAAACAGTAAAATACTACTACTCTCTTGGTTCTTTAGACCCGATCTTTAGGAAAACAGAACAAAGGAAGAACTACGGGTGGCTGCTGGGAACAGACTCGGACACGGGCAGACAGAGAGGATGCTCTCTGAAAGAGCAGCCCATCAAGGAGTTAAAAAGAGAGCGAGAGAGGGCTTCAAACTAATTTCACACTGAAAGTGATGTTTAATTTAAATCATGCTCTTCCCAAAGGGAAAAGGTTAGTCTCATCACTGGGCTCACATCCTCCTCCCCCTTCTCCTTCCGTATGAATTGAACATTCAGATTGACCATTAATCACGATGTGACACATTCTTTTTTTCCGGGTCCAAAACTCAAACGAAAGCCTCGGACCACATCTGAGAGCCCGCTGGCTGGCCGCTCCTCCCCACCGATGTGCACAACAGGGAGAAGACGCGAACGAGGGCACAAAAACACACACAGAGACAGAGATTACCGGACACGCTCACACAGAGACACACAGCTGTTAACAGGCACGGGGGGCTCGGCGGCCTCCCCGCCTCAGTGGATGGCGGCGCGGTTGCAGAGGTACAAGGAGTCATGGTAAATAACAGCAAGGACGGGAGACGGATATCAAGTCTGTCGGCAGCCTGACAGATGCTCTCGGGTTGGGGAAGACACTTAGGACAATCATCGCTCCTAAAAGAGAAAATGATTATACGCTACCCAAACCCTAAGTACAAGCTAAAGATATTCACCTCGTTGAAGCCATTCCTCAACTAGCCCCTTGGCACTTGCTGGAATGATTCGCAGCACGAGCTCTACTTTCTCATTTTCTGCTGACTCCATGTGGGTAATTTCTTTCTCATGATTAAAAGTGAGCTTGGCAGAGCCTTCACAGCGGCCGGAGGTGAGGTGGGGCTCCCAGCCCATCCTTTGTCTGAGGCAGGTAGCTAATCATTCATCAGTGGACGGACGGGGGGCCCGGGGAACAGTCAGGCACCTAAAAATAGTTTTTGAAAGGCAAACTTTACAGAGATCTTTATATAAACATATTTTTATAATAAAACATGCAGTGGATGGATGAAATGAACTGTTTACCTTGGAAAAGAATAGGCAGGCTTTTCTCTTCCAATAAGCACTCCGGCCTTTCTGAATGTCATCCAAAAGCGATTCTGCCTCCTTCGGCTTATCCTGCATCTGAGGCTGCGAGATAACCCTCGTAGCACTGGCCTCCTTCTCTGGCCCCTTCATTATTAGCCTCCTGGTGGGTGAGATAGAATACAGTGAATGTAATAATCGTACTTCACACAACAGGCTCGCGCTCTCTTTTAAATGGAAAATCCCCTTATTACAAAACAAGGGGTGTTCTTTTTCTTCTACCTTTAAGTAGGACTGCCACATTCATTGCTTTTTTACAAAAACGCAGCTGCTTTTTAAGCTACAGATAAATAGAATCTGCTAGGCGGTAATTCGACTCAGTCTGAATGCATTATTTTCTAAGACACTTTGGCGAGGGGCTTTTTATTATAAACTGGAATGAACAAGGAAAGTTCTTTTCTCTTCTAATTATGAATGTGTTTTGTTCCCTACTATTAACCTACAATGTCAGATTGATCTTCTTCTTCTTCTTTTTCTGCAGCCATTTCTATAAATCAACATTTTTTTTTCTTTTGGAAAATTAGAGGGCCGATGATTAAGTCTTCATGGACTCCAGGGACAAAAATAAAAACAGCACAAGGGAGACCCAAATGCAAATGCTGTGACCATAAATAAAGACAATGAAGTGGCCCTCTGATGTCCAAGGTAACGAGTCCTATTTTGACACTGGCAAGTTAAAAGCGATTTACTTGTTAATGTCATTTGAATTAATTTTAGTAAAAATAAGGCTTTCCATGTATTTTTCATAAAATTGATCTTGTATGTATTCACTTGGAAAGGTAGGAGGTTTAGCAAAACATTAACAGTTCTATACAGAGTGCCCAGACCCCTGGCGTTTGTTGTCTATGTGTTCATTATGCATTACCGTCTGTAACTTTATTAGGCTTCCCCTCCCTTCTGGAAGCAATGCAATTCAAACAGAAGAGGCAACACTGTGATGACGCCTATTCAATTTGAATTTCTGCTGCCATCAAGTCCAAAGATAAACACTGAGAAAACCGGCGAGTTCCTAATCATATCAAAAGGCAGCCTAGAAACTCTGTCCGCCTAGCTGTTGGTTTAATTCTGATCCCAATGTTGATATTTCTGACTATAATATTACAGTAGGCCACGGTGGCTATGCTCTCTGTCTATATGGATATATTGCCTCGCCGAGGAGAGGGAATCCCGAGGGTAACGGCGGGGTTCCAATTAAGGACAAATAAATACTGCTGAACACCAACAAGAAGTGGAGATTGTCAGTATATCACAGAAACCCAGGCAGGTGCCCACTCTGGAATCTATAGACTTAATGCCGATGCTGTCATTTTCCTTCCTTCAGCAGTGATGGGAAAGCAAAGTGCTGAAGGGGAACTCTGTGTGACAGATCATTTCAGAACCATCTATTCTTGTTTGTTTATGTTATTTTAAGTTTATTTCCAATAAGGGTGATGGTGGGAACCGAAGGAGCTCTGAGCAAAACATAAAGGCTTTCATAGAAGAATCTGTGCACGGATCACATGCATATTCAAGAGACCTCAGAGAGAGAGACCTAGAAATCATATTTCCATTTAAAGCCATGCAGCCTTTCCTGGGCAGTTCTCTATGAGATTTTTTTCAAGGGGGTAATTTATTTCAAGGGAGATGTGGACCAAAATTTCATAACACCCACTCTAGGAAGAAATATATTTGCCATGAACACTGGTGACAGAGCATTTGAGATCCTATCACTGTGCTTAGACTTGAATCAATTTTCTGTCTTCTGATATGCTGGGGACAAATGAGGCCCCGTCAGGTTGCTGGCCTTGGCATCCGAGACTAAGTGGAGATGTGGCAACACAAGCCCAGTTTACCCAGAATAAATAACCAAGCCCCTTCGCCGAGAAACAAATTGAAGTACATTAGGCACTGCTATACGATTGAAATTGAATCCTTAGGCATCAATATCTTCATTGATAGCAATGAAGCACGATAACAAGCCTGCTTTGGCAATGAAGTGTGTTTATTTTTGTAATATGGAGATGTGAAGTAAATAGAAGAAGCAAAAAGATCTTAGCTATATATTTGAAGGAATTTCATTTCCTAGATACCCTGATTTAGAAACAGGAAGCAGGTTTTACTGGGTTACTCACAAAAAATATCTTTGAACTTCTGCTTTCTTCAAGCCCTTCTTTCATCCTGGTAAATCATTAACACAGATGGAAGACACACTAGACAGGGTTGAATGGGAGCTTGCGAGCCCAGCACAGAATCACCATCTTCTGCCTCTGTATTATTATTTTAAGGTAATAAACATGACCTTAGGTGAAGATAATATTAGCCACTAGCCAGAACTCTTGGCTCTTTTTAAACTTTCAAAATAATTAAACACAGAACTCCCCTGAAAACACCTCTATGATGCTGGAGAGAAGAATGGCCATCTTGTTGAAGAGGACACAGTGGGATAGGGCTTTACCATTTTGGCTTCATTTCACTATTTCTTTGAGAAAAGAACAGGAAAAGGAGAAGCAAAGTAAGAAAAAAGGAGGAAGAAGAGGTGGAGGGAGAGAAGAAGGAAGAGGGGAAAATGTCAAAGACTCAAAATGTCAAAGGTTTAATAAGTTAATTATTTTCTTCCTTTTCATTGAAAAACAACTCTCTTTGTACATTGCCCTGGCCACTTACAAGCAAATTCAGTTTTCACCACTCTAAGTCTCGCTTTCTGCTCCTGTAAATCAAAGGTAGTTGTGCCTGTCTTACGGGGCTCCCGGAAGGTTAAGGGAGGCCACTTGAGTTCCCTATGACACACCTGGTAAGAGCAGTTACCCAGTACGGAACAGCTATTAGTATTTCCAGCACTGCTAAGTAGACTTCTCATTCCCCCTGTGCCTCTGCCCGGGAGTTCCTGATTAGTTCCCCAACCATCCCCTAAATATAAGAACACCCAGCAATGCAGAAAAACTTATTACAAAGGGAACCCGACACCACCTCCTTCCTTTTTCCACCAGAGTCAAATCGCCTTATGCTTTCAATGAAAGGTCTGGACATTGATTTTGTTTTACCTCCAAGTCCTGAAGGGTGGGGAAGATGATCTGTCTTAGAAATGGGAAAGAGCTGGCTAGTTGGCTAAGCTACTCTGGTTCGCAGGTAGAGCCATTTCCAGTTTACTGAGATGATATCTCCAGGGAGGAACTGGAATCCATTTGGCTTTGGAGTTGCCTTCAGATGCTGAACTCAAGTTTTCATGCACCCCTCACACACGGCTGCAGATACGCACACAGACGTGCACACAGCTGACACACACTTTCATTAACAACCTATCAGGTGGACTGCAGCTCCTTTCAAAGGAGAGACCTGCTCTAGTTACCACACCTGAAAGTCTACACTCTTCCCCAGCTAGTGGTAAAAACCACTGTGCTGCATTGCACATACTGGGTAATCTGCTCATGCAAAACTGCCCAGATGCCTGTCTCTGCTAAAAACAATACAAAACAAAACAAACCAGCTAACCATATCCAGGTTGTAAGAGAACAAAATCTGTGACTACTGTTGAGATGAACTGAATTTCAAATGACAAAGTGGGAACTTCAAAAAGCACTCATATCCTTAAATGTAATTTGTACATTTCCTTTTAACTTTCATTAACACCATTATTTTTGTTTTCTAAAATGGAAGCCATAAGCTACATTATAAACTTTGGCCTAAGTTTATTCAGTTTCTTTTAAGAAAAAAATACATTGTTGTGAATTTTAAAGTCTGCTCTTTATCCTCTTCCCTCTAAACCTATTTTCTGAATAGAGGTGTTTGAAATAATCTCATTTTTATAAAGCCAAATATCTTATGATGATCTAACTTGACAATTACCGAACAAGCAAATACAGACTCTTAGAAGGGTAACTTCACAAAGATTTTCCTCCTCCTGGTGGCTGTTTGCCCATGAACAGAGTCTCCAGAAAGAGACTCCAAGCTCCACTGACCACAGGAACCAAGCCAGGATTCTAATCACCGCTGCAGAAGGCAGTACAAAGGCGATGAATGGGAGCAACAAAATGTGTTGAATTTGCTGTTTCCTACAAATGACAAAACATCGACATCTCCCCTGCTTTACATTCAGCATGGAGGTGCTCTAAATATGAAAAGTAAGGCGAGCCTTTTAACTCCTTGACAAGGCTTCCTGACATCCAACACTTTGGTGAGGTCAAGAAATGTGTCCCCAGCTTCTGTTTTCTGTTCTCCTTCACGGAACACGGTGAAGAATGGGGCCGCCAAGCTGCCTTTTAGCAAGTCACACTTGGATGACTCCAGTCCTGACTGGGAGAGTGTGTTCATTGCATTTGGACTCACAGAAGAAAAACCAGAATCAATTTAACACAAAAGAAATTCACCTATTTTTGCCTCTTTAATATTCTACAAGAGTGCCCGCAGTAGAGCTAAAGAAGTTTTATATAATGAAGATGACCGAGGCATAAATCATATAGGTAAGAGACTGAGATGTAAGATGGAGATGAAATCCACAAGCTAATTAAACTCAACAGGGGCTTCTCCAAAGACATCAGGCCCACGAAGCTTCCCCCTGCTAATATTTTGCTTTTGAAGGGGCAATAAGTGGAAAGTTGTCATGGTTGTAGATTCCACAGTGTGATCCTTGAGCAAAACCTGAGGAGGGGAAAAAGATTAGATGCATGGATTTCTGTGCTGAATAGATGCCAGAGCCGAGATGCAAAGAATAGATAAGTTAGAGATTCGGGGAACTAAATTTGAAGCCAGCCAGTAAAACGGATTGAACCTTATTACCTCTAGTCACTGAGAAATTCCCGAGACAGTTGGATGCAATTTGAAAAGGTCAGAAAAATATTTCCTGCACAGCATTACTGCTTCATGGTTTAAGGGTGTACATTTGTGAGATGCCAGCTCTAATCATTTTTATTGACTTTGCTTTCCAGAGACAGACAGACAGTCTGGGAGGCATGACCAATAGAGAAGAGAAAGGCAATCTTACACATGAAAATCTTTCTTATTTTGTCCTCTCACTTGTAACTGTGAACAACCCCAAATCTTGCGCATTTGAGGAGAAATTACACCAGCTTCACTGAAGGACAGAAAGGAAATGAAATCTAGGAAAGTTTCACGATGATGCTGGTAAGGCTATGTTATTATAATTGCTCTTTATTTAGTCTCTACTATATGCTAAGCATTGTGAAAGGTAAAGCATACTTCACTTTTCATCCAAGTGTGAATATTTAAAATCAAACACCTTAAAAAACACCGGGGTTTGGATATTAATTTATGTCAGCATCTACTTTGAGGGACATCTTCATGAAAGAGGGAAATGCATAGGATGAAAATTAAAATAAAAAATTAAATACAAAGGATGGAAATTAAAACATGTATACTCAAGATATTGTTTTAATGAAGGCTGTTGTGATTAGAGTCATTCTACATACAAAGAAAAAGGATTTCTCTTTTTACTTTAAATGTGACGTGTATGCAATAGGATCTTTTGTTAGCAAATACATTTGTGAGCTTTTCTTTTTATATTTTGGCCTGCAATTAAAAGTCAAAGCTGACTTTTCAATACAGAATGGCATGATCCTTTCTAACCCTGCAGTGGTTTAATTAACATCTGACTTTTCTGTCTGGGAATGGCCCTGTGTTTTGGAGGTAAACACAAGTCTATTTACTCTTCTCCTGCTTAGCAGCAAGGCTGTACTTTTTAATGGCCTTGAGACCTGACTGAATGCTTTTCTATGATGCTCTGGCTCCATGAAGATGGCCTGGAAGCTCACTAGGGCCTTTCAATCAGCAAAATGGCTTTTCCTCTAGAAAGCCTTCGTGCTGAGCAACTCCACACCTAGTGAGATTCAGGAATTTCAAATTGTACCCCATAATCAACAAGGCCACCAGTACCGCCAGCACTAGAAGTTTTTCATTATCTCAGGTACGGAAAAGACAAGTGAGAAAGCCAGCTCATTAGCTAGACGTCTGAATTCTTGGCAGTGAGGGTAAAAATATCAAGCTTCCAGATGACTCTCTACTGAATATCTGGCATCGGTTAATATAGGCAGTAACATTAGGTGGACTTTTAAAATTTTTCATGCCTTGCAAAATCTTAGATTTGACCCAAAATAAGTGTTTACTGAAAGTTTGCGATGGTATAAAGGCTTCCAGTGACTCGCTGGAATTTCAGAGGATTCCAGTGACTCATTTAAAGCTCGAGCTTGTCCACATCTTCATTTCACAGGACTTGCATCACTAGCAGAACAAGTACCTAGTGTGTACGTCTTTGCATTTCGACTACCTAAATTCTCCATAAGGGAAAATTTTGAACCTTTCCCATAGCCATTAATACTGTTAAAGACGATAATGATAATAATCCTACATGTAAGAATAATGACGAGAACAGAAGTAAAGACCACTAACTGAGCATCTTATTAGGTGTGAGCACCACGTCAAGATATCATCTCACTTAATCCCCAGAGCCACCCTAAATAAGTAAGTGTGATGTTTTTTTTTTTTTTCCCTCCCATTGACCCATGGGGAGAATGAGATTCAGGAGGCCAAGAAACTCATCCAGGTCAGAAAACTAGCAGGAACTGATGTGGGACGTTAAGTCCCACTTCTCTGAGTCTAGTCCCTATCCTTTCAAAGCTGTGTACTTTAGCCACGCTCAAGACCCAGCAGCGCTACTCTTCTCAGACTAGGTGGCATTTCTGGAGCTGTGCTGAGCCAGTCTCACTACTCTTATAGACTGAGTCAAGACCACCACCTGTTTGCTTCAAGTCCACCAACCGCAGCCACCTTCTAGAGCTACTATAGGCTAATAGTTGTTGATGGATCTCCTTTCTGTCCTCATGGAGTTCAGTTCTTGAAGGGGGAATAATATACTCACAGCAGCCTCCTTAATCGAATTGCGTGGTTCACCTGCACCTCATACATTCTGGAGCCTAATTGTACGCAAATTGCTTTTCTGTTTGAATCGCCTTTGAATTATGTTCAGAGAAGAGCAAGAAGAGAAAGTTTTCTCTCAGCTAGGCTGCATTAAGATCGAATGTGTTGGCTCAAGGAACCCTTCTCCTAACACAACTTTAAAAGAGAAAATTTGTAGCTATTTTGTTATTGTCACCGACAAATAAGTAGAATGAAAAGAAAATGATGGGTCCTAAAGCTTTAGGACATAAGCTATCACAGGTCTTTTATTTCAACAGAATGTACCCAACACAGCTAGGTTTCAACAAAATGTTATTTTACCATTAACTGACAGTTATCTGTTCTATCCAATTTACCAAATGTCTCCCCAGCAATGATTCTTGCTATTTGGAGGGAGATGATACCAAGTGCTGAAAAGCTGGTTGGCAGCCCCAAAACAGGTGGTCCAGGTACCTGTCTTCACCTGAGTTTTGGAGGCTGACTTTGAGCCCCTTCTGCCTGGAGGGGAGCTTAGCTTACTTGTCAGCCTCCCTTCCAGGAGGAGACCTTTCTTCCAACCCTGAAAGGGAACACTCCTGCTCACAGAGCTATCTTAGAGCTCAAGAGGTACTAAAGTGAACCAAGAGGAGAAACAGCAGCATCTGGGCTGTACTTCTCACGGGACGAAGATACTGTTGAGGTCTAAAATGGAAAGCATGTCAGACTCAGTAATGAAATGAGGTACAGCTGTCGAAGTGGACAGAGGAACAGGTACAGAAGAGGCTGGACACCACATGAACTGAAGTCTGGAGTGTGAACCCCCACTGCTTCTGATTCCTTGCTTTTCTCGAGCACACAGCAGGGCAGAGAACAATGCAGAGGAGTGGGAAATGGGGGGCTTTTCTTTGCACCTCTGAAATGCTTGGGAACCAAAGAAGTTCAATTCCTAACCAAAGAAAAATGTAAAACCTTCTCCAAAGGGATCTAAGTTTTAATATGTCATGTTGAGGAATCAGTTTTTAAGCCTTGGTTATCTTCAAAAGAAGATGCCGGCAAAACGGTTTAAGACAGATTGGCTGACTTCTATGTTTTTTTAAAAAAGTGCAACCTACTCTCCAAACAAATTGCAATGTCACTAAAAAAAAAATGAGGGAAAACATCAAGCTGGCTTATTACATAAAATTCCTGTCTCATCTGATTCTTCCTGTAAGCACAAACTCAGTTTCAGGCATTAATATCTTTACAATTAACTTTCTAGAAATGATGCTAAGGAATGATGACATACATTTAAAACATAGTATTCATAGCAATAGAAGCAGTTAGCACACCTCAGACACTGTGGAGAATGAAAACAGCCTTTTCGTTCTCCTCTCTGGATCAAATAGTAATTTAGTGATTTCTGAAAACCTATTATTAGATTTTTATTTTAATTACTCTTCCAGCATTTCAATGTCACGATGTTAAATGCTTTGTGTACCTGGCTGTTCTTCTCAAGAGGATTCTGGCTGCATGAGAACTCAAATGTTACTCCAGTCCATTTTCTTTGAATTATAGGAATCTCCAGAGTATATTCTTTCCTACATTGGGAGAGAACATGGCTTAAATTTTTCTGAATAATTTTCAAAATCAAATTTGAAAGTTTTCATGAGAGATGATCCTCCCTGGTGGGTGATATGAAGCATAACCTAAGGGGAAAACATGAAAATAATTAGCATAAAACATATTAGCATATAGATGCATTTGAAATAATAAACAGCAGAAAAACCAAAATGCCTATCCCCCAAAGAAAGTTATGAGAAAATAGGAAATTAATGTACACTTCTCGCATGACAACCCCAGCCTGAAAGCCCAACAGAATATTCTCATTCTGTGAAGGATGTGATGACCAGGGAGATGGAGAAATAATCCCCAGACCAACCCTCCTTTGCTTATTATCACAGCATCAATATTCTCTATTTGCCTTTCACTGCAGGCCACCCCCACTCACATTTAAACTGAAAAAATTAGCAGCAAAACATGTATCTTCCTTTTATTTCCTCTCAGAGCCACCACCAAGAACTGGTCTAATATTCCTTTTTTTTTTTCCTTCCTATTTTTTCCCCCTCCTTCAGCTAACTTTCTATTCTTCCCAAGATGACCTAAGAAATGCCACGCTTGGAGTTCCCATTGTGGCACAGCAGAACCAAATCTGACAGGTATCCATGAGGATGCGGGTTCGATCCCTGGCCCCACTCAGTGGGTTAAGTATCCAGCACTGCTGTGCGCTGTGCTGCAGGTGGCATATGCGGCTTGGATCCCTCATTGCTGTGGCTGTGGTGCAGGCTGGCAGCTGTAGCTCTGATTTGACCTCTAATCTGGGAACTTCCCTATGCTGTGGGTTTAGCCCTGAAAAAAAAAAAAAAAGAAAGAAAGAAAGAAAAGAAATGGTGGGCTTGATCATTTCAATTACCCAGAGAAATAAAAGGCCATTGGAACAGGACTTCGTGTTTGTTAACAAGGGACCGTTGATTCTTTTTTATACTTCAGATTGGTACAGCCTCTCCAGGTAGGAAGAGAGCACGTTGTGTTGTGATAGGAAGAATAGGGTGTTCAGAGTCAGCCCTCATTTACAGATCTGATCTGGGTAACCTTGGAAAAGTTCGTTAAAACACTCTGTTTTTAGTTTTCTCATCTACAAAATAGTAATAGTGTTGTCTGCTTTTCAGGGTGGCTGGGTAACAATCAGAGGTTATACAGGTATCCCTTGATTTTTGAAAGTTTAAGTCAATTCGCTTGTATGAAAGACCTATTTTTTTTTTTTTAAATAACTAACTGAGAGAAATCCAAAGAGGATTTTGGCTCTTACGAAAAAAGAGAAAAGCAGAGATACTATTTAGTGTTTATTTTGCAGTGACCCATCCTAGAGACCATGCATCCCAGCAGCGAGTGGCTCAGCCAAACTTTTTCCCCGGGAACCACACTCAGTATCTAGGCATCACATTTTGAACTGTGTTTGCGGGCATCTGCGCTTTATCTCGATTTATTCTGTGTCTGTTACCAAGATGTCTCCTGAGGTCATTGCTTCTTTGCTTTATTACATTTAGGCTTACAAAAGCTTTCTTAGAAACACTCCACTTTTGGATAGCGGGGGGGGGGTGGGGGTGGGAATAAAGTATGTGCTCAATAAAGGTAGCTCAACTCACTTTCCTCAATGGTTTTAATGAAAGCTCTGTAATTCAGAGATTCTGAGATTTGGTAAACCTACTTTTCAAATGCACATTTCCAGCCCCACTTGGCATATATGTGGGTGAATGTATGGCCAAAAGACAGCCATTAAGGAGAGATACCACAAAATATGTTTTGTTCTGGATCCCTGGTGGCAGGGGATTAGGAAGGTGGCAGTATACATGGCACTGAAAATAATAAAGTCAGGAAAAATAAAGATCTGAAATATTTCATCTTATGTAGCCAAGAGTATGGGTTTAAATTTAACTTTGCAGCAACTGACAGTGGTCCACAACTATCTCATGTGCTAAGGATTTGTCAACCACATCTTAAATTATCCAACACAGGTGAATTCTCTGGACAAGTCCATGCTGGACTATCAAACACAGCCGATGTCCCTATATTTGGACACCATCTACATTATTTCAGTTCTTATAATATATCATTACTTTTAATAGCTGTCAATCCAGCATCCAGAACTCTAAGAGAGGGTCCTTTGCTATTAACACCATTTGATTTTCTCAATTTATCTTCAACTTCAAACTTTCAAATGATGCTAGTTATTTAACAAACATTGTATGTTTTCATCTCTTGGCATGTAAAAGAGCAAAGGAAACATTCATTACAAAATACTGAATTCTGTTAGAGACTGGAAATTCCAGTTTGGCTTATGTCACCTCATTCTCTCTGTGGAGCATAGTATTGAACCCACCCTTTGTTATTAACACCTGCTTATGGGTCAGCAGCTACTTTTCCAGTAAAACGTGCCCATCAGTTTCTTGAATGTTTATATTGCCTCATCAAGACGTAGCACACCGCTGACACATGAGATAGGGATGGGGGAAAACTAAGAAAGAAAACCCCTTATATGCATGTTTTCTTGACAAATATGCTACCTAGTGGAGTCTGTGATTAGCAGATGGCTAAGTGTATTTTGGCTGTTTTGTATGAACATGGAGTAACAGTCCTCTGTTTACCTTCTCCTGTTTAAACTTACCTCAGTGACCATCCATTTTGAGACAGACATCATCTCAATGACATTCCCGCTGAATGTCATTTAATCCTCATCTTTTTTTATTCACTCAGGCCTAAGAAAGGCCCAGTTTATTTCCCTCTAGGGCCAGTTTAAGAAAGAAAATGTTTAGAAAGACACAGCCCATTGAATAAACCAAAAGCTAGTGTTTCTTTGGCTTTCAGGATTTGAAAATATTTTGATTGCCTGCTTGCCTTCTGAGAATGGCTCCTCTGGCTGTAAAGGGAAAGGGTCTGCTTCACAAGTCAAATAAAAACACGTGTATATAAAGGCATTCTCAACACTCTACCAGTCACACGGTAAGGTAAGACATGTTCTCTTCTGAAACCCAAAAAGGATTTGAGGCTCTACCCAATTTGTGCCCATAAGGATATTTCAACTTGTTAGAAGTCCTCATTGTAAAGCTAATGATGTGCAGATGTGTTTGTTTTAGCATCATTTTTAGAGTTTAAAACCACTCGATGTGAGTAACAGGGAATGAGTTCTGTATTTCTGCAAACTCTAATATCTTTTTTCTGTTTTATCTATGTTCCCAAATCATTCTTCCCCAAAGTTCCTGCTTTCAGAATTTAGAGTCAGAGCTTGATCAGATAAAAATAAACCTTTCACGTCTACCTCCACTTATTTATTTATTTTGGCTGGACCTGTGGCATGTGAAAGTTCCCAGGCCAGGGATCTAACCCTCGCCACAGCAGCGACCCAAGCTGCTGCAGTGACAACACTGGATCCTTAACCCAATGAGCCACCAGGGAACTCCTCCACAGGTTATTTTTAATATTCAGTAGGTAGACTTTTCTTTATTTGTTCTTTATATGATCAAAATATTTTTCTTTACTCTCACAGAAAAATAGTCAAGGTCACAAAAATTTACTTTGACACTAACATTTCCTTGATTAAAAACATAAATGTGAAAGATTAAACCTTTGGCATCAAAAATACGTATATATGTGTATACATATATACGTGTATACATATATATATATATATATATTCTTCAAATATTCTCAATGATTAGGAAAATAAGTTAAAAAAAATACCAACATTCATCCAAGGTATCAGCCCTTACAGGATGAAGAGAGCATCCAGATTTGGGATATATGATAGAAAAGAACAATAGTTGATAATAATAATGACTGAGCTGCATTTCCTTCATTTCTCCTAAATCATCTTCTTCCAGCTCCCACTTCCTCTTGTGCCCGCGATGACTGAACTCTCAACGCTGTACTCACAGATAAGTCCTTCTCGTTATCTTGAATGCTTTGTCACCTGGTAAACTGTTGCTTAAATAAGAACTAGCATATTCCCATTTCTCATGCCATCCAGTGACACATATAATTTGTAAAAACCATGTCCCATTCATCGCTTCAGCTTTAAAGCTGTTAAGACATTTGTGTGATGTCATAGTAACACCGCAACATTAGAAACATTAATGAAAAGAACTTTTCCATCTCTAGGATTTTTTCCTCACCAAATTCCACAACCTGAGCAACCGAGATATCCTTAAGTAGGTAAATGGATAAACTGTGATACAGTCAAACAATGGAATATATTGAGCACTAAAAATAAATGAGCTATCAAGCTAGAAAAGACATGGAGGAACCTCAAATGCACATTACTATGTGAAAGAAGCCAGCTTGAAAACAGCTATATACTGCTTGATTCCAACTATATGATGTTCTGGAAAAGGCAAAACTATGGACACAGAAAAGATCAGTGGTTGCAGGAGTGGGGGTGGGGAGACGATCAGGAAGAGCACAGAGGGTTTTTAGGGCAATAAAAATACTCTACAATATTATAACGATGGATATACATCACTATGCATTTGCCTAAACCCACAGAACATACGACACCAAGAGCTGAACCCTTAGGTAGACTATAGACTTTGGGTTATCATGATGTGCCAGTGTAGGGCTCATTCTTAGTAAAAAGTGTATTGCTCTGCTGAGTGATATTGATAATGGGAGAGGCTCTGCATGTGTGAGGGCAGGGGGTATATAGGGAATCTCTGTACCTTCCTTTCAACCTTGTTGTAAATCTAAAACTGCTCTCAAACAATGATGTCTTAAAAAAAAATCCCATGGCAGAGCTCCCGTTACGGCTCAGTGGTTAACGAATCCAACTAGGAACCATGAGGTTGTGGGTTCGACCCCTGGCCTCACTCAGTGGGTTAAGGATCTGGCATTGCCGTGAGCTGTGGTGTAGGTCTCAGACGTGGCTTGGACCCTGCATTGCTGTGGCTGTGGCGTAGGCTGGTGGCTACAGCTCCGATTAGACCCCTAGCCTGGGAACCTCCATATGCCGTTGGGTGCGGCCCTAGAAAAGGCAAAAAGACCAAACAAACAAACAAAAAAATCTCATGGCCTGCCAATATTACTGGCCTTGCTATATTACGATCCTGATGAAAAATCAAATATTCTTAGCCCTATACCCTGAATACCTGGTTCCCTTTCTGCCTGCTAGAAGAGCTTGGGGGCAGCCAGAAGCCAATGTCTGAGAAGCCTTTTCTAAGGTCACTAACTGGAGGTGATGGGAGAAGAGACACAGGAGAGGATGTCTACATTCCTGAAAGTCAGACTCAATCACTTATTTGTTCAAAAATGTCTTTTCCAACATTCGTTTTCTAAAGATGGGGCATGCCTGCAGGTGTTATTAAAACTCTATGTAGTACTAATAATTGCACAGATCTCCCATTTATTACTGTATTATACAATCTGAGAATTAGATTCTGAACCTTAGATTTGTCCCATACTAGCAAGATGGGATGTACTTGTAACATCCACTGCAGAGGGCTCTGGAAAAAAGAAAACATACAGGAGGTGCCTTGTAAACAGTAAAGTAGTCTGTAAATATTGTTAGTGTTTTTCTGAGATACAGTTATCACGGTGTTGGTGGTAATGATGATGATGATGAAGATGATTGTTAGATGTGGACCAGTTGATTCATAACATATAAAAGGGGAGGTATGAAGAAGCAGGCTAGAGTACCATGATAAAGTCCAAGAGTGTAATTTAAATCATACACAATTTCGTTTACCTGACATTGAGTGGGAAAAATCTTGGGCTCATCCAAAAGTTCTCGTGTAGAATGGATTTCTTTAGTTTTCTTCCAGTGTATTTTTTTTTTTTTTTTGTCTTTTTAGGGCCGCACCCAAGGCATATAGAGGTTCCCAGGCTAGGGGTCCAATTGGAGCTACTGCTGCCAGCCTACACCACAGCCACAGCAACCTGGGATCTGAACTGCGTCCGTGACCTAGACCACAGCTCACAGAAACGCCAGATCCTTAACCCACTAAGCGAGGCCAGAGATCGAACATGTATCCTCATGGGTGCTAATCAGATTTGTTTCCACTGAGCCACGATGGGAACTCTTTTTGTAGTGTATTTGAATATGTTTAAAAGGAATAGGTGCCTAATAACAGATGCCATTTATTGAGCTTTGCTATTATGTACTTAGTATTGCTAAGCAATTCTGCATTATCTCGTTCGTGTAGTTGGGGCAGGAATTGATATCCTACTATAATATCAAAATTGCATAGTATATGAATGCATATTATATACAAGGAATAAATAGAACTATATAAACCCCAAATGAAGATATTTCATTTTTGAAAGGGATTTCATGGAGATGACAAATTCAGGAAAACAAGGAATGCAGGAAGATTGGTTTGAATATGTGAACTAATTGGAGGAGGTGTTAGGAAAAATTGGTAAAATAATGCTGCTTTGTGGATAGACAATATGAAAGGTTTTGGGGAAATGTGCAGGTAATGAACATAATTCCCAATTCTAGTGAAAATGTGCTTCCTATGGCTATGGGACACTGCTCCCTCGGTACACAAATGCATCCTTGAAAACTGTACTATTCCTCTGAAGATCTGTTAGCCACTACCTTCTCTATTCTGTCCACTCCCTGATTACCTACGTGTCTAGAGGTGATTTTTGCCAATTAGTAGGAATTAACAATTCCATTCTGACACCTGGAACAAAACCTACACCACCATGGAAGATCTGTGCTGAAGCATAGAAACTAATCTTTTTTATTTTTTTCTTTTTATGGCCACACCTGCAGCACATAGAATTTCCTGGGCCAGGGGTCAAATTGGAGCTGCAGCTGCTGGCCTACACCACAGCCATGGCAACACAGGATCTGGGCCGTGTCTTCAACCTACACCGCAGCTTGCAGCAATGCTGGATTCAAGCCATTGAGTGAGGCCAGGGGTTTAACATGCAACATCTTGGACACTATTAAACCGACAACGGGAGCCACAGTGAGAACTCACTTCTTTAATCAACCCATATTAACCCAGTTGGGCAGACACATTTGTCGCTAAAAGTTCTATGTTTTGATTTCAAATCTAAATTAAATTATTCTATCACCCTTTGTGTCGGTAAGAGTGAAACCTGAGTAACCATGAGGAAGCTGAGGTAGAATCCCCAAGACCAACAGTTCCGTTTAGCTTGACAATATGCTTCAGGCTTATTAACATAATATTTTAACTAGCACAGAAGTGTGACATATTTATTTACAGCATTTATTATCTAGGCTTCTTTCCACAGAGGGGCAAGTAAATAGTCAAATCAGTGATGAAGGTAATAAAAATAAGAAAAGTAGATTGTCTCTACAGATTCCCACTTCTTAGAGTAAAATATGAGTAATTATTCTTGCACCACTGAGTTGAATGAATAGCATATTTAAGAATAGCACAGAACTAATAAATCATAGTTATGTGATGATTTTTGCTAATTGAAAGGGTGGATGAATTCCTGAGATGACTTATTTTCAAGTCCTGGGAGCCACATTTGACAGCACATGAAATGTACAAGGGCAGGCTGATGAGTGTGAATCTTGGCTCTGTCATATCATAGAATTTGTGCTTCAGATGCCCTATCCGTAAGACAGGGTGACTAATAGCCCCCAACCAAAGATCCCTGTGAGCACTTAGAATAGTGCCTGGCACACAGTAAATATGGCGTAGGTATTAGGTATGACCATCATCATCACTATTCACAATCACATATTCATCACTTAAGAGACAAAAGGAAATCTCTATGTTATGTCAGTTTTCGCATCAGGGGGAATTAAATACCATTTTGTTATCTCAGTGATAGCCAATCTATTCAATATTGCATACAGCACGCTTACCATGTGCCAAGCCCCACAATACTAAATGAGGCGGAAAAATTTCTTGTCCTTATAGATATCACCTTATAGGGGGATTACAGACAAACAAACGTATACTGTAATGTCTATGATGAAGAGTACTAAGGAGAAAACTAAAGGAAGGTGGAGAAATGTGTGACTTTACTCTCTTTCCACATTCGGCTGTGTTTGACAACAGGGCTCACTGCTGGCCATGCTCTTCCTCTGAAAGGGATTCTCAGGCTCACATTCTAGGTAACTAGTTCATTGAAATCCCAACCATTTGGATGCAACAAAAATAATCCAGCATATGAATGCATCCAGAAAGACATATGTACACTGGTTTCCAAAATGTAATGTGTATGTAATTTCCCGAATGGCTGGTTGTTACATCCATCTGCTCTTATTTCCATAGCACTTGAATGCACTACGAGGATATAAACCCTAAAAGCTAGAAAACAGTATTTAAATATCCAAACACATACGAGGTGTGTTTTCAAAAGCCGCAGACAAGCAAGCACTGTGGTAACTTCATTAACTTCTCAGCCACAATTGAGAGTGAGTTGAGTCTGAGCATAAAGGCCAGAGGACATAAAAGACATTCCACCGGCAGACCTCATTAAGTGGGCTTAAGACAGGCTTGACAAACTAATGACAAAAATCTAATTTGGAATTTCTGGACATAAGAACCCTAAACAAATCCAAATACACCAAAACTCTACCATGCATACTATCTGAAATGGCAACAGCTCAGTGTCAGTTAGGTCCATGTAGTTTATGAATCAAAGCCCAGGGATAGATGTCCTATTCAACCACACTGAATAAGAAACTGTGTTTCATGTGGTTTGGGTTTGGGCTCTAGTCCTATTTAAATTGCACAGACGTGGTAGGTTCCTAAATTAACAGTGGCCTCCAGGGAGATGCTCATCCAGCTGCATACTGAAAAACGCATGGCTACAATCTAGACACCACACTGTTCAGAAAGCACCTTGGCTACTGTTTTCTCTTTCTCTAAAAGACCTTTCCTGTTTCCAATTTCTGTCAGCACCTACGGAGTCTGGACAATGTTCATTTGTACTTACATGTTAGAATTCACTAGTTGCTCTGGGTATGTGTATACCCATTCCAACTGCTTTAACATCCCTTGAGGGCAAGAGCATTCATGTTCATGAAATAATAACACTTGTATGTGCCCTGCACAGTGGGAAGAGCCTTACAAATATTGTTGGTTCTCATATCAATCTTATTATGATCAATCCAACTTTATAGATAAGCAAGCTAAAATTCAAATAATTTGCCCCACCTCTAATTAGTGAAGAACCAGTGATCTATACCCAGGCCATCCAGTTTCAAAGACCACAGTTGGGGAGTTCCCATCGTGGCGCAGTGGTTAACGAATCTGACTAGGAACCATGAGGTTGCGGGTTCGATCCCTGGCCTTGCTCAGTGGGGTAATGATCCGGCGTTGACGTGAGCTGTGGTGTAGGTTGCAAACACGGCTTGGATCCTGCATTGCTGTGGCTGTGGCATAGGCTGGTGGCTACAGCTCCGATTCGACCCCTAGTCTGGGAACCTCCATATGCCAAGGGTGCGGCCCTAAAAAGCAAAAAAAAAAAAAGACCACAGTTGGATTATTACACTACTCAGTGCAGGAAGGAATAAGTTCTGGTTGAATGAGTATATGAATGAATAAATGCATTACATAATATCTTTAGAATTAAAGGAAGAATTATTTACCACCTAAGCTATATTGCTGTTGCAATAATGGATACAATGATAGGAGAGTTAGTTAAAATGTGTGAAGGTATTGCATCTTATCTTTCTATATTTCTGTTCCATATCTCTACAGTGCTTTTTGCAATAAATACTTCAGAAATACAAGGTATTTGTAAGATATTTGTTGAATCAGTGAATATTTTAACCCAACACAATAAATTACAGGTGAGTAAAATGGCATGTTTGGGTCATTTTTCCTCTCTTACGACAGCTCCTTATGTGAAGGAAGAATACACTTTTCTGCAATCTGGCTCCAGGTACTAATTTCTTGAGCAATCCCTAGATGTGCATTCATGCCTAGACATTTGGGCCTTTTTCCAGGCCTGAGGAAGACCTAAATTCCAGGTTCCAGCTTTTCTAAATATGGCTTACCCCTTTTCCACATAAGCCCTAGTGATAGCTGTGGAAATGATAATGTCTAACCATTGTGAACCATGCAGTAAGTCAGAATATCTTAATAAAGGTTTATTGACGAGAAACAAATTCCACTCCACCTGTCAAAACCTGAGTAATGCCCTGGCTTTTATAACACGCTCATCCCTGGGTCCTCTACTAAAACGCAGTAATATTCTTTTAGGACAGACCTCTGCCAATATTTCATGGAAAAACAGCATCATTAGCTTCTTTTTTTCCAAATATTGCAGATAAAGACTGAGTATATTTTCCTTCCTTCTTTCACCCCACCCCACCCCACACTCCTCACTGTAGTAAGAAAAGTTGGGTAAATCATTTAATGTCTCTGAACATCTCATTTATAAAGAAGAATGTAATGCCATTTGCCCTACTGTGAAGATTATGTATGATAATGCAGAGAGCATAATTTTTGAGCTATGAACTGTTATATAGCTGTAAGAAACTACTGGAAAAGAAGGAAGCCAGAAGTTCATGTACCACATACCCTGGGAAGCTAGGTGTTTAATTTTGTTCTTAAGTAAATGATAGGTGTATGCGTACACACGCATGCATACATATATAACTAGGGCAAAACGAGCTTGTATGTACACTGGTGAGAAATTTGAATTATTTTACTGCATAAAACTAAGAGTTAATGAAGGGCACATTAAAAGCATGTCTCTAATGGCCTCTGTTGGTTTTTAATGCAAAGCTACTATATTTTATACAGTAATTATACCTGTTATTTATTGTAACTGCAGTCACCAGGTTAAGGTGTTTACATACATTATATAGTTTGTTCAGCATAACGTCCTACAAGTAGGCATCTGTCTCTCTCTGGTACATGGGTAAACTAAGGCCCAGAAGAATTAAGAAAATGCTCCAAGGTCACACTGCCTGGCAAATGACAGAAGCAAAATCTGCATTCAGGTCTGCCTGTCTTCAAATCTTTGTTTACCAGTTCAAATCCCCTTCATTTGAAATTTGCATTCATTCAAGTGTAGCTTTTCACGGAGCAAGTTCGAATGAATTCTATCCTTTGTGAAATGTTAGTGTTCCTTTGACCAGAATGTAAACTGATCAAAAATGAGCAATTTTTTTTTTCAAAATAACCAAGAGCTTTAAAAAATTTTTAAATATCTTCAGAGGTTTTACAGCTGCCAGGTCAGATAATATATGGTATCCTGTGTCATAAGTTACTGAGATTTATAAACAGGGTATGTGCATTCCACTTCTCTTGTGATAAAGCTGTGTGAAGGTAGAGGGGTGATTTAACAAAAAAGTAAAAGAGATTCCTCAGGGAGCCTGCAGTCTATCCTTCTGAAAAGAAACCAGAGTATGTGAAGAAGTGAAAGAGTCAAATTAATCTTAGAATACATTAGCAATACTTAGAAGTAATAAAATTAATCAAAATTTCTTCAAAGGATTAAGTCCCTCAGCCTTTAACTTAGTCTAACCTGCTTCCCCCACTTGCCAATTAGAGTTCAAAGAAAAGATTCATACATTTCATTTACAGATGCATTGAACCTTGGGCACAAGTGATAAATCCTTAATAAGTCAGAAAGAGAGCTATATTTATTCTTAAAATTAACTAATTTGCACCCTGAAGTTAAGTGATTTGCCTAAAGACAATTCACTGGCATGTCTGATAAAACCCCTTAACTCAATTACACATTTCACATCACTGACCTGTTTTTCCATTTTAAGGTTATTATGTGGAAATGCTCACATGGGTCAATAAAGATTCTGACACAAGTTCATGTCTATGTTCTATACATGGAAACAAACAAACAAAAAACCCCTTTTACTACAATCTTTAGGGAATCTCTTGGTGAGCAAAGAATTCCCCAAGCATCGCTTTGAATAGAATAGATGGCTGAACTTTATAGAGAGGACTTTTCTTCTTTCTCTATAATTGGCAAGCAGACTTACATTGATTCAACAGTTGTTTAGGTGAATCCAGCAGCGCAGAAAGTAAACACACCCAACAATCAAACTGGTTCGCTGACTCTAGTGTCTGAATTCAACGCTTCACTTAGGTGATTTTATGAATATGTGTGTGTGTGTGTGAGTGCATTAGCCACTGGGAGATAAAACCTTCCAAGTTTTTAAGAATAAAGGAATTTTACATTAAGCCTCTCTGAAAGGACTGATGCTAAAATGCTAATCAAAGGCAAGACTATTCGGAAGGTGACTTTTCAAATAGTTATTGAATAATCATAACTATAACCTCCATGAATTTTATTTTAAAAATACTGGCATTAGATTTACTGATTTGATACAGAAAATGGAATGCTAATACTAGAAGCAGTGTGTGATATCCCTTTTTTCTACTTTGATTTAAGCTATTTCAAGCTCTTCATGTTCTCCTAGGTCAGTTAACAGTACTTTAACATTTTTTTGCAGCTGAAAGGTAACTAAAGCAGAGTCATTTTCACAAATTCCTTATTTTTAATATTAGATTCCACTGTGATTTTGCTGGGTCTAAACCTATCTTCGAGAATCCAAATTATACAAAACTTTGGGGATAGAAATTAGCATAATTGAAATAATTCAATTTTTAGTAATTATAATTTTCACTTAAACCTAAATTAAATATGCCAAACTATAATTATGTTCAAATTTGCACCATGAAAATTATCCCTGTTTTGCTCATGGCATCTTAAAATATCTAATAAGGGATCTTAAACTCTTAGGTTTGAGTCAAGAGGCCTTATTTTCACAGCCTTGGGAAGAAGAGACTTCTTATGCATTAAGCACTGTTATTCTGCCTTTTGGGGAAGAGAATATGGGTCCGTTATTTCTTCACTATGTAATGTGTAGGATTTGTACTATAATCTTTGGGTACCTCTAAGACACATGGCCATTAATGAGTGCTGAGGGCCTCAGCAAATGATAAAAGATTAATGCTTTCTTTGGGGAGAAATCTTAAGTAAAGCAGATCATGCTCTAGGACAAAGGTAATGGGAACCACAGACACAGAAAAAGCTGTAATACTTTAAAACTGCGCACTTAAGCACTGCTTTGCTATTCATTTTAAAATGATTAAAGATGCGAGACAGTCTGAAGACAATGAGAAATTAACTTTCAACCCTGCAAGCTGCTGACTGATTCTTAAGAATCCAATGATCAAACTATTATTATTATTATTATTTGGGATACAAGAAGAAAACACCCATAAAATACTACTTGGTGTAAGCTGTGTATTTAACTAAACTTTCTGCTATTTGATTTCACTAAATTAGCCAGTTGATGTGATTAAACTTGCAAGGTGGTTTATTTATCTTCATCTTTGGGACAGTAGGTGGATATAATCTGTGAATACACCGGTCAAGAAATAAAAGACTCTGTGCACAGCTGGCACACTGTCAAAGCACACAACCAGTTTCTTACAAAAGCACACATCCAGTTTCTGACCAAAAAAAACACATGAATTTATCTCCAGTTGAGTCAGATATTCACATTAATACTGGAATAAGGCAGAAGAGCCTTGGCTGACATCCCATCTGTTCTTATGAATTAAATTTAGAAATCATATGTAATATAGACATTTCTGTCTGAATATCATAAAACCCTGACACATCCAGGCTTTCATTAGAAAGCTCCATGATGTGACTTGAATAACAATCTGTCTTAGCTAATTAGTATTTTCAGTTTAGCATATTCACTTCCAGACATATTGCTGTTTGCACATGGTAATTTAGGTAAACAGATACCATCCACAGCTGCATCAATTAACACTGCTAATCAAAACTGAATTCAGGTAATTAGGCACATTTATGCAAAAAAAATGTGTAATTCTGGAGAAAAGCTAGATTCTTCAGTAATATGTCAATAAGTAAAAATCTCCTTTAAGACGATGAAGAATGAGGGGGAGAGAAATCATCATTAGTATATACATCATGCAGACAGGGTAAAAATTCTTAAATTAAATCTCAAACTTTAATTGGCCTGTATTTTCAGAAATTGGATCATGTTTTTCATAAATGTTTTCCTCAATGTTTCCACATAGTAAAGCTGATTCACATCTGCTCGAGGGTTTAATCATCATCAAGCAGGACTCAAATGGTTAATGAATACTCAAGTATTTATCTCGTTAGAAGAGATGTTGGTCAAACTTGCTCTCCCACCTTGCTGAGCATCTCCTAGGGAAGATGTTCTCAGTCTGTCTCGGCTCATCACACACTTTCATTTTCTCTACTACAAAGTACTTTTATGTGCAGTCAAGATCATAATAGTAATTTCTTATTTTCCTGCAAATACTCTTAAGCTTCCTTGGTTCTACACAATGCCCTTTTCAAAATGAATACTGTGAATTGCTTTTCCTGTTTTCCTGCAGATCTAAACCAATCTGATCATTTCCATTAACTATTCTAATCAGTTCAGGAAAACTAGTTTCATGCTCAGTAGGTTATAAGGGACTAAACTAGTAGCGACTAACAAGCTGGGGTTGAGAAAGGGGGACAGGCCTAGAGGTGGTGGAAGCAGAGGAGAGATTTGGCCATTTTTAAAAACATTCTGAAATACATATGGGAATATATCTATAATTATCACTACATCACCAACTCTCATTCTCTCCCTCAATTTCTCCTTTCTCTTTCCTGACTTTGAAGTTTATTTCTTAGTGGAGACACCAGGCCTTTAAATGAAGTACTGAGTTCAGTGTCCCTAGCTGTATTTAATGGTAATGGTTTCAGTCTAACTTAAATATTTCCTCAGTACCTGCATGTATCAATGAGGCACTTTTCTAGGCTCCGTGGGTAGGTACAGAGATGGATTTAGACCCATTACACTCCTCTGAGCCATGCTCTAAGAATAGACAGACCTCAAAAGGTAGAACAAGTCTCCAAGTGAAAATTTATCTGTCAGTCTCAAACTTTGGGAACCTCCTAGGCCAATTTTGCTGAGTTTACTTTTTGTCTAACACATGCTAATTCTATTATTTTCGTAATAAATCGGGCAATGATGACCACAATTGTTTTTGCCATGTAGCATGATGTATATTTCTCATATTGCAGTAACCCTGTAGAACTTGAATTTTTTTTTTTTGCTTTTTAGGGCTGCAACCATGGCATATGGAAGTTCCCAGGCTAGGGGCTGAATCAGAGCTGCTGCTGCTGTCCTACAACACAGCCACAGCAATGAGGGATCTGAGCTGCATCACAGCAGCTCACAGCAACACCGGATCCCCGACTGACTGAGCAAGTCCAGGGATTGAACCTGCATCCTCATGGATACTAGTCAGATTTGTTTCTGCTGTGCCATAATGGGAACTCCTGTTTATGAATTTAAATGAAAGACAGGTAAACACAAACATTTTAAAGATAACTTTTCAAAGAGTTCAATGACTGGTTTTCAATTAACTAATATTTGTGGTGGAAAATTTCTGGTCTCCACGAAATGAGCCAACTCAGTGATGGTCAGTGCCTGGATGTACCAGCGAATAATATGTGTCATTCTAAAACACCTTTTCTCTTACTTCTTTAGGAAGGAATCAGGGGAGAATTAACTCTTTCATTACAGCTCCGGCAATTTAGGATATTCCTTTGTCTGGGGAAAGTCCTAAAAATCCTGTGCTCACAATCACTAAGTTTTGGCAAAGTGGAAAGCTATGGATAGTACAAGGATGGCTCTGATCTCGAAGGCCTTGAAATACTTGTTGAAACTAAATTAAGGGGCAGCCAGTGGTGACTCCAGAAATACTAATGCTAAAGGTATTTTATTCAAAGTTATCACATTAGGCAGTTCTCCAGATTCCAAGGTAATATGTGGAGGCAGTATGATAATTTTAATACAAATAGAATGGAACGCATCAACAGGCCACAGGTCACTGCACTATATTAGGTAGCCTTCCAATTCACTTAAAAACTAAAGCTAGGAAACTAACCTTCACACTTAGCTGGAAAATCAACATCAGAGCATTTATTGTCTTTAGAGCATATTATTTTGCCAAACAAATTATGAAAAATAACTCACTGGACTTATGTAACCCACTAGTTTTTTGGGGGAACAAGTGTCTATTGAGAATAACATCTTGAAAAATTCATGAGTGGCTATTTTTTCACTATTAAGGATTAATAAAACCCTGAAAACCCTCGAGTTTGCCACTGACTCTCTCTCTTTAGCCCAGAACAATAAAATTTGCTCATGATAGGCAAAATTTAAATTAAATTAAATTGTTGACGCACAGATAACACACAATGTATAAAATAACACCACTGGTCACTTTTTAAACTGTCTGCTTTTTTAACAGAAGGACTCTAAAATATGTGGCCCATGAAAATATCAAACAGATTAATTTGGGCCAGTTAATGGCAAAGAATGTTATTTCACAACTAGAAGCGAAAATGTCAGGTCTGGGACTGGATGGATTAGGGGGGAACAGATTGCCAGAAACAAAGGCAACAAAGAAATGAAAATGTCTTCTAAGCACACTGAAGCAAAACAAATGATTGGATTTGGGATTTAACAAAATACAATCTTATTTGCCTTTGCTTTTTCACCAATTCTTTTTTCTACCCACAGACAATATGAATTTCACCTTCTTGAGCCACGATTTTCTTTTATGGAAAAGACTGCTGACAGTTCATGGCAACACCGGGAAGATGTTATCAGTAGTTCGATACACTAGCCTTTTACACTTAGAAAATGCTATATTTATAATATATTATAATGTTCCACATTATTTTCATTCAGCTCTAGTAAGAGGTAAAAGAAAAATAATCAAATTAGAGAAGATTATTGACTTATATCTGAAGAATTAGAAATGTTTATTTTAGGGATTTGATTAAGCAGCAACGACTATTTTCTTTTCATGAAAATATTATCATGGAATAGGACTTTTTAAAAAGTTTGACAACTCAATGTACCAAAAACTAAAGCCTATAATCTATATTTTATCAGGCAAGGGACAGAAAGCCTTTGTTTATAATTTATGGCTGAGTACTAGCCCCACAATTAAGAATTAGGAAATTATCCTTATAGCAAACAGATCTTAGTTAAACATGTTATTAATCTATGCTGCAAGGTATTATCCAGCTCTCTGGAGGCTGTCAGAGTCACTTTGCCTGCTGAATAATCTCAGTCAGTCTATCACAAGTTTTTCATCTTTGACTTTCTTCACAGGCCTAGAGTAGAAGCCTGTCTTTCAGAAGGATGCTAAAAGAGTACATGAAAAGCTTGTGCAAAAATAAACTATAGCTCCTCGGGGCTTCTTAATTTTTACACTATAATACCTTGGACTTTTCTACCTTGACACATTCAGTGTAAATTCTTTGATGAAAAGAGAGAGAAATAAATTACATATGGAAGGAAGAGAGCCTTTATTATCATTTTAATAGTCCACAGACACATAAAAGGAAGATGTGTTCACTACGTGGCTGGACCTAAAACTAAAAATATTCACTGACTTAGTAATAAAAAATTTCAATATAGTATGAAAAATGGAAATGGGTTTTTGAAGCAACATGAATATGCAACTTTTTATAAGGCTTCAAGAAAATGTAATGAAGAAAAATCAAACCAAACCATTGAATAGCTTTGTAAATAACCAGAGTCTGCTCATCTTAGGACGATTTTGAAAACACTGACTCTATCCTCAAACTCTCAGAGATCATGGGGAATGAAATTCCGAACATCGGAAATAATCAACTTTCATGCACAGCTTCATAAGCAACCGAACCCCAGAGCTCCCATTTTCAGGAGCTGTCATATAAATTTAATGTGGATCTAATACACAGTTTAGGTGGTTGGCACTGGATTAGAATAGAGATGTCACTGTTATTTATTCCTAGCCTTTTCAGCATTTTCCTAGACTATTTTCCTACAGAGAGCACACAGTTTCAGTGCATGGAGATTGCCTTCAGCTCCCTGCTTTTGTTGGGGTGGTGGTTTTGATGTTTTGAATGGGGGAGCAATGCCTGGGACTCTTCCCACGTGCTCCCAATTATCTGTACATTATTCCATAGTCTCTGCCACCAGCAGGCTCTGGCCTGAACTATAATCCTTCCAAAGCAGCATCTCATTCAGACGTGCACAAATGAAAATTAAAATAGGAGGGTTTTTTATTATTATTATTTGAATGACATACGACCTGCTCAATGTTTGCATTTAAATTGGCCAGAATAATTGAGCTCTGGCTTTTAATTTCAGAAGGGTTAATCACCCTGACAAAGGTCAATCAAACTTTAATCTTGAATAAAATTGCTACAGCCCAGTCACCTGCAGGACATTTATTATATTCCTATTTCCATGTGAAAGAATGCATTGCTTTCATTATGTATCACTAATCTTCTAACTCTTTACATTAGCACATTTTACCAAAAAATATTAATTCCTTTGAAACTCTGACAAGAGTTCATTTCTACACATCTCAGGAGATAATCCTGTTTAAAAGAACGGGTACATCAGCTGTGAACCACTTTCCTAGCCCTTTCTAATCCTCATAGACCTTTGCTACTCCAACTGAGTTCTTACAATAGCAAATCTCAATTACACAAAATATTATGGCGGTTTAGGTTAAAACAACATTATATTATTTTAGGAACTTAATCCTCCCTATTGTCTGTAATTGTGCCACTCATTTACTTGTTTCTGTCCACAGTGTTTCCTGTGTACAAAAGTTATTGATTTGGAGGAAGCAAATGCTAAGCATTTGAATAGCAGTAGAAAAACTCAAATTCATTAATTCACTTACTCAGTATATATCGAATGCCTATTATATGCCAGATACTAGAAGGGAGAGGCGTAAAGTCAAAAAAAAAAAAAAAGAAAGAGCCTTTATCAGGAGAACAACGTTCTCTTCTGCAAATCATGTCCAGAATATAATCAGATAATGATTTAAATTCCCACTTTTAGCTTTTCTTAACGACGTCATTAAATTTTTGTTGAAGACCAGAAAGGTGTTCAGTCATATTTTGACCAAAATTTCAATAAATAGTTTTTTAAAGTATCCAGACTCTTAATGACCTTGAAATTTATACTCCCATAACAGGATTTTTTTTTTTAATTTGGGAATATGAAATTTTATTGGCAAATTTTAAAATGAGTCTATTCAGAGTATCTAGTCTCCCATGGGCAGGAATAAAACCATGAGAAGGTTTATGGGCTTATTAAAAAATATACGTGCTATGCATTAATTTGTATCCAAAATGTTATTTCACTATGTTTAAAAACTGTTATTGATGCAAAAGATAAATAGCAACAGACAAAAAACAAATTATTGTGCTTTTTTTGCCATGATATAGAGGCCTGGATGACTACGTAGGGTAAGTAATTGGTACTTAATGTATGTCCTCAATTACATTGCAAATTGACTGCCTTATTATTATACTGGTGCTGTGACACAGCATGAATAACCCAAACTTTGCCTTTTGCATATTTTTTGAGATGCTTTCCCCTCTATCTGTACTCAGAGGAATGGCACAAGCATCCTCATTGATATTCACATTCATTAATTAGCAATATGTGAAGGCTATCATTTGGGAAACTCCCCAGAACTCGAATATTCAATCAAGCAAAGCAAATCACAGTAAAAATAAACTACAGGTATAATAGTCAATGGCCAGATTGACACCGAAGAATAGCACATAATTTCCAAAAAAAAAAAAAAATTACCGATCTAAGTGTTTAAAAATAAAAGCACCAGTCACTTTATTTGACTTAAGACCTCAGCACTCTTCCCCCCACTTTGAGCATTTCTTGAAACTGAAATAGAACCTCTAACATATTCTATAATTACGCTGGATTTTTTCTCACTCCTATACCTAAGTTGACACAGTAGAATAAAGCAGAGTAACGGCTTTTACATTGTTGAGCAAAATAAGTGCTATATGACATAAATGTTCAATTGATATTTGTTACCACATAGTTCTGTAAACTGATAAAGGTTAGCTGGACACAACAGAAAAATATATTGCTTTATATTTCATTCTCAGTATCAAAATCTATTCCATTATATTTTTGCATTTCCATATTTGGAAAAACCCCAAAGCTTTCCGAGACGGCATTGTAAGTGCTCAAGAAGTATACGGATCGTTTTCTGAATCATTTTGGTCACAAAACCCAAAAAAACCCAGTAACCATCGAACAGAAACCTTAATAAGAAAGCCCAGAAGGTTGGAGAATGAAAACAAACCTACCTTTGGTTGAACAAGTTCGAGATTTCTCATTTTGCCTACACAGCTCTGCCGTTGCACCTTGAGCAAAAGTCGACTCCAAGTCCCTTGTGATCTTCGTGACAATGCCATCATAGCACTGGCAAATTTTTCGATTAAACTTTGCACACGTAGTAGCAACTTTGTTAATTATGATATTAGCCAGCTGGCAGGTACAATCAGTCAACCGCTGTAAGAAAGCCAGACAAAGAGACATCTAATCATTGCAACCAGAGCAGATAAATTTTGTTCTTTTCTCAAACGTGTCACAGATTCTATCCCTTCTGACCCCTCTCCTCAGCCATTGACTGTCAAATTTAGATTCTGCAAGCTCCCAGCTTCCCTTTATCCCTGCCTTAGATCTGAAACTCCTGGTTATCAGGAAGACACGCGTCACCAGCTGTCTCGGAGCAGGAAAGCAATCAGGTGAATACTACTTATTATCTTGCATTGCTTTCCGAGAAGTGACAAGATTGATTTGGGACCAAGAATACATTCAGATCTCAGACGTGTAGTTCCTGGGGTTTTCAGTTTAAACAGTAGGGTATGTGCAAAGTTACAATAAGGAGGACTTCAATCTCAACGTTAGAGATATGAGGTATTAGAATAAGGAGAAATTTTTAAAATTTATTGGAGCTCCATTTTCAGATGCCTTTGTGTTTTCTTTTCTACCTTTTACTAGCTTAGTAATGCCTATGGGCATATTGTGACTAGGAGGAGCCAGCTTAAAGGCTAAACAGCTTTTAGTCAACTCATGGAAGTGGCAATCTGACATTAACGAGTCATTTCCATCCTTCCCTTTTTCAAGAAGTGTACTCTATAAATTCCAGTTTCTGGAGCGTAACCTCACATAAAAGTTCAAATCATATTTATACAGAATAATATGAGAAACTCATTTGGGCATCTATACTAACAATAACTTATAATACTTTAGGCTAGAGACACAGATATCGTTACATCCTAATTCATATTCTCCCTCCTACAAGTCCATCTACTGAGTCATATAGAATGTTTAAAAATACATGAATGTCCATATAAAGAATTTAGTAAAATTTAAATTCATATTAGGTAACACACATAACATTCCTATAAAATGATATGACAGTATCCTTGAAAGTGAAACATTCACTTGATCTGCTTGGTAAGCCATTAGACTAAGGAAATATTTACTAAACAATTAGTTTCTCCCACCGCAATGTTTCAGTATCAATGAAGTAAAAAGTTTGCACTGCAGAGTTTAAAGAAGAATAATATACAATATGATAAAAAGTTATATTCCTCAAGAAATTAGTAGGTTTTTCTGGGATGGAAGAATTTGGTAAAAAGTTAAGATGCAATTTTGAAGTGTAATTTTCATAGTAATTCTTTCTATTTGGCTCCCCAAGTGGGGACCAAAATGGTTCTCTCTACCTGTGAAAATTGTAGTTACAATGCACTGTATTATTACATCATGGTATGTGGCCTAAATTTACATTTTATTTTCACATGAAGATATTCTTGTAATCGAGGGTCCAAAGCCTCTGCACTTGGTTTATTTAGGCTAACTTGCAGAAAAGATAAATGTATTCAGATACAATCTAAAATATATACAATGAGGATAAGATGATTTAGGAACCCTGCAAATTATAGAGAAAGACATCTTCATCCTAAGAAGACAAAAGAGTTTCTTAAATCTCGCTAGAACAGAAATGGCGGGGGAAAGTATGCCTTCAGGCACTGTAACTGTCAATCTCAAAAAGTAGGAATAAAAACCCCCACCTGTAAAATGAGAACAACAATAATAATACCCTCCTGATAGGGTTTTGGTGTTAATTCAGGTAATGTATATACAACTTTTTGCATATTTACTGACCTGCCTAGTATACACTCACTGCTTATTATCTTACTTATTATCTCTACTATAGCCACCATATAAATAATCCTGCCTTGTCTATCTAAACTACATTTTATTTTTTCTATGAAACATTACCAAAGAGTCACTGAATTAAAAGAGGCAATCTAAAACAAGTAAACTCAGTATTTTAAATACAAGAGATCAGGCACAGAAACATGGTCTAGGTGGTAAAACTGATTCTAAAATAATGACAAAAAGAACAACAAACAGATACTTGTGACTTTGGTTACAAATTATAACTTGCAGAAGATTTTACAAAACTTATAGGTCTTATGAAGAGGGCTCCAATTTTGACTCTTCTATGGCAACTTATAACACACCCATAAGAGGCAGGATTGCTAGAAACACTGAAGTTGAAAGAGAAATTGACCTGGAGGAATGGTCAACACCTTGAGGAATCTCAGTGTTTCTCCTTTCATTTTCCAGTGTGAGCACTTGCTGATTTCGGATCCCAGTGGGCACAAATTCTGACTTCTCTTAAAGCCACTCTTTCTCTAGGCCATGCCGGCACTCCATGTCAAGTGGATTGTATATTATACAAAAGGTGTGGATTTTGTAAAGATGGAAAGAGTCAGTGAAAACAAGGCAATCTAGACTTGGACATGCTGTCCATGGAGAACCATGAAGAAGTATCCATTGTGGACGCATACCATATAGACCACAAAGCCCTGGGGCTACAGATGGCATACAGGTGTGCCACAAACCGTCATCCATTGGCCTCTGCAACAGCCCCTCTTAAACCCTCTGATCACTTGAATATGTTTACTTAAATCTCATAGATGTGTTCCTTCTATTCTTCCAGCCTGCTGGATGAAGAATCAAAAGCCTGAATTCCCTCCACTGTTGTGCTATAGTTCCAGAATCAGATATGCTGCTTCCATCCCATTCCTGGCTCCTCACTAGGTCAGGGATTCGGTGAAAATCACTAAACTTTGTTAAGACGCTGTTAAAAAAAAATCACCTTGTAATGCTATTGTGATTCAAGAATACATATCAGTTGTTTAGCACATAGTGGGTGTCTAATAAATGATCTGTTATTGCTGCAGAGGCAATGAAATCGCCAGGAAGCAGCATAACCTGGAAAGGATGAGCAAGGGATCAGGAGTCAAGCTTTGGAAGGGAATTCAGATGCTGGCTTTCTCACTTACATAATTAACAACAACATTAACAATAATAATAACTTCTTTATAGAGTTATAAGAATTAAACAACTACTATAAAGTATATACCATATAGTAAATAATATTTGCAATAATATTTGTTCTGCCCACTCGGCTAATTGGTTCTTTTTCCCCACTACTTAACTATTGCATAGTAAAAATAAATCAGGACTTTTCAATGTGGATGCCTAAAAATACATATATACACATATGCTTGATATTACATGGATAGTGATCCTAGTTGCAGTACTATCCGCAATAGCAAAAGGCTGAGGATGATCTAAAAAGTCACTAATGGTAACTGGTTGAATAAGTTGGAGTGCTGCCTGGAATTAAAATGAAGATACTGATATGAAATTATTTCTATGATACATTTTACACCAAAGGAGAATGGTGCAGAACCATGGGTACTGTACATCATCATTTTGTTTAATAGGAATTGTGTACATAATGCTTGTATATAGAGAGAATAACTCTGAAAAATACACAAGAAACTGCTAATAATGGTTGCTTCTGTATGGAAACTGCGGCTTGAGTAGCAGGAGTGGAGGGAGAACTATTCTTCATTGTATATTCTTTGCTATTGTATGAATTTGTGTGTGCGTGTTTATTTGTAATTAAAACTTAACAATTTTTTTTTAAGGGCTGCACCCGAGGCATATGGAAGTTCCCAGACAAGAGGTCAAATCGGAACTACAGCTGCTGGCCTACACTACAACCACAGCAATGCCAGAACCAAGCCACATTTGCAACCTATACCAGCAACTGGATCCTTAACCCACTGAGCGAGGCCGGGGATTGAATCTGTAGCCTCATGGATGCTAGTTGGGTTCATTTCCACTGAGTCACAACAGGAACTCCTAAAACATAACAAATTTAACACCTAAAAATTTTTTTCTGTATCCTTACTTGAATAGACTGCAATCGGTCTATTTCAATTTCTTTACCAAAAAAAAGCCCAAACACCCTTCATTTCCCCATGCTAGTGGACTTGTTTCACCAGCTTAGGTTTGCCAGGTTGACCTGAAGGACACAGCCATTTTTCTACACCACCACATCGCCTTGCCAACTTTTGCTTCCACCTCTCATTTCAGTGCTATTTTTTCCAGTTCTATGTAATTTGGGATTTTTTTTTCCTTCCAGTTTTATTGGTACGTAATTGCATACAGCACTAAGTTTAAGGTATACAACGTAATGATCTGGTTTACATACATCATGAAATTATTACCACAATAAGTTTAGTGAACATCCATCATCTCATATACATACCTACTAAAAGAAAAAGAAAAAAATATTTAATTTTTAACAGCATTTGTTACATGAGTTGATTTTCCACAGCCAATACATGCCAAAATGTTGACATTTCCGCAGCATCTACTTTCTCACGGGATGTCTTCCTCATAAAGGATTTAATTTAGCACATGAGAGACAAAGTGCATTCCTACATTATGTACAATTTTAGAGTCATTTCAAGTAAGGAATCTTCTCTTCATGGTACAAGTTTACAAATGTTTGTCCTGAGACAGGAAGTTCACTCTCAAGGCTAAGTTCCCAATATACCAGCAGAATATACAGAGCCAAGGGGGTATGAGATGCAGCACAGCAGATACGATTAGTATATAATAAATTGTGAACTGATAATCTTGAAGTTTGATGTGGGCTTAAAATGTAAGACTTCGTCTATTTAAATATGCAAATTTGAGAAGTCATTCTTAATTAAAAATACTATCTAAACAAATGTCCATTGATACCTTGTTAGCAATCTTTCAAGTGGCAAGTTTTCTTCCTATTTGAAACAAATAAGGCTTTTTTTTTTTTTTAACTTTTAAAAGATGAGACTACCAATCACAGATGTTAGCCATCAGAATGCTTGGTGATCTTACGCAATCTCTGGCCTCTACTGCTGCATCTGTAAAATAGCATCCAGCTGGTCAGGGGAAGACATGGTTAAATGGGTTACCTGAGGTGCTAGACACAAAGGCCATGACTTGGGAGCACTCGATAATGGTGCTCTTATCAACAGTAGCAGCACAGTCATCATTGTTAATTATAAACACCATTAGAGCATCAACTGCAGCTCTAGGATATGAAAAACTGCTGGTTCTTTTCACCTGTCAACTCTTCTTGGCAGCAAATGTCAAGCAAATGTTATCCATGAAATGAATAGAGTCCATATAGGAATTGGTAATACTTATCCTATATACCAGCACTTCTCAAGCTTTCATGATCATGTAATTCCCTTGGGATCTTGTTAAGATGCAGGTTTTGATTTAGTAGGTTTAGGGTGGGGTCTGACACCCCACATTTCTGACAGGCTCTGAAGTTACTCAGAATACCAAGGTTATATACCACTGCAGACTTCACACAATGACATGACAATGACTCTTAAACCATATACACATGCGCACAACCAAATTCTAATTCTCTTCTCTCTCATCTTACCTTGCTGGGCAATGCTTATATTTCTGAGTCCTGAAATAAAATGCAAATGTGCAATCCAATGACAGAGTTTCCTCCCTATGTTAACTCCTGATGAATACAAAGGCAAGGGGGGAAACCCGATTATATCATTAAATACGAGAGAATCACATTTATAAAGACTTTTTTAAGTGAAAAGGCAAAGATTTTAACCTTGAGATTTTAACCTTTTAAAAGAGTGATAACTGGGAGTTCCCGTCGTGGCTCAGTGGTTAACGAATCCGACTAGGAACCATGAGGTTGCAGGTTCGATCCCCGGCCCCGCTCAGTGGGTTAAGGATCCGGCGTTGCCGTGAGCTGTGGTGTAGGTTGCAGACACGGCTTGGATCCCGCGTTGCTGTGGCTGTGGTGAAGGCTGGCAGCTACAGCTCCTGTTAGACCCCTAGCCTGGGAACCTCCATATGCTGCGGGTGTGGCCCTAGATAAGGCAAAAAGACAATAATAAAAAGAGTGATAACTGTTATTTCCTCTCTTGTCATAAGAGAAATATATAGTCACAGTTTATATTCATTCTGTCTGGGACAACGACAAAATAAGATGCTAACAAAATCCTTTTTCTGTGATCTGCATGCTTCTCTTGTTTAACTAAATATTCGTGTTTCTAAAAAACAACTACTTAAATAGTAAGTAGTAAAAAACAACTACTTAAATTGTGGATGACAATATTATGCTGATACAACTTAGCTCTTAACAATTCTGGAAACATCTGCTAAGCTTCCATTATTATTTCTATTACTATGAGCTAGTTCCTTTGATTGGCTTGAGGTTAACTGGAGAAATGTATAATTCAAATATGGTAAAATAATACTCTAAATTCTAAAACCAGCAACCAGGCAAAACCTTATTAGAGGCGATATGATCCAGTTTGGGTCTGGTTTGGTTTTTCAGGCTTTTTTTTTTCTTAAACTGAGATCCATGGTAAGAAAATATTTATAGCACAACCAAGTACTATAGAACACCTAAAATGTTTTTGAAAACATTTTTCATGAAACATATTTAATCTTACTACATGCAATGCATTTTTTTTTTGGTCTTTTTAGGGCCACACTGCAGTATATGGGGGTTCCCAGGTTAGGGGTTGAATCAGAGCTATAGCTGCCGGCCTACACCACAGCCACAGCAACTCAGAATTCGAGCCGCATCTGTGACCTACACCACAGCTCACGGCAACACCAGATCTTTAACGCACTGAGTGAGGTCAGGGACTGAACCTGCCACCTCATGGTTCCTAGCCGGGTTTGTTTCTGGTGCGCCACAACAGAATTCCCAATGCATTCTGGAAATTTTTTTTTTCCTCTTACTTTTTTCTTTTAATGCTGGTTATAGTCTATGTACTATGTTGATTTCATGACCCACTAATTAGTCATTCAAACTTCTGAGATGAAAATAACCAGCTTTGGGTAACTTCTCGTTCTCTAGAAATTTAGGGTGCAACATATGTTCAAGATTTGACACCATGCCGTGACGGTCATAGCCCGAAAGACAGTCAGAGAGCCCACACGAAGGCATTTCAGTACACTTATTAATAAGAAACCGTTTCCCCACCAATACACCCCTCATTCATGTTCTCTTCCCTCCCTTCTCTGGAGGATAATGTAAGAAGCTCACCTTTCACATTTAGGAAGGATACTAGAGGTCAAACGAATTACTCAATTACTATTAGGAAGCAGTAAGAAAACACATTAAGAATTCATGTGGGTCAGAATCTATGAACATAAGGAAATGTGCAGGTAGAAATTTAGCCTTTTTAAAATATATTCTAATGCTGTAAGCTGCACTGACCTGGGGGTTACACTGGTGAACCGAATGAACACATTCTAACATAAACCGGAATTTTTCAGAACTTTTAAATCACAGAAGAGCATAGAAATTAAGTAAGATTCTGACTTGTTTTGATCCATTTCATACAGACAAGGCCAAAGCTTTTAGCAATTCAAGCAGCACAGAATCATTATAGACTATGAAGGTAGGCAGTTTTGTTTCAATTTTACAGAAGAAACACAGCAGTCAGGTATGTGAGATAAGAAACTAAAGGAAATAAAATCAGGGAAACCAAATGAAGTTTATTGAAACCACATATCTTTGTTTGGCTGGTTGCTGGATCTTTTTTTTTTTTTTTTTTTCCCAACGGAAGTGTTGCCTAATAAATAAGTAAGTAGGAAAGAAGTGAGTAGATAAATAAAAAATAAACACATGGAAAGCCCATTCCAGTTGGTAATAAGACAAACTGGTTAGTGAGGAGTATCACTGTCTTTAGTGGGTAGTTTAGAGTAGTTCTCCTTGAAGAAGGATTTAATGACCTTTCTTCCTTCCTTCCTGCGGAGCTATTCTCAGATTCCATATGGAAAGTACAAAAATAGTGATGAAAGTCTCCCCAGTTCAGGGTTGAGTACCATGCGGGGGCTTGAGAGGTACTTTTGAGTGGAAGAAAGTTAGCTGAATATTTTTAAAACAGTAATAGTATAAAATTACAAGTAGGGACTGAATTCTTTACATATTTTATCTCTGAATGTTTCCAAGGGAAATGTTTATTCTGATAATTCATTAAGCGTTCTCAGTATATTTAGTATATGTATGTTGGGATAAAGCATATATTTAATAGACTAGAGGTCTTATCACAATATTCCTGTTCTTGGGGAGAAACCTCCTCCTATTCTCTCAAGGGCCTCTGGCTCTTATGAAACATCAGTTTTTTGCTCAGCTGAAATTATTCTGACAGCGCTGACATTAAATTAACATCACAAGATCATGGTATACTTAAAGATAAATGAAGATTTATGGGGAATTAAAAATAAAAAGAATTAATACAAGTCTCCAAAATACCAGATTAGAATATCAAAGGTTACTTAGATAAAAACTTGGTATTTTCTGATTCAATTAATCATAACTTTATGTGCTTTAATGTGGAGAAACAAACAATCCATGCTGTTCCTTCAACATTCTTCCACTCCCACCCCACACAAGTTCATAACTACCTTCTTCATTTTGGAGATTTGTTTAAAAGAAGTGATGTTATTTTAGCATCCTATAACCTGTATGATCTTTCCATATGGATTAATTCTCACTCTGACTTTCCCCTGCAATTCAGGCTTCCCTAGCCACGTTAAACAGAGGAATATTACCCAGCAGAATCTTTATAGTTCTATGATAGATTTTTCTAAGCGAGCTGTATACCTCTTGCTCCAGTATGGTCTATTAATAAGATATTACTTATATCATACAATATACTAAACTGTAAAGATCACTCATTACTATTCTCTGTGCAAATCTTATTCTACAAAAACACATACACACTCATACACACAGTTAAAATTCTCTGAACTCTGGTAGTCCCTTACAGAGCAACATCATTAAATTGCTCTGGGGATTTTTTTTCAAGAAAGTTTACTACGACAACAACAAAAATGTCCAACAGGAAAAGTGGAGTTCGTACCTGAGTTTTAAATGGCGATTTTTATGTGTTTATTTGTTTGTTTAATTATCCATTTATTTTAAGAACACCAGCTAGAATCAGGGTTTGGAAGACTAAGCATGAAGAGGAAAGATGAAACAGATGCAATACACAGTTAAGATCAAAGAGCCCCATCAATTCATTCGGAGAGTCAAAATCCAGCTGAGCCTCGGAGCCCTGTCTGCATAATAAGAAAGGTTGACTAAAACATAAGGATTAAACAGATGAGCTGTCTCCTGCGGAGGCGTGGGAGGGAAGCCCCACTGAGACACTTGTAAAGACACTTTGGAAGCACACACCTGCTCCTCCACAGTCAAACCTACAGGAGACCAGCCTGGCCAAAGACGTTCCACTAATGTACTAAATTGCTGGTTTTAAGAGAAAGGAATATATGTCCAATGGATGACTTGTTATTTGTCAAGATATTTTCAGTCCGGAAAATGACAAATTAATAAATCACCTCCATTTCTCCAAGGTGACTTTTCAAGTACTAGCTTCTCAAAATTGAGAAAAAATAGTGCAAATTTCCCTGTCATGACACAGCATTAGGAATATGCCTATCTCATGATTAAATTTCTTCAAATACTGTTTTCTTAACACAACCTTGAATATCATTGGTAAATATACGCTTGTTCCATTTTGCATTCTTAGGAAATTATTGTTTTTTAGTAGCATGAAGTACATCCAGTTTTTATGAACACAGTGCTGGGTTTTACTCATGGCTATGCTACTTTGCATAATTTGGTTCAATATAGCAGGAGTACAGCACAGGAAGCAACATACTTCAAGTGCTGTGCCTAAGACAAATGTTACCTTTATTCTAAAGACCTCACTGCACTGTTTTGTAGCTATGGATAAGAAATTATTCTGAACACAGAAATAAATTTCTTTTAAGAAAGCTAAACTGCTTTAAGAAAGTTAAGATGTCTGGAGATTTAGCAACCTACACCCATTGGGATAAAAATTGCATGGAGTTGTAACAGGAGATTTCAAATAACAATTTTTAAACCCTGCCTTTGCTATGGATTACCTTTCTCAAGCACTGCATGTAGGGGTGATTTAAATATGTAATTGACAGACCCAAATAAATGGTAAGCATTAGCTTTTGTTTTATTCGCCAAAACAAGCAATCCAATTTGAAGTGAGGGCAACAGAGTCTCTCAGGAATAGAACAAGTTGCAAAATGTCAAGAAGTGGCTTCATAGAGTTGAAGTGCAGTCTCTGACCTGCTCCCTATTAGTCTAATTACATTATCACTCACTCACTCAACCAGCCAGCCAACACACTTTTAGTGTTGATTATGTGCGAGGCACTAGGGGAGCCACAGAGAAGAATTACACACGAACCATAAGTAACAACACCACACCATAGCCCCAAGCGCGCGCTGTGGATGAATACTGCAGAAGGGGACCACTGTGGGATGATGAAACATAAGTCTGTTTAAGAGGTGGGATTTGATTAGGACATGAGGGATAAGGGGAAGCAAGAGGTGAGAGGAGGGAACTGGTTTTCCAGGGGGAAAACAGAGAGAGAAGGACCTAGAATTCAGTTTGAGAGAGAGCATGTCATTCCATCGGCTAGACAGACACTGGCTGGAGAGGCATGAAGTGTGAGGTTAAAAAGGTAAGAAAGGTAATTTTTAGGAGTTTTTGCTAGTACTGAACTGTTCTTCCTACAGTCCTTCTCAAGATGTAATCTAGAGAACCGCCTGGTTTTTGTGGTTGCTGTTGTTTTTGGGGTTTTTTTTTAGGCATATGGAAGTTCCCAGGCTAGGGGTTGAATCAGAACTGTAGCTGCTGGCCCATGCCAGAGCCACAGCAACACAGGATCCAAGCTGCACCTGCAATCTACCCCACAGCTCACTGCACCAACGCCAGATCCTTAACCCACTGAGCAAGGCCAGGGATCGAACCTGTGTCCTCATGGATGCTAGTTGGATTCGTTTCCGCTGAGCCACAATGGGAACTCCCCGCCTGGCATTTCTATTGAAAACCCAGATGATCTGACCCACTCAAAGCACAGTGAATCAGAATCTTCAGGGATAGAAACTGAGAAACTGGATTTCTATACAAATTTGCAAGTTGTGATATTATTTTTCATTGCTTAAAGGGAACTTTAAAGTATTCAGGGAAGACTGAACTAAAGGATATGTTAGAAGGGCTTGAGGAAGGGAGAATTGGGAGACAAGAAGAGACTCTGGGCAAGAAACGCAAACCAGAATTTCTTATTTCAATCCAGGTTTGTGGTAAAAATAATCACTTTTGCTTCTAATAAATATTGATATTTTCATTTCTCTCAAAGAAACTTAATCCAAAATCTCATCAGAAATTCCTACATATCAATATTCCTGTATGTTTTTAGGATTGGCTTTGACATTCAACTGATTTTGCTAAGAATACTATTCCCTTAAAAAATAAGCTTTTTAAAGTACACTATCCTACTTCTGATAGTTCTATTTTAGGTGCCCATTTTCAGAAGGTCCCACTCAATTCTAACCCTTCAGATAAACATTAGTTAGGTTAATCATAGAGCAATCAGCTAGGCATCCATAAATACTATCAGAGTGTTTAACAATTAAGAGAATAAATAATATTCACTGATGGTGAAGGCATTGAGAAAAGAGGATTATTCATATCTACCTTGAGTTTAAATTGATATACCGCTTCAAGGGGCAATTGGTAAAACCTAACAAAATTTTAAACGCCCACACACTCTTTAACAAAAGAAAAAGTGTTTCTAGTGGTCTAGCTTAGAAAAGTTAACTGCAGAGGTGCATGAGGAATGACAGATCACGTGCATGTGTGCGCGCACACACAGAGATGCTCATGTTATCCTTAATATGCAGAAAAACAGGGGAGGCAATTTACATAAACATTAATAAGGGGATAGTTATATCAAGGTATAATACATGTTACAGACAACTATGCAGTTATTGTCATGAATTCTGAAAATCTGTGTTATTGTATAATATTCAAAATGCATACTTTAGAAACAAACAGTAGAAAACACATATAGAAAAATTCAATTTTTAATGAAAAAAGAAATGTGTATTCAAAAGTGCATTTATGTATATGTTTCTCTGCTTACAGAAAAAGTTCAGTTCACAGTGGCTGGACTGGTGAATAGAATAAGAAGTGAGGGTAGTATCAATTTACGTATGTCCGTATCACTTAGATTTTTTTTAACAATAAGCAAAAACACTTCTGTAACTTAAAAATAAGTTTTAAAATGTAACTTTGAAGTAACTAAAAAATATAGCATTTGAAATCTATTAAATGCTTGCCAAGGATTTTAATAATTTCTGAAAATAGTGTCACTTTTGAAGATGGTGTGGAGGACAAAAGGCTTCCTTTCATTTTGAATAGATAATTCTTAAAAAAAAATGGAATGGCAGTCTTTTAAAATCATTCATAAAAGTTACTAATGTATATATTGACTTCCACTTTACAAAAACATTTTCATCTTAATTAGTCTATTAATCTTTTCACCTGATGGAGTAAACTTTACATTTACATTTTAAAGAGGATGAAATAAATACATACCCATAACGTTAGAGCTTATAGACTAAATTATGTAATTATACTACTTAATCATTCGCTAGATACCTTTCATAAGACCATCTTAACTCATTCTCTGATTTAATACTAATAGGTACTTCGTTCTCATAAAATATACTGACATATGGGAATGATGAATATGAATATTTAATTTACACTTAAGAGTAATAGCAGTTTGTTGTCAAAATTATATGTCATAGATGCTATTTAAATCACCAACTTCCTAGTATATAAAAGATTGGTTTTTTTTTTCACTCCAACCTAGCAATTTAAAAAAAATAACACAAAACTAATATATGTATCTTCTAAAAAGTCTGGAAGTCTCTTTTAACTCAAACATTATAGAAAAGGACATAATTTCATCATGAATTTCTATATATGAAATTAGATAGATTATATTATTTCCCAGGTTTAATTTTCCAGTTTTTCAGCAGTTGGTTTTAATCTGAAATCTAGCTTCATTCTAATTTTAAGAAACAGGAGGGGGAAAGTAAAATATCAAACAGTTATGGTGTAAATTAAATCATATTCTCATATATTTAATGGTACCAACGATACACACGCATCCTTTGCAGGCTGTGTTATGTTCCAGTGAAAGAAACAGCTTTACCAAGCCTATTCAGATAGGAAATGATGAGAAAATTATTTACTGCAAGGTTTTAATTAGCAAGTCCTACAGCTATTATTTTATTTAAATTACTTTTAAAGTCATGATTTATAAACCGTAAGATTTTGGCAAACACCTACAAAAGTATTCTTTCTAAAATTGTAAAATTGGAAAGTTCAATAAAATAAAATTACACAAAAGGTTCTTTCTAGCTATATGATCAAAGAAAATAGTCAACCATTGTTGGAGCAGTTTCTGTATCATTTAGGCATAAATTTGTCAAAACTGGAGATTTTATCTTTTCCTATATCAGTCAGTGATCTAAGACTTTTAGAACTCTCTCAATCTATGTTTACAGTCAGGTTGATACAGAGACTATCTTGGATGGACCAAAAATTCCCAACAAAAGCTTATAGAAGAGATGAAATATATATGTATGAAACAATTAGAAAATATTTTTACAATGATAGTGCTACTATGTGTGGTACAGTCATAGAATAAAGAGATGGGCTACAAAATACTCGTGATAATTTCTCTGGTGTTTCCCAAATCCTCAGGTTTCTTAATTTTTCATCATAACTATAGCAAACACGTAAAAAATATATTTCAGAATGTGCATAGTCTTCAGTTTCGTCAATGCTAGTCTTGCCCTAGGACTTATTACCCTGTAGCCAGGTAAGAATTGCAAAAATTAGACATAAAAAAGGTAAAGTTCCATGGCACATATTGGTAACTCAGCAAACATTGTTTGCTATGATGATTTGAATTTATTTTTGCTATCAGGGAAAATTGTTCATTTATTTAACAACTACTACTTGTGGAGTTCCCGTCATGGCTCAGTGGTTAACGAATTCGACTAGAAACCATGAGGTTGTGGGTTCAATCCCTGGCCTCGCTCGGTGGGTTAAGGATCAGGCATTGCCGTGAGCTGTGGTGTAGGTTGCAGATGCGGCTCGGATCCCGCGTTGCTGTGGCTGTGGCGAAGGCCGGCGGCTACAGCTCCTGTTAGACCCCTAGCCTGGGAACCTTCATATGCCGCGGGTGCGGCCCTAGATAAGGCAAAAAGACAATACAAACAAACAAACAAGAACAACTACTACTCGTGCTTCTCCCATGTGCTAGAAATGGTGTTTGGTGCATGAGAGGTGAGGGGGACAGAAGATGAATAAATGAATACAGTCCCTAAACAGACATGAGCTGGTTTGCTTGTTTTAAAGGTTTTTTTAGAGAAAACAATTCTACAATCTTCCATTAGCAATGTTTTCAGGGTCACCATAGCTGATTTCAACACCTTAAAACACTTATCTTAGTTTTTTATTTCTATTTGCTCTCACAAAATACAGTACATACATTTTTTTACACATATTAATAAGCTCATGCATGCATGGCTTTTCCTTTTTTTTTTTTTTTTTTGCTTTTTAAGGATGTTCCTCAGGCACAGGGAGGTTCCCAGACTAGGGGTCAAACCAGAGCTGCAGCCACTGACCTACACCACACCCACAGCAACATCAGATCCCAGTCACATCTAGACCTACACCACAGCTCACAGCAACACCAGATCCTAAGCCACTAAGCGAAACCAGGGACCAAGCTTGCGTCCTCATGAATGCTAGTCAGATTGGTTTCCTCAGAGCCACCATGGGAACTCCGCTTTGTCTGTTTTTTAAATATCTTTTAGGTTATTTAAAAGGCAGAAGAGCAAAAACAGCAAGGGAGAAGAGTAAAAACATATTAACATTTGTTCTAGTTTAGGCCTGTTAAGAAGCTTAGAATAAAAAAGCAACTGGTTCAATTTTAAATTTAGGCCACATAAATCATAACAGAAACTCAGACTGCTCCCACAGACTTCTTAATATTTCAAATTTGATTGGCACTGATCATGATATACTTTCATTCTGACTTAACTGAAAAGTGTCTTGAAATATAAACATTATCGCACAACTTGCCCAGGTGCGCTGGGGGTTAATGCCATAGCTTTGGGTTTAAGAACAATTATTATTAAATTTTTAAAAACGCTTCACAAAACTAGCACCTCCAAAGTACTGAAATTGGTCTTAATTCTTCTTAGTGTTTGTGCAGCTGCAGAACTTTTCATTTTTTCTCAAAATACTTCCACTTCATCAGCAAGAGATGAATTCATTAACTTCATTATTATTTCAAATGATTTTTTCATTTTGTAAGCCCCAAGGTTGTCTCACTAAGATCAGCATTCTCTCTGTGTTCCATAAAATGTAATCAATCTCTATTATAGTCATGAAAATGGTATTTGTCACTTTGCTGAGAAAAAAAAAAATCAATATATCTTCCAAGGCTGAACAGGCATTTAATGCAACGAATTGAAGACTGTTAGAGAAATTTAGCTTGCCAGGATTTTAAGACAAGCTAATAGAAATCCAGAAAATTCACAGAGGGTTGGCCAATGAAATACATAGATATGCCATAGAAATTAATATTTAGTTATTAGAATAACCTGTCATCTCCAATCCTGACAAGAAAATGGACTCAGACGGGCCAGTCTCTAAGGGGTCAACATTTTAAAAAAAACAAAAGTGAAATCACACACCAAGAAAACATTTCTTGAACACGGCTGATAAATAACAAAGTCTTCATTCTCTTTTCCTATAAAATTTACCGTGCAAAGAGATACTTCTAGAGTTGAAAAACTGTAAGGAACCTTAAAGGCAAGAAACCTGTAGAGATATCGTCATCAGAATTTGTTTTGGGGCTTTAAAAATAAAAAACTTTTTTAAATTGAAGTACAGTTGATATATAACATTATATAAGTTAACAGGTGTACCTCATAGGGATTCACACTTTCCCTGAGCTTTTACATTACTGCAGTGGTTAAACAATGTCGCTGAGTTGGAGAATCAGACTCACATCCTGTCAGTCTCCCACTCAGAACAGATCCTGACGCTGTTCTTCCAGCTCCTGCTGAGTTACCTTCAGCAAAGAGGACACTTGACACTTGACAACCTCTTGTCTACAGAATAACTCTTCTAAATAGAACATTCTCTGTCTTGAGCTGATATCTATTTTCTAAAAAACTGCCACTCTTTGTTTCTAGTCCCATATTTGGAACAATATAAAGTCAGCCTATTGCCTTTCCTTTGAATCAACCCCTTAAATGCTTCAGGTCAGCTATCACTTCTGGCTCTTTTCTTTTTTAGATATAACCTATCTAATTTCTTCACCTGTTCTTCTCAGCACACTATTTACCATGCACATGGTTTCAGAAAATTCATGGCGTTGTCTTCCCAAATCATTTCAATTTATCAATATCCCTTTTAATTTGTACCACCAAAAGTAAACATAAGAAACCATGTTCAAAAAGCATAAAATCCATTAGACTTACTAAAGTTGGAATTAGAATATAAAATATAATTCTCTCTTATAAAAGAAAATTTTCTCTTTCCTTCTCTCTCATAGAAGCTTCATTGGATTTGTTTTGGGTTGAGTTCATGACCAATTAGAAGTTCTATGAAGGCAGGAAATCCTGTCTTGTTTACTGCTCCCTCTCCAGCAAGGAGCACAGAGTATGCACTCAATAAATATTTGGTGAATGAATGTAGAAACAAAGCATTCATTTAAAGCTGCTAGACCTTTGCTTATTTGCACCGTTGACAAGCCAGGTCCCTTCCCTTCTGTATTCATAAAACTGATTTTTAAAAATCTAAATATAGAGCTTTGTATTGCTGATAATGGTTTTGAAACTGTTTTGGTTTTGATCATATTTTGAAATAGCTAAAAAGATATCCAAATGCATATACAAGAACAAAAGGTGACTAATACAATGGCTCTGGTTAGCCTGCGAATCACTGGATTCAAAGCCATTTTGTCATTATCACACCCCATAGTTTTCAACTACAACATGAATACCTTTCGATAAGTTACTTCATTCCATTTTAAATTCTGCTATAATTAGTTATATTTATTCTTCAAAATGACACTCATCATCTCCCATTTGAGACAACAAGTAGGCAATTGAGGCAACTTGCCCTGGTTCTCCATTCATAAATTTCAGGGTCGGGATTCAAGGTCAGGTACCTTAGGACCATATCTTAAATGTTTTTTCACTATTCCAAGCTCTCCTTCTTTGGAATATTGAGAGATAATGTGAAAGGAAAAACAATGGCAATGAATTTCTAAAGTGAGATCCTCTGGAGTAATTTGTATATTTCTGATAAGGAGAAGTATGATTTCCCAAAGAGCTTATTATAATTTTCCTTAAGATAATCTCCTTCTCTGCTCTACAGTCTCAATTTGAGATCAAAATAATAAAAGAAATTTGAAATGTATGTCAAATTTTAAATTTCCATTCTTTATGACTGAAGAAGCTGGTGGAGGTAGAAATCAATAAAAAGTTAACAAGAGGAGAAACGAGATCCCAGTCATGGACTCCATGTGAATGAATTATGTTTGCACAAAGACAAGTCAAGTACTATATTCAACTTAAAAGACTGTGCATGAAAAAAATTTAGCTTATATAGAATGAGACAGAGTGTGATTAATTTAATTTTTTAAAAATTAACCATTTTGGTGGATATCACATAGAGCAAACATGCATGACAAATTTTTCCATCACTTACTGTGTTTCCAGAAGTAACTCTCTATGTGATAAAAGATAAGATAACTTTGACCGGTGAAGTCAAACAAAAGCCAATTTAGCGAAATATTTCTCTTAAATAGTCTAACATTCTACTGAGACAAACTGGACGATTACTTGTTTGAATAATGGCATTGTGACCACACTATGTACCAAGTTTTTCAACAATCTTGAAAATTCAATTTCTTATAAAATAAAAGCACATGATGGGGTCATCTTCATTTCCAACAGATTTTTCAGATGTTCAATTCATTTTACAATTTGCTCAATTACAAAGTTAATAAGTAATTCACAGAGATCACTTATTAGATGGCAATGATGAAAACCAAAGCTTTTATTTTCTCTGTGGGTTTAACCTGCCCTTCTCTGGTTTTGATGAATAGGACTTTTTAATGTCTCCGCCTATTATTGGAACTTTTAGAAAATGTGTCTCATGGAAATTTAATTGTAAGTTTCTACAAAATTACAAAGTTGCTTCATTTCTGAGGTCACAAACAAATCACGTTAATTAAATGTATTTCTTTGATTTTAACATGGCAGATCACTAAATCTTGAGACAATCCAAGTTTTCTATAAACATGTTTCCTCCATTATGTGTCTCAGGGTATAACTGTGCTCATGTTAACTGAGCTATTCGAAATAAATAACATACTCAACAAAACTTTGGCCATGCACCGTGTATAAAACACTATGCTAGATTATGGGGATTTGAAGAAATAAGGTATGATCCTTTTCCTTCAGGTAGGTACAGTCTAATGGGTAAGACATAAACATGAGTGTAAAACTTCAACTTGGTGAGGTAAAAATAGCATTATAGAGAATCATTTAAGTTCATAGATGTCACCAGTGTCCAGAAATGTGACTATCACATGGTAGGCACTCAATGGATACCTGTTGACTAGAGGGGCAAGTGAATGAATCACATTGCACCAGGAACAAAAAGGAGAGATGTCTATACGGAGCCAGGGCACTCATGCTGGGGCCTGGGATGATGGATAAGGAGGAGATATTTTACTCTACTTATATTTGCCTCCAGAATATTCTGACCTCATTCAGTAAGGGGGTAGGGAAAGAGGGAAAAGTAGTAAGAGAAGGTAGAACCATCTTAATTGTCCCTCAATTAAGTGAGAGTGGTTCTGCCTTCACTACCTTTTAGGATTTTATTATGTGATTTCTTCTAAATGGCAGGCTTTCAGTCTGAACCTTGAAGGAAAGTAGTTATTTTTATGCTGATTACATTGTGGCCCTAAGATGTAAAGTGACATATTTGGATTTAAGTGGTTGAGAGGAGAATCAGGCCAGCAAGTTTGGTACATAGTCCACTTTGTCACACCCCTAGAGAATGTATTAATGAAAAAGCTTTTTATACTTGAAGGCAGACTTCAATAAATTTCTGTGACAGTAAATTAAAGATTTGACTTAAGATATGAACAGAAGAGAGGAACTCTAGCATCAGCTGTATGCCTACAATGGAATCTTTCTAAATAAATTTATAATCACCATTCTCAAAGGTTTATCTTTACCATCCCTTACTAACTATAATGCAAGTGAGAATTTAAGCAATTACAAACACAGCTGTTGAGACAAAGTAATGACGGTCTCCTGGTTAAACCCTATTCAAATGATGAACTTTCTGAGAACTCATTTTACTATAAAAGCTCAAGAAAATTAAGCCAATGAATCTAGGTTTCCTCCACTTATGCTGCCGCACACAATGAGGAATCTAGTAAAGAAGGCAAGCTGATTCCTGTCTAAATATTTGCCTTCTTTCAAAGCTGACTTAGAATAAATTAAGTCTTTCTGCCTAAACCTCTAAGATTGTAGTAAAAAAACAGAAGCTATGTTATAAATCTTGATTATGTAGTCTCTCCACCCTATATAACTGCATTATTACTTTCAGACTTCTATATTTTGTCTTACTGTCCTTCTATCATACCCCTGGACCAATTTCTAACTCAAGGTAATTTAATTAATAGCTCTTCTCTATTTATGCTCCAAAGATATTCAATGATGTTGAACAGCCTACACCACTGAGCAGATTGATGTCACTACAAAGGGATGACTTGAGAAGCTCCTTCACTTATACCTACTCATCTCTCTGTCCTAATCCTCGAGGCAGCTGTTACAGATCTTTATGCTTCCTCTTCTCCAGTCAACTGTCAGCTGACCACCTTGCTTCCTACTTCCTAAAGAATAAAAGAGCCAAAGAGGTAGAAACCTCTTAATTTTACCATTTGACAATTGTCTTCAGCTTCTTTCCTCCTTTCTTGGTGGAGAGAGGCACACATTTTTCTTTCCAAGGTCCCTTCTCTAGGTGGATTGTATCCTCTTCCACCTCCACCAGGAGTTATTCCATTATGCAGTCTGTTTCTCTTTCATTACAGGTATCTTTCCCTACAAATGTCCTCAAACCCCTTGCTTTCTCAAGAGCCCTTCCTTTGATTCTGCCAGCACATGTAGCTGTTTATTCCCCTCCTTTCCTTCAACAGCAAATGTGTAGAAAATGTAGGCTGCCTGCCTTTACTGATTCAACTTCCTCAAGTCATATTCATTTTTCCACCCCTTATAACATGGCTTACGTTCCCACTAATTCAGTCTTTTTGAGATGATCATGAACTTCCCTATTTTGCTTAATCTTCACACTACTTGGCAGCTTAGTGAAATCTGGCACCACTCTAACACCCTTCTGCTCAAAATTCGTTTTTCTCTAAGTCTGCCCTGGCTTCATTCTGTCTCCTTTGACAGACTCTTCCATTCTACCCATCCTTTAAATGTAAACTAGTTTTCAAAGTTTCCATCTGTGGTTCATGCTTTCAGTCATTTTGCTTCAATCTTATAACAATCCTTAAAATCAGTTCTTTATTATTTGGAAGGCTAGAACATTATAAAATCTTCCTTACCTTTCCCTCCTATTTCTCCTGTTAGCTAGCACGTATATTTTCCCATGGTTGGCAGAGTTACCATCTTAAATAAATAATAACAACAACTAAGCATTTCAAATCACAAGCCTGTTTGAAAAACAATGCAGTCCTATACTTTGGTTGACTATTTTCTACGGGATTAAAAATTCAGACTCCTTTCCATTGAATTCAGAGTTCATCCATCATTCTAATTCATCACCTCTCCTCCTTCTTATGTACATACAACTCCAAGCTTCACCATATTGAAATTCTCACCATGAAGTGGAGTACCTTTGCAAGTGTTATTTTCTCTGCCTGGAACGATTTTCTCCCACGTCTTCATTCTGCATCTTTTAGTAAACAGCTTGAATTTCACCTTTTTAGGTGCAACCTGGAAAGTTACCCCAGACAGTTACTGAAACCAATGAAATCTCCAGTTCCTTGTGTGGCAACATGTCCATTTTCCTGTCACCCTGACTTGACAATGTAGTTCTTCAGAACAAAGAATTTATCCCACTCATCTCTGTAACGTCCAGTGCCTAGTAGAGTGCCTGGATTATAGGAAGTAGTCAGTAAATATCAAATTGATAAACATTTTTAAGCATACATACTTTACATAAGTCACTGAAAATTAATGATGGGAATTCAGAGAGGAAAAGAAACTCTCCATTATATTCATTTCAGTATGTCTACCATGTTACAAAGATTAGTTTTACAAATTAGGTAAACAGGAGTTCCCTTCATGGTGCGGCGGAAATGAATCCTACTAGGAACCACGAGGTAGCAGGTTCGACCCCATCCCGTTCAGTGGGTTAAGTATCTGGCGTTGCCGTGAGTTGTGGTGTAAGTCACAGATATGGCTCAGATCCTGCATTGCTGTGGCTGTGGTGTAGGCCAGCAGCTGTAGCTCCGATTAGACCTCTAGCCTGGGAACCTCCAAATGGTGCAAGTGCGGCCCTAAAACCAAAAAAAAAAAAAAAAAAATCCAAAACCAAAACAAAACAAAAACCAAAAACAGAAAAACAAATTAGGTAAATAGGTCATAAAGACAGTAGATTTTTTTAAGCCACATTGTAAACTATATTTATGGAATGTGTATTTGGGGCAGTTAACAAGATTGCTTGATAACTAATATATAACTAATCAATTATATTTTAATAGAAAATATTTTGTGGTCATACATGCTTGTATTTTTCATTCTACCTAATTTATATATACATTGAGAATGTGATTTATTTACCATTAAATGTACTCATAGGAGCTATAATGGCTACTATTATTAAAATAAAAATTTCAGTAATAAAATGACTTTCTACATACAGAAGTCAATAAATATTTTAAATGGTTCACACTATCATGTATTAAATTTATTGTATATTGAAAACATATAAGAAACTAAACTGCTTTTCAGGTACCTAGATCTGACTATATTTTTTTCTTTTTTTTTATTTGTCTTTTTGCCTTATCTAGGGCCGCACCCACGGCATATGGAGGTTCCCAGGCTAGGGGTCTAATCGGAGCTGTAGCTGCCAGTCTTTGCCACAGCCACAGCAACGCAGGATCTGAGCCGTGTCTGCAGCCTACACCACAGCTCACGGCAATGCCGGATCCTTAACCCACTGAGCAAGGCCAGGGATCGAACCCACAACCTCATGGTTCCTAGTCAGATTCGTTAACCACTGAGCCATGACGGGAACTCCCTGACTACATTTTCTTTTCATTTTATTTGAAAATTTACAAATCAAAATTTTAACTTTTTTGACAATAAGATCTATATATGTGGAAGTTTTCTTAAATTCATTTTAAACAGTCTGTTATGGCAGTGATATCAAAACTTAAATCCAGCTTTAAAATTTTTTGTATTATATTGAAATCTTTAGAATAAAAACGAAAGTGATCTTAGTAAAACAGAAGGTACCTATGTACCTACCCATTGTCAATATGCACAGCAACTACAAATATTTTGTTAGCTGACGGATCAGAAGAATGACAGATTTAGTTATACATGGCATTGTCACCTTATATATATTTATGGTTTTCATGAAAGAAACCACTTTCTATTCACAGTTAAGGAGGCTGAAGTATTCATTACTGCAGATGACAAGTGTTACTCTCAGTTTTCCACTGTAAACCTGTTCCATCTCTGTTATCATATCCACGCATTTGTTGTACTACAGTAGAAGAAATCTAAACACAACCCTATGCGGCTGTCAATTTTTCTTTAAACTTTTGACAAAACCAAGTTCTTTGCAAGCAGTCATTCATTTAAGAAGATTAGCATTCATCACAGATTGCCTAGGCATTCTTAACTCAGAACTGTTTTTATGCTAACCTGTGATTCTGTAAGCATAATAATAGGATTTGAGTATTAGTATTTTCCTAATTGCTTTCTGAGTACCTTAAGGGAACCTGTTACGTTGATGTTGAGTTTGCCTTAGACACTTCTAAATAATTTGCACAGATCTGACAACTATATTTTGCCTATATCAAAGAATAAATCACAGAAAATGAGAACCTAATATTTTCCATTAAAATCTTTCATAAGGCATCAACACAAAGTGAAATAAAAGTGAACATAACATGAAGATTAAAATGAGAGACTCTCAAGCAGGGTGACCACGATTTCCAGGAAAGTAACCCTTCTTATAGTACTCCCTTTACCATTTCCTTCTCTAATCATATTGAATATGCCCAAGAGTCTTTTTGCCATGTTTCCAAAGGGTAGAACTAAGCATAGCAGTAAGTGAAAAGAAATACTAATTTTCCCTATCCTAAATCCTGGATATAAAAAAAAAATTGGAAGTCTGAAACCATATGTATTAGAATATCCAATATTTGGTAAAAAACAAATAGAAAAATAAATATAAGTTAGTGACCACTTTTAACAAATATAATTTTGTCTTAGAACTTTATGTTTCTAAAATGACATACAGTACTCAGAGTTCTTTTTTATCAGGTATACAAAAGCCAAAGATAAAAACTGAGGTTATATGATATCACATGCACCACACATGCAGGTTGTTGTGCTAATAATACTTTTAGGGCAATATTTTAATATTATGATAAAAACATTAACAAAAAATAATAAGTATATTTTAGGAAATGTAGACATTGAAATTTGGACTAAACCTAGTCATTAAAGTAGGTGTGTCTGTGTGTTCTTAATAATGTATTTACATCTACTTTCATTGGCTTGAGATTTAATACCGTTTAGTAGTAAGATAGAGCCAAAATAACAAATGATTAAATAGAGCCACATTTCTTGCTCAGCTTAAGAAAATTTCTGGAAGTCCATTAAAAATATTGGCACTTCAATTGTGTATTTGTGATTCTAACGACCTCTGAGAGCTAACAGCCAATAAATGGTTTCGGAAGACTCAGTGTGCATGGAAAAAGTCAGAGCAGGCTCTTTATAAGATGTAGAGAATAAAGAGTAGAACAGAAAGAATGGATCAGGTGTGATGAGTGAAGAAGAAGACAGAGTATCGATTTTGAGTTTTGATATATATGATGAGAACTATCTGAAGTTCTTGAGCAGGGGAGCGACATATTCAACAAAGAATTCAACAAATATGACTCTGAAGGCTGCAATGGGCTTTACAGAAGGGAAAAAAGATGAAAGCGTAAGCAAACCGTCTTAGCAGCCTAATGACATGGAACATAAAAACTGTCACTTACATCTTTCAATATCCTAACCTAGTATTCTTTGTGTAGCAAAGAATGTGGCTAACTCATATGCCACTGACATTTATTTCAAATGATTAGGGATGTATTTACTCTCCATTATTCACCTAAACCCTATTTCATAGTCTGCAGGTCAGAAAACAGCACACGCGCACGTGTGTATGTGTGTGTTGGAGGAAGAGTGAGGGTTGTTTCACATTGAAACACACAGTGTCAGTGTTGAAGATTTGAACTAATCAACTAGCTTCACATAAGCATCTGAATTTCCGACTTTACAATTAGAAGATCTTTAAAAATTTAGAAGTTAAAATTCGAAGACCTAGCATTGCCATACTTTTATATAACACATTGCTTTATATAATACATTGTCCTGGTTTTGAGATGGAGCGTGCCTTTTCCATTTTGCCGCAATACCCACTATTCTATATCATTGCCCTGACTGAGCTGCCTTCGCTATTAATGTGAAGGGCTGGCTCAGTTGAGGTCACAAATCTCAGATCTATATCTTCCAAAATGTATTTATACTTTGAAATAAATTTTCTCAGTCTCCCTTGCCATATAAAGTATTAATAAACAAAGTCTATCATCATAAATGCTTCATTTCTTATTATACTGTCCACACAGTTATCCTATGAGTTAGTCAAGGTACATATAATTTCCACCACTTTAGAGATGAGAAAAGAAGTTGGAAGAGACTAAAAGACATACTTAAGCTGACCCCTGGTAAGAATCTGAGTGGCCATTAGGTCTTAGATCTTTCATTTTCAGGTAACTGGTCTTCGCACTCCTCCAAGCTCCCAGGTCTAAATTCCAGTTCTTATACTCTGATTTAGCCAAACGGTCTACCTTATAATGAAATCTTTTCCCATCTCTCACATTTCCTCAACAATTTTCCCCTCCTACCACTGGACTCCAAATTTCACTGAATCTCAGCTTCTATTCACAAATGACTAACTTCAGTTGCTATTTTAGCTCTGAACTAAAACCTCACTTCCTGGAGTTCCCTGGTGGCCCAGCGGTTAAGGATCCAGCATTGTCACAGCTCTGGCACAGGTTTGATCCCTGGCCAGGTAACCTCTGCATAACGTGAGCATAACCCAAACATTAAAAAAAAAATTGAAAAAACCCTCAATTTCTGAGGAAACTTTCCCAGATACCCGAAGATTTCCCCACTGTACCCTCTACCTACCCGACTGTCACATGCTTACTCTAGATGAGCATCCGTCCCCTTGTTTGGGCCATAAGTGCTACATGATGGGGAGGAAGTGATTCTCATTCACCGTCCTGTCTTCAATCCCTAGAAGAATTGTCTGGCACATGTAAAGAACTGGTGCCAAGTTGTTGGTTTTGTTTTTAAAAATAGTGTTTTAATTATATCAGTTTAGCTTAATAAGTGAACAGTGACTGACATTATCGAGCATTTTCCATCAACTTTTTTTAGATGTTCAGATGTCATTATTCGTATCAGAGCAGCAGAATTCTGGATGGGGTAGAGTATGTGTCTTTTCAAAACTAGAATACTGGGATTTACTCTGCTTTCCTGACACATCGAAGAATGTGCTACATTCACACTTTAGCTGACATATACCATGGTTGTGGCATTCTTTATCAATGACCTCAAATTCTATGGGACCTCACCCTATGTCTAGTTTACAGCCAACATTCTGAGGCAGCCTATTTGGCTCACTTGGGCAAATTTTCTTGATGTTCAATATAATCTTTTTGTCAGCTTTGTCTAAATTGCCAGTTAGCAATGCAGGGTGACAGCTTTTATTCTTAAAAGTGCTTATATACTTTTTTAAAAGCACCACACTTTTCTCCTGGAATTCCAACAAAATTAAAAATTAAAAAAAATAAAAAGGACATTCTAAAACAGTCTCTAGTCTCCCTATAAGTTTACTAATTTTTAAAAAAATAGCTTTGATTTTATCAAAATTACCATTACTTAAAACTGATTAAGTATAAGCTTATTTTTTTTAATTAAATGCTACGTTAGGTACGCCTTGTCTTATAGATCTTTGAGGCAAGGCTAAAGTCCTATTTAAATGTTAGGAACTCATTAACTACTAATAAATTTTATCATAGGGGAAGAAGGAAATAAAAATCATTAGCAGATGGTGAGTTTTTGAAACTAGAAGAAAGCTGCTGGCAATCAATATGGCAAAGACAGCCAGTAGGCTGAAAGCATAAATAAAAACTTACTTTTAACCACTCAAATTTTTAGCTGTTGTCCAGGCACAAGGAATATGGTGTGGAGAATCAGAGAAACAATATAAAATATTCCATAAAAACAGTAGGTCCGTTGGGAGACTTATTAATAAGAGTCCCAAGGAAGCATGTCAAGAATGAAAAGAACTCAAGGAAAGTCACACTGTGCAAAAATATTGTTATAAGTGTTTACCATGATTAAATTTCAAAGTCTTCTTTATTTTTCCATATCTAGGCTGCATGCCACTCATTTTGTGAAGCAATTCCTGATTCCACAGCCGAGTTTGTCAGTTTCACGTCCACTGGACAGTCAATCCCTATTTATTATAGCACGTGCTACAATGCTTTAAATTTATCTCTGCATCCCTGTGCCTCCCCAACCAGGCTGGAAACTCTTGATGCAGATTGAAGGTGAAACTGTGTCTTCGTAATTGTATCTTGAATATACAGCAGTCTCCCATGGGACCTAGCACATGGTAGGTCCTCCGTAAATGAATGATCATTTTGTGAATGCTTGTAGCAAATTTCAGTAACAGATTAGATATCAAGGTAGGGCATTACTTAAGGACAAGAAGGGAGCTTCATTTGAATTTCAGGGTACTAAGGTCACTGAGGTAACGGTCGTCAAAAGGCTCCATTATAAGGACGAATAAAGATTATCAGTATCTTTGCCATCATTTATACCTCTACTGACTGCAAAGAATCAGTGACATGATGTTAACTCAATGACTGATTCAAACAGACCTTCGAATCTAGCACCTCTTCTGAGAAGTTAAAGCCCAATTAAGATTAATCATGACTGGCACTAATACTACGTAAATGCAGTGCTCTGAACAGCAGTCATATGCTTGGAAGGGTGGGCCAGGAATTAGGCAAAAACTAAGTTTTGTCTTGAAATCCAAGATATGATGTTGCTAAATAAACAGCAAAAATAGCGACTCTGACATTTTCTGTTTATTAAGCCTTTTCCCCTCATCTATTTCCTGCAGACACTCTACAGATGGATGTGGAGACAGGCACCTGCTGCAGACCCTGTTCTCTCCTGGGAAACGTGTTTGCTGTTTTTCATGGCCATTCTATTTTAAGACTTGCTTTTAGGAATGCTGAAAAAAGGGACTGCTGCTAAGCCAACTTGCTCTGCCCAGCAAGAAGAAGGTGACAAACATTTCTCTGGTCACTGTGAGAACTAACCAGAAATGTTTGCTTTGCCAGCTTTGTTATCATACTTCTTTTCGTTTCTTTCACCTACTTCGATACAGTGGGAGAGAATATTAATTAATCAATATAACAATGAACCTGTCTGCTGGAGAAAAAGTGATATACCTGCAATATAGTGCTATCTCTAGTATATCAAATAAGCTAATTTACAGTGGTCTACATTTCTTGGTTCAATTGGTTATGAGAGGATAGGCCCTCACAAGAGATCCATACTCCATACAAAATTAATTGTGTTCTTACGGGTACATTGTTAAGACCTTCTATTTAACTTCAGTTAAATAAAAAAAACACAAAAAGTAGGGGCCATGACTTTTAACTTTTAACTGTTTTAGTATATTTCCAATGTGGGTATTATTTAAGGCCTCACGGGTAAATACTGAAATTAAATCTATGGCTACAAGACTTCAGTTAATGAGGAAACTGCCTTATCTTCATATTCCAAAGGCCTAAAGCAGCACTCCTCAAAGCACTGTCCGTGAATCGGTGCCAGTGCAAGTAGTTTTGTTATTGGTCCACCATGAGATAAGCCAGAAATTGTGAGGATGCACTTAGAAGCATCTGGAACAATGTGAGAGAAATTCTATGTTTGTTGAATCTAATAATAAATAATTGCTTGTGTTTTATGTGTCTTTTGTAATTTTTTTGCAGTAATTCAATTTGATCCTATTTTGTGATCAGATTGTAAATTAAGGGGGGGGTCTTTTGTGGAAGGAAAGCTCTCAGAATGGCAGTGTACAAGGTCATGCCCACCTGGATGAGATGCCAGCTCTTCCACATAGAGCCACAGGGACAAGTTATTTCAACTCCCTGTGTCTCAATTGCTTCATCTGCAAAATGCACATACTATTTAGATTCTGGGATATGTGCAAAAATCCAAAAGCACTGGATTTGGTGTCAGAAAGCCCTTAGTTTCCTCAATTGCAAAATAGCATAATACTACTGTGTCACAAAGTTGTAAGGATTAGATAATTGAGTAATGTCTGTAGCTCAGTGACTAGTTAGTGTCTCCCCAAACCCCCAAGTTAGCAGTGATTATTGTTGAATGTGTTTTCACATAGCAGGTACTGGATAAAATATTAGCTTTTATCTTTTCTCACTTGTATAGAAGATCTTGAAAACGTTATGCCTCATGGGTTCAGTCCAAACTTTTGCATGACCTGGGAGTATCTCAGCCTGACCACGTTCTATGCAGATGCACTAAAGAATGATCTGAACCATTTGAGAAACTGTTTGTGGATCTAGCCCATCCTTATAGGCCCCTTCTGTTAACCACGAGACATTTCTCCTCTTATAGTTTAATCCAAGAAGTTCTCTCTGGGCTGTCTCTGCATTAAATGGTATCATGCTGGTGGAAGGCAACTGACAGCAATAGTATAAGAATGTGCACAATAATCTATGTCAGGTAATATGGGAAAATGTCAAAGAGAGAGAATCTCATCTCTTCGCTCACAAAGCACAAAGCATAATTTGTCTTTTCATGCCCTCACTTCAAAAAAAAATTTGCTTGAGGAGGTAGTCATAATGGGTGAAAAGAAGACCAAAAAGGTTCTGCTTCACTTGTGAGTTTACAAAACTCTTTCATTTGATTCTTACAACACCACAGCAGAGCCTTCTCTGTCCCTTTCATTTACCAGCTAAAGCTGAGAAGTGGAATGGTTTTCCAACCTTATATTGCTGGTGAAGGCATACCTTAAACATGAACCCAACCCTTCAAATCCTCAAACCTGTGCACAGAAAACACAGATAAAGTGGCATTACACACACACACACACACACACACACACACACACACACACACACACACAAAGACTATTTCAGGAGAATGTCTCAGAATAATAGTTTGATGTGTGAAAAAATTTAAACCATGAATACAAGCCTTTGTGAAAGAAATACAATGGACAACCAAGAATGAATATATGGATGGGATGTGGGTAGAAGAAAAATGGATGTATATCCCAAAATAAAGAAGAGTATTAGGAAAAAAATGTTCAAAGGACTACTGCTTGTGGCTAAGGCATAACTAGATTTAAAACCCACAGACACAAATGAAAAAAAAAAAATATATAAAAGCTGACAGATATTCCTAAACAGCCCCAGGCTTAGAGAGAGGCAGCCTTTGAGGATGTCAGACAACCCACAGGAGAGCCCCTGCAGGCAACTTCCTCAGTAGCAGAACTAACCTTACCCCTTGGCCCAGTTAACCATTCCCACTCTGGGGAGATCTCCAGAAGGCAAGGGAGCAATCACACTGTCAAACGTCCAGCTGCTGTGGCCGGAAGCCTGAAATCTCATCAGCTGGGTGTTTGATCTTTGATAAGAGGTCAGTGACCTTTACAAGGACAACACCTCAAATGTTCTCAGTCATCTGGACCTTTGTGTGGATAAATTTCAGGTCCTTACTCGAAAGGAGGTTTTATCAGTAAAGGGAAGAAAAGGGGCAGGACCCCGGGCATTCAAAGGGAGTAAGGAGCTCCTTCTCAATAAAAACTGGCAATGCTGAAGGCAGGTATTGACTTTTCATACCTATGCCTAAGATTTGCCATCATTCTTTGAATAATACATCATATAGGAAACTGCACCTACAGAGTATGCATGTATCCGCACTGACATGCAATAAATACTAGCAATACTAAAGACCACTGCATATTTCTTGACCTCTTACCATCTATGAAGCATTGTGCTTCACACTCATTATTCCATTTAATCTTTGCAGTAACCAAATAAGGGTGGGTGCAATTGCTTTCCTCATTTTATAGCTGAAGAAGCAAGTTTAGAAACGGTTTATCTAGCTAGTAAGTGGTAGAGCAAGATTTCAAACCAGCCAATCCAATTTCAGTTTAACTACCAGCTGTGTACACTAAACTTAAGCTGCAGTGTTTTCATCATTTTACACACACACACACACACACACACACACACACACACACACCAATATTCTAGACCCTGTAACACCAAAACCAGAGCCCTATCTCCTGAGTTTTTAATCTCCTGGTTTGTATAAAAGAGAAGATCGTACTTGTATACACCAAGTACACAAGAGTTGGATTAAGAAGGAAAAATATGCAGCACTTCAGCTTCAGGAAAGATGGGAAACAAGGAGGGAAAGAGTGAAAGAGGAAGAATATAAAACTTGAAGTGTGAAACACTTGCCAAAGTAGAAATGGAAAAGAAAGAACTTTATCTCTGAAAAACAGACAATGAAAATGTAAGCTTCTAAAGTATGAAGGAATTGCTCTTAATTCAACAAAAACCTAGAGATCTGATGGGGCTTTCTGCTAAATTCTGACAATGATTATCTAAAATCCCTGTGTAGAAAAATGTGCAGTTTTAAGTAATTATGGTAATTTACAATTCACCTATTGCCAATTCATCTGTCTCATAAATGTGTATCTCTCTTCTGTGCTTTTCAGACTTGAATAGGAGTATCTAGGATACCTGAGAATGTTGGGGGAGGGGAGTAATATAGTGCTTGGCGCATAGTAGAAGCTCAATAAATGTTCTCTGAATGAGTCATGAAAGGGTAAATATGGCAGTGATCTCAAATATCAGATTTACTCAAAGGTAAGCAAATAAAAAATTTGTAAAATAGTAAAACGATCACAATACGTACTAGAACAGGATATAAAATGTGAGTGAAATTCTAAGCTAAACCCCAAAGCTTCAAACTGAAAATGCACTCGCTTTGGCTTCTGTTTAGGGTAAACCCACACACACATGCAACGCTTAGACCCTTAAAGAATCACATACATACAACGCTTAGACACACATACAATGCTTAGACCCTTAAAGTTCCCTCCCCTCCTCCGTTTTTATTGCTTGGTTGAAAAATCTAGACAAGCATATACATATGAATACGTATGTCCACGTATTTAACCTGGATCATGGACCACGGACCTTCATATTTAAAAATGAATCTGTTTAAGGGAAGTGCTACCTTCATGTTATGTTAGAGAGAAATGGTGTGAGTTGCCTCTTAGCTCAATAACAGACAGCACAGAGGCCCCTAAGAACCACAGTAGCTGAAGGGTAAATGCCTCTTTCCCTCTCTCTTCACCATGACAATTATGTTGTGATTCACATTTCATGCAGTTATTTGACCCAAAGCTAAATAAAGACATTTCATTCTCTAGCATTTTTCATTTACCATGTTAAGAAAAAGAAACACACAAAAATCATCCTTATTTCTCCCTTATTCTACCCTGTGTCTCTAACCATGACTATCTTGGGAAAGGGTTTTGAAAACCAGAAAGCACTGTCTAAACAAATGTGAGATTTCACGCGATGAGACAACCAGGAGGCCACTTCATCCAGTGACGTGCCGCAGAGGTTAGCTATGTCGAGTGTCCCAAAGAATCCGGTTAGACCCATAGCAATGTTGCTTTAGTCAAGCAACGATGTACTCTGGTAACTCTGAAATATTTTGAACTTATTGATCGTGAACATTTCTTTAAAAAATAAATGAGTATCAGAGATTCTTCATGGATCCCAAGCGATGTTTATGAACACAAACATTTTTTTGAGGCCAAACTGGCTAAAGAATCTAATGGCTAAAATAGAAAAAAAAAAAAAACTCACACTCTTGAAAAGATTTCAGATACAGTCAGGGTGTGGACATCCACTGGCCTTTAATCATGAATGTGTGTGTGCGCACGTGTGTATACACACGTATTTATTTACTGCTAACGTTTTAAAGAAAAGTTATTCTTCCACTGTACCCTCTGGTAACTTTTGATCCAGTCTGATAAGAAGTAGCCATGGAACGGTCATAGAACATAAAACAAAACAAACTAGGTTTATCTTCCATTTTAACAGGGTGCAAGTGAAGGCTCTAAATTTAATCAAAGAAGAAGGTTTGTGAAATTTGTTTTAATATATGGCATATGCTCACCAGCTGAGGAATATTTTGATTTATTCCTAAGATGAGCTATTATTACAATAACTGCATGCATCTCAGAGCTCCCACCTTCCCACCTGAAATGTATACTACATTTATCCCTCCTAGATGACTCTTATACAGTGCTCTCAAGTTTCCTTAAAAATATATTCAGTATAGATGCAAAACGATGTTATCCAACCCAGCTTCACCACCGGCAAGGAAATCCCTTCCGAGCAGACAGTTCCACAGCCTGAGTTTGCTCAGGAGAGAGAGACTAACACCTTTCCTCCCTCCTGCTCCCTAAGCTCTCCTCTGCAAGGACGAGAGAGAAAGGCGTCCAGCATGGCAGGGTGACACGTCAAAAGGTCAGGGATCAATATAGTGATGTGCTAGTGATGGGCGCTAGGGGTTTTGCTTGATGAAGTGAGCTTCATAAAATATTTAAAGAAGTTTATACTTACCACTTAGAAAACAGTAATCAAATTAACAGAACACAGTGAAATCAATTCTCAATTTTGTGTTCTAATGGAAGCAAACAATAACATGTAAAAGGTACTGTTTGAAGACCTTCACAAATACCTATATCTAATGGGAATTTTCATCGTGCACATACATTCAGCTTCTGCTAACTCAGGAGTTATTATTAAAACTACTTGGAATTCTTCCACTACATCTTATTTAGCCAGTGGTAGGAAGGAGCCCAGTAACATGCTGAGCGGAAGGGGATACCCATTTGGATAGACAAAATCCACCATAGTTAATCCTCGAAAGTAAAATTTCTACATCCTATAATCAAGAGTTGCTGGGCATTTGATTAAATACCCCAGGCATTTGGTCCCCAATCTACTTTTGTTTCTCCTCCCAACCGGCAAACAAGAGAAATTAGACCAAGAACTTGAAGAAACAAAGTGTGTACTTTAATATAGAAATGCTTTTACCTGCCATGCCTGCTGTGAATGAAATGGGCTGGGCTTTCAAAGTGTTAGTCAGCTTAACTCCCAGTTGGTGGCACTGGGAAAATGTAGCCATGAGGTCTTATTGCTCTGTTTCTGTTCTGTAACTGCCAACTGGAATGCAATAGAGGAGTCAAAGGGAAACAAAAGAGAGATGGAACCAGAAAGAAGCCAGAGGGTGACAACAAAGCAAGCAAAGAAAATGAAAACAAGTCAAAGACACTGCCCGCCAAAGTTGGCATCCCAGACTGTTTTCACACTGAAGATAATGATGCTTCAGTTAATTGCCATTTTTCCCCTCAAAAATTCATGTTTTTACAAACTACAAATTATCTAGTGGAAATCCCCCTTTACAACATTTTAGGAAAAGTCATACGATGTACTTAACACAAAGAGAGGATGGCTACTATCATGGTACTTAGGCTTGAAAAAACTATACTTCACATATTGTGGGAGATTTTGGTATAAATATTAAAGGGTAGTGATGTTGAAAACATGAATATTTTTGGACTACAAAAAGGGCACAAGAGAACTCTGGTGGATGACAGTATATGTACCAAATAAAGAAGGATAGGTATTTGAGAATTCTCAGGTTGTATCTACAGGCACCTGGAACTTGCCATATGTCTGGCTCCTCCATCACTTCTCCATTGCTTGTTGTACATTTGTTCCTCCTGTGCAGATCTTATACCGTTCTAACAGTAAACACGAGACTACCACTTACCATGAAATCTTTGGTTTCCATTTTAACTTTAGCATATTTCAAAGTATCCCATTGACTTTGGTTTGTTCAAATTTAAGAAGTAACATGTCAAAAGTTAAACTTCATCAAAGGTTAGACAATAGTACGCCCTTCCCCCCATAAGAATTTTAATGTACATAATTTATTTTTATTTAAATTGCATGATATACTGAGTTACAATTTTCTAAGCTAGAAAAGATGGAAAAACAATAAAAAAGAATGCAGTTTATTCATAAATAAAATACATTAAATAGCCTGGCTTTAAATGCCTCAAACTGGTCACAGCTGAGACAATGAATACAAAGTTTTATATTATGGATTTCCGTGTCAAATTGAAATGCAAACCTTTCTTTAGGCTGGGATAATAATAAGTAAAATTAAATGTAGTCTCAATTTAAGAGACATGATAAAATCTTACCTCATTAGATAGGACATCCAGAATGTTGTACTTTCCCTGTTATTTTACTAATAATGCAGCAGCAACCTTTAATAATTTTTTCTGATAGAGCATTGTCTTTCTGGGTAATCAGCATCAGGACATTAACCAGATGATCCAAAGTTAGAATACAAATTATAAACAATTTTTGTTGTTGCTGTGTTTAAACGTCTGAAAGTTCAAGATAAGAGAAAAAGTGTTAAAAATTTTCCACTGGACATCAAAGAGAAAAAAGTATTAAAGTAATTCTCCATGTTATCATGAACCAGTTAGCATTTTATACTTTAACTTATAATCAATTTTTGATCCCATAAAGCATTCGAACTCAAATTTTATCCAGCCTCTGACATAGCAAAAGTGGTGGCCATTGGGCAATTTTCTACTTGGAGGCCTGAATTATCTTCCTTGATCATCTACTCTGCTCAAATTCATTATAAAAATGACCAATTTACCACCTCACTTCACACGAGGAAAACCATACTACAGAATGTGAGTCCCAGTTTAGAACAACCAAATGCTACCTGGGGACAGATGAGCAAGCGAGAGTATGTGTGAGTAACTTAAATTGTTTCCATTATTCTTTTGCTTATAAAATGATTTCTATACTCCCCATGAAGAGTCCCCAAAACATACACTTTGCAGCAAGAGCCATTAGCATACGTCATTTTCCACTGCCGGAAGCCAACTCACAATATATTGCTTACCTTGTGGAGAGATGGAGCAGCAAGGGCTCATAACAGGATGAATGATGCATAAAATGTTCTTCAGCTCACTTCCCCTGGGAGGTATAACTCCAAACCTAGGAACACCGTCTGCCTGCGTAGATGGAATGCTAAGCAATGCAATAAAACAACCAACGCATTATGTATAGCTTTTCAACGTTGTGAAATCTAGAAGAAACTGTAAAATAAGTACACGATTAAGCAAGTATGTGTTTAAAAATTATGGCTCTAATTAGCTGGAACAGTACACAGTTTAAATAAGGAAGATTGGTGATGGGCTTATGTTTTTTAGTTTGTGTAAAAAACACGTTTTCTTAGAATCCGAAGCTTTCTTGGTAACAGGTTTAAGAGAAAGATTGTTTTGCATTGTACAACTCAAGTGTGGCACCAGGAAATAAATGGGTCTCAATTACAGGTAAAATGTTGGTCAAAGAGTCATTTCCCCCCCCCAAAAGTACCCAAAGGAATAAAGAAAAGAAGTATATCTAAGAAGATACATGAGAAAAATGTAGGTGCTCAAATTTTCATTTGATTGACAAATTTACTTTTTTTGAAAAAAGTTGTCACCAATTTTTTAAAGGCATAGTTTCAAATCAGACTTGTTGCCAGTCTAAATTTAGCCTCTGTTCCTGTGTCATATTTCTTCAGGCACAAGAAAGAAAATCAATGTCCTTACTCACCTTTGGAAGAATTTTACTGCCAAGTCTCCATGGTTCTATAGGATCCATAATCCATGGCTCAGTATCGATTTTTCTATGACACCTGTAGAAACAGCCTCTCCTTCCTTTCTAACAAAATATAGCAACAAAAATCGTGTAGTTTCTGAATAAATTAAACAGAGGCTTTTAAATACAACTTCTTCCTGTAAGGGAAATGTGGTTTATGTTTTCTAAAAAAAAAAAAGAAAAGGATTGATTTTTCTGAGCTGCTTAACTTTTTAAGGATAACATGAACATATATTTTAAAAGACAGTTCGAACATATTTTTCTTAAAAATCTTGCAGCTAACTCATATATTATAAATAGTATTTTTTTTCCTAAGAAAGTAGACAAACAGTAATATAAAGTCTATCAAACTTACCTTCCCAATTTAAAAATTTCTCCAAAATCAAACTGCTTTTTAAATATGAGAAACGACAAACATGCCTTTAAAAATCAAAAGTTTTGATAGAGGACCTTTCCAGAGAGTGGAGTCTAGCATATCAAATCCTAGGAGAGAGGGTGGGCTAAACTTTCGGTTAAAAGAATTGGGAGAACAGTCAAGAGGCATCATTTTTCTTGAGAAACATAAACACTAAAACAAAATCTAAAACCCAAGAAGTCATATTTCCAGCATTCGTTTTGTTTGGTGGTTGCTGTTCTGTACAGTTTAAAAGTTTTATTGAAGTATGGTTGATTTACAGTGCTAATTTCTGCTGTACAGGAGAGTGATTCACTTATTCATATATACATTCTTTTTCATATTCTTTTCCATTATGATTTATCACAGGATATTGACTATAGCTCCCTGTGCTATACAATATGTAATCTGTATATCCATCCTATATGTAAGAGTTTGTTTATCCATCCTATATGTAAGAGTTTGCATCTGTTAATCATAAACTGCCAATCCATCCCTCCCCAACCTGCCTCCCCCTTGGCAACCACAGGTCTGTCTCTATGGCTGTGAGTTTCTGTTTCTTAGATAAGATGATTTGTGTCACATTTTAGATTCCACATATAAGTGATATCATATGGTATTTGTCTTTCTCTTTCTGACTTAGTTCACTTAGTACAAGAATCTCTAGCGTTCTTCACACACCTGATTTAAACCTCAAAGGTATTTGCTTCACCCTGGGCAGACTTCTTTGGGCATATGTGAATATATTCCCTGCAGCCATTCTGCGCTCAGTGGAGTAACTACAGTTGGCAACCTACTCCGCCACTCACTCCATCAGCCTGAGAATCTGCAAAATAAAAATGCAGTGTTAAAAAAAATTCATTGTACATTTGCTTTTCCTCGTAAAATCCTAGAGAAGAAAACACAAAGCAGATTGTTTCCCACAATGTATGTGACATGTGACATCTTGGTTAAAAGTGACACGGCCAGGGTGCACTCTGACAGGTTTAGTGTTGAGACCTGACAGATATAAACCTGCAAGAACAACCTCCCTGCCACAGCTATTTAAGCTCATGTTAAAACTTTGATTTGATAGTCCCTTGATTAGCTTTCGAAACCGTGAGTGCTACTGCCTTTCAAAGTCATTATAAATGATGCTATTCTTAACATTACTGTCAATTGAAAACCCCATTTTACTAAAATGCAGGC
>PVHT021183619.1:8962709-8999780 GCA_004024745.2 Catagonus wagneri | reverse complement strand
GTCTAATCGGAGCTGTGGCCACCGGCCTTCGCCGCAGCCACAGCAACGCAGGATCCGAGCCGCGTCTGCAACCTACACCACAGCTCACGGCAACGCCGGATCGTTAACCCACTGAGCAAGGGCAGGGATCGAACCCGCAACCTCATGGTTCCTAGTCGGATTCGTTAACCACTGCGCCACGACGGGAACTCCTAAAATGCAGGCATTTTAACTGCTCATCAAACCTGTGCACATTTTTGAGTTAAAGAATTAGATCGGTCCAAACTCCAGTTCTCAAGGGAGAAGTTCCATCGTTTATCAGGCCATGTCTACACTGGCTGAGCAAAGCGCTCTGTTCAGAAGGAGAAGCGCCTTTGGCAGCTAGAGTCCACATAGCTGACCCATGGATGCTCGGGGGAGCTTCTTCACCTAATTACACAAGTGCAATGAAATTACTCCACATTTGATGAAAATGACCCATGACGACAAAAAAGCATGGTGTGATTGTTGTCCTAATTTATTTACATGGTAGTCATTTAGAATGTAATTCTAAGAACTTATTAAAAAAATGCTTACACTTCACGGGCAATAACGAATATGGTTATTGAAACAATCGATGACATTCAGTTTAACCTAAGTCATATTATTCCTAAATAGGACAATGGTGGCATGATTTAAAAATGCAATACTTGGGGCTTCTCCTGTGGTGCAGCAGGTTAAGGATCCAGCGCTGTCACTGCAGTGGCTTGGGTTGCTACTGTGGCAAAGGTCTGATCCCTGGCCCAGGAACTTCCAAATGTTGCAGGCAGGACCAAATAAATAAATAAATGTGATACTTTTTCTTAACTGGTCTAGGTTAAGCTTCTAGCTCTGATTTTATATTTATGGGGAGTGATTTTCAGAGTTCAAATAATTAAAAAGATTATTTCAATCTCACCAAAAAATGGGTCAAAATGATTATCAGTATTCTGGGGGAAATATTTACACTCTTCCAACCTGCACCATCAAGATTCAGCAACAACTGTGGATGGATTCTATTCTGGGGACAGTACAATGCCCTCAAATTATCTCGAACATTGAGACCTTTTCATCAATTTTTAGAATAAAAAGAGGTTTGGCAGAAATGTTCTCCTAACAACTCTGAAATTATAGGCTTCCCCCTGCATCCACCCAAACACACTCCACCCTGTAAAATAATAGTTACAACACTAATCACATTTGGAATTTGGCCAGGACACCCCCATCGGTGAGTGGGCAGAGTTGGACCAAATCGCCTTGAAGGGAAAGCCTCTCTCACCCCAACAGATGCTTTCAAAGGGTGTCAGAGAGCATCCATTCCAATTCTTTTAAGAAAGGAGAGATAAACATTTATATTTGTGGAACTCTATCGGAACTGTGCTCTATAAGCCACACTTTACCTCTACTGACATCATCCCAAAATAATTAGTTACGTTTATTAGTTAACGCTACCTAAGTTCCAAACCCCACATTCCCTAATGCAGGTAGGATTAGCTCCCTTTTTTTTTTTTTTTTACCACTTCTAGCTTCAGATTTTTGAGGATAGGGGTTAGTCTCTCTGCTTAATAATCATTTGACTTGGAATGTGAAAGCCCCTTTTGCTGGGAGCAAAATCCCACCCTCAAACTGAGTTACAGCAACACGTTTGTTGGCTAACATATAAATTACCACTCAAATTCTAAAACCAAAATAAATCCAGGGGAATCTAAGAATCACTTTTTATATAGAAAACTCTATGTAAGATCAACTGAATCTAGAATCTTCTTTTCCTATACGAAAGCCCTAAGAACGTCTAAATACAAAGCTGCTGCTCATTTCCTCGCCATATCATGTTTGAGCGCCTTGACATAATGATGGTGATGGCGGTGATGACGACAATATAGCAAACACCCTTCCAGCAGGGTACGTACTATGGGCCAGGCACTGCTCTAACTCCTTTATATGTATGAACTCATTTAATTCCCATGGCAATTCTGTAAGGTAGGTACCATTATCTATCTTTTACAGATAAGGAAACAGAGTCTCAGAGGCACCCAGGAACTGGCCCTGGACCACATGCTTAGGAGCTAGGATCTGAATCCAGGCAGTCTTGCTCCAGAGTCCTTTTCACTGCTTCTCTTCCCCTTGCCCAGCACAGTCACAAAACGAATGTCATTATGGTTAGAGATTTATATCAAAATGTGAGCCTTTTACATTGGCTCTTTCCATATGGGTGGAATTAATATGACTGGAGCTAAAGCTTTATCCCATGAGCTGCTCTGGGGTCTAGGCTCACGTATCTGCTTCTTCTACTTTGCTCTAACATCTCCTTCTTTCATACGAGTTTGATGCATTCAAATGCAAAACGGATTCCCACTGATCATCATTTCGGGATACCATTTACCCCTTTAAAACTTAAATTCTGGAAGATGCACACTGAATGTGAAAAATCTCAAATCAGAAAGGAACTGCAAGAACAAAAATTATTAAATAGGGTGTCTGTGTAGAGCAGGTACCGAATCACAGCCTAATGGAATCAGGCCTCCTGAGATCAAATCCTAACACTACCTTTTGCAAGTTGGACAAGTTATTCATCTCTCCACGACTTAATTTCCTCACCTATAAAATAGGAATAAAAATGATATGACATTTTAGGGTTGTGAAGATTAAGTAAACTAATCCCCATAAAACCCTTAACATACTGCATTGCACAAAGCAAGCACTCAATAAATGTATGCTGTTGTTATTATTTACATTTAGCACTAACAATCAAAAGCTTTGCCACTTCAGTGTAAAAGCATTAACACAGACTTTGGGAAAATCAGTTGTGGTCACAGGAAATTCTTTCAGCCCAGGGACAATCTGACTTTTAAAATTCACTGCGACACAAATAATTTCATCCTCCTCTATTTGCTGAGCGCACAGGCAAATTACAAACTATGACAAAACTACCTTAAATAAAAATTGGTGCTTACAATGTTGTCAGACACTCAGCTCAAAAGCCAGTAGATTTTCTATATGGCTGGGTTTTAAGTTACATAAAAAGACTGCTTAATTAATTTTTGGTTGATTATATCATTATCCAGATTTCTGTGCAGAGTTACTAAAGAAAACTTGACCCAGACAGTGGAGATGTGATTTAACAACAGCACGATTCAGCAGCCATAAAACTGTCCACACCCTCAGCTTGTCTTTTCTCTCTCTGCTCCCTTCCTTTTGTTATATTCTAAAAGCTTAGGCTGATGCTTAAGTTCCAACTCTTTGGAGCCACAAGGGAGACTTAGAAATGGCTGCTTAGGAACCTGAAATTGAAATTTCCATCGCAAAGAGAGTAATGTAAGTGCTAGAAGATAACGTGCTCAATGCCCACCAGCACTGAGCTCTTCAGTAAGTGTTATACAAAGAAAAAGAAACAGATTGAGACCTTTCTCCTTTCAGTTCTAAAATGGACTCGGTCACCAGAGAGTTAGCAAGAAGCCTGGAGGCCCCAAGGGGAACCACGGAGAAGCTCATCTAGGTAAAGCTCCCACTTTTGTTGGGATATTCCCAAGATGAGCCAAATTGCCTTTTTGTGGTCCAGGCACCAATGGACTTGGGAATCACTTGCTGGTCCCCAAGGGGTGGCCAGTGAGGAGGGGAACATTTGCTTCCTTTACCAGTGCCTCAGACACAGGATCCTCTTTGGTAATTCTGAGAGGAAGGATGTATGGGTGTATAAAATAGCACCCTAGTCTAGAATTAAAATTTTGAATAAAGGAGTCAGTGTGTAGCCTCATCGGGTATAAAGAGAGTAGACAGAGAAGTTCCCATTGTGGCTCAGCAGTAATGGATCTGATTAATATCCATAAGGATGTGGGTTGGATCCTGGACCTTGCTCAGTGGGTTAAGGATCCAGCGTTGCTGTAGGTCGAAGATGCAGCTCCGATACGGCGTTGCTGTGGCTGTGACACAGGTGACAATTTGACCGCTAGCCTGGAAACTTCCATATGCCATGGCGCAGCCCTAAAAAGACAAAGGAGAGAGAGAGAGAGAGAGAAAAGACAGAAAAAGTAATGGTGAGGCAAATACACAAGGTCTTAAAATTAATCCCATTCCTGCACTTGTGAAAGCTCACCACTATCAACCTCCAGAAGGCTTGGACTTATAAACACAAAGACCACCAGACTCACATTCTGAAATGAGAATATAGCAAGAATTGGCCTACAGTTCTCCAGAGAGGGATGGTGTGTCCCAGAAATAGTCACCAGCCTAAAGTATCATTGAGTGGGGGCAATTTTAGGATTAGAACACGTGCAGGTCAAGGAAGTGACTGAAGTGTTAGAGGAGAAATACATTTCCTGATGGCAATTCAATTATTCCAAGGAAAATGGAAAGACCAAGAAACAGATGTCTTCTACTGGCAAGAGATGTAAACATTCTTAGCTGGAATTAACTACATGACAATAGACGCATAAAGAGGAGATGCCATACTCAGCCTTCTGCAACCAAGAGGATGTAGAGAACAGGGACAATGAGGAGCCAAACAGCATAAATCTAGTTTCTTATTTGAGATGAGGAGCCATTCAGAGCAAAGGAAATAGACTTTCAGCAACCCTGTGGGCAAGTTATCCCACGCTTAGGCTTTCTATACGTGAGCATCATTAAGTCAGCAGAGCACTGTGCCAGGCACAAAATAAATAAATTCTCATTTTCTTGCAGCAGTGTTCTATCTTCTTATGGCCACACATATGGGTCTCACTTAAGGCCATTTAAATCATTTAATCTGAGTGATTTTGAAAAATGATCCTACTTATTTCATATTGTATACAAATGCCAACCAATGCTTTTGACTTTCCAACACCAAATAATCTCCAAACATCAAATGGAAAATTTTTTAAAAAGGGGGGGTGCAGATCTGCTGTCATTTTTCATTATCCTTTTTATATGATCCCACACACAGATTCGACCCAGGTGATTTGGTTCTTAGCAGAATGTGAATTAATTCTGATCATAAATTTTAATGAGACAACACATCTCAGATGTTCCAAATGCAAAAACTTTTCTTTTCCTGTGGTGAAACTGGAACTTCTTTCCTTTGGAAACCTTGATTGTTTCCCCTCTGCTACCTCGACTCAGGGAACAATCTGCACATCAGTAAGGTCAGATGTGACAGAATTGGAGTCTCAGGCTTCCCATATCCTTACCTCCATCCCACGGTTACGTATTTCTCCTTCCCTTTCGTTCACAAGTTTTATAATTTCACAGAAATACAAGCTGTACAGCATGACATCAAACTTGATCTTGCCATTATGCTTGACTGTTCAAAATTATACCAGTACCAGAATGCTGACAGCATTCCTTTCACTGTTTTCTCTGTTGGTTTATTAAGTGGCAGTGTCAGAATTACAGACAATCATTTCTGGGGCTACTTGTTCAATTCTTTAAAGACTGACATCACATTAAAAAAGGTTCCCCCCAATCTTTCCTACTTCTCTCTATCCCCAATATATCTGACATATCAGAAATAATTAGAAGGGGCTTAATATATACAGGACACATTTCTCCTTACTGTTCCAGAATGGATGAGCGTAGGAAGCCTTTGTTATCAGCTTTATTCTAGTTGTAAATTTGCATTCAGCATCAGCTGCATCTCCTGAAAAAGCAGAGGCCTGCCCTAATGTCTGAGAATTCTATTTCTCTGGATCCAGCCCTACCTCCAGGCACTGTTTGTACCTTATAGATAATTATTAATGGAGCAGGCACTTCTTCCTCTGACGTGTCCCTCGCCTTCTTGTGCCACTTTCCATGTGAGCAAGTTCAAGGCAGTGACTTTTCTCTGTCACTTATTAATATCAGGGCAGCTTGTTTCAAAGCAGTTTCTGATTAGAATGGGAGAAAATAAAACCAGGACGTGACAATAAAACCTTGCGTTCAGAGCTCTTATTTCATACGCTCTCTTTAGAATGGGCACTGCCTGTTCTTTTCATCAAAGCAGAAAAGCTGTTTTGTATCGAAGGTAAATAGAGAATGCCCACACCCACAGTTCTTTTCAAAGCTTACTATTCTCATATATGGTACAAAGTTGTTACAAAGGGTCCCCTTTATCACAGTCTTGGTCATATTGTTTGATAAATAAAGTCGTCTCTCTGCAAAACGGTGCATTCTATGCACCTCTCCAGGTGGGTGGAATGCAATCAAATATTGGGGACGTTATCTCTTTTCACTGATAATCAGGATTACAACAAATTTTATGAATCTTGGGTTTGTTGGCTGACATTAGCTCCTCTGATGGGCTCTAGGAAAAAACTTTGCCAGATGGGTTTACAAGTAGAAAGCCCCAAGCCGGCGAAACTTCCTGACACGATTCTTGGAGACGAGTTTCTGAGACGGCTGTGGCTTGATGGAAAAAATTCTTGACTTGGATAGATAGGATTGGGTTTCTTCTCTACCACTTATCAGCCATGTGGCTTTGAGGAAACCACTTACGTTCCCCAAGGCTTACTTTATAAAACACTGGTAATAATACCTCCAGAAGCTAATAGAATAAGCTGGACAGGGTATATGACAATGAAAGCATTGGTTCATAATAAAGTGTCATACAAATGCTCAGCACTAATTTTTCTCAAATAACAGCCTATGCTGAATGAGCAAATAAGTCATGGACAACAAACAGAAATCTAGGGGAAAAATCCACATAAAGTATAATCACGTTTATTCAACACTGAGAATAGGGCTTTCTTCTAAAAAATATTACCATTACTAAAATTTAATCTTATGTACATATCACATATACAGGTGACCAATTTTTAAGAAATGATAATGCAGTAAAATACTCAAAATGACATACAAGGTAGACATAAATGAATACTTCTTAATAATTCAGGAGGCATTTCATTGTCTTATCGCACCTAAGGGTCATAATTATGATTATCCGTGGCTAATTTACTGGAGACATGGAGGAAATTGAAATGACTGCATGATATAACTGAGAATAAGTTTTAGGAATTAATCCATGCCGACCATTTTTAATGCTGTCACATGTCTCTATTTCAAAAAAGTAGCATCACTCTGATAATTCTATGATATCTGACCTGCGCTTTTTAGTGATTCGTATTCTCTCTAAGGAGATCTTGACCACAGCAGAAATTTCCACATTCTTATGTATCACCAAACATGTTGCCCAAACACAATGACTCCCAGTGGTGTTCAAGGCGAGAGCTCTACTCAAAATCTGGTGCCCCAGGTACGGAAAGAGCAGCTGGAAGTAACTGCAGAGGTGGGAAATAGGGAGGAAATAATAAGCTCTGTCCTAAGTGAGAGGACTGTCAAAGAGACGAAGTGAATTCAAGTTTGAGGAAGACTTTGTAGGTTACTGGCATAGACAAATGTAAGATCAGTTGTCGTTATAATTATTACTCAGTTTACAATGGGTAAGTTACATATAGCTTGAAGGAAAAGAGTTCTTTTTCAAATGATGACACGTTTATTCCTCTTCATCCAGTTCTTGCTTTCTCAACTTATTTCTCAGTCAGCATGAGTGACACGTGGAGTCTCTTCTTGCTTGCTTTGTTTTGGGCATAGTTCGACACAGTTGGACTAGAGAGGAAGATCTTGCAGAGAACAGCTGTAAGTGCATTTGGAAATTTTAAAAATAGCTGCCTCTGAATAGTAGGTATAGATGTTTCTTCTATAGAGGGTTAAAGATGCTCTTTTTTAATATGACTAAAAGCATGAAGCAATTATTGTAGGATAGTAGAATATTCTGAGGCTCAACTCTATCCGTTAGGATGCCCCTGTCACAATAGGCAGATACATGTCATAATGATCTCCATTCTGAGCTTGGCCATCTGAATTGTCTCCTTGAAATTAATTAATCTGCATATGTGCATGTACGTGTAGGCAGGCATGGGCCCTTATAGATGTATAATCATAAACGCACACAGTTACACAAAAATATGCCACAGTGAGAACCAAGGACACATTTGGTACAAGGCTATCAGCAATCATCCGTGAACCAACCAATTAAAACTAGATTAATAAAAGTCGATATTCATTTCCCCACCATGGGAAGGATGTTTTTCATCTCCTTAATTAACACAAGCATCTTTGGAATACTACTGTAAGCACAGCACAGTGTTTATTGGGGGGGAGAAAAGCATAAAGTGATTTTATAATGGGCAGTACTTTTATAAACAGAATGAGGGAGACTTACATCAGCTAGCCTGGAATGGTTAAGACATATATTTCGGGTACTTTGTAATGGAGCATTACTGTGGTCGTCACAGAGTTCTACAGAAGAGATGTTTTTAATTGCTAAGGAGCACCTTTTCCAAAATATGGCCATTTAAGGTTCACAAGTACTTCCAAAGCTTCACCCAGGACACTAGCCCACGATAACCTCAAATCTAAGTCGAATACTAGTAAATCCACCGTCAGCCCATGTTCACAGCCAGAGGTGTTTTCCTTCCTGTTGGTGATGGGATGGATTTAAAGCACTAGTGAAACAAAAAACATATCTTACTTATCACAAACCTATCCCTACATGCTTATCACCGAAGACGCCCACAAGCTTCAGAACATGGGCTCCGGGGAAGCACAGAAAACTTCCCCACTGCCAAGGGCTCCATTCTTTATCCCATTATCAGTGCAGCTAATCTGGGATCCTTTGAAGTAACAGAGCACAAAGAACTAAGAATCTTAAAAATTGGTTCTCATAGTTTGTCTACAATATGAGCAACTTGACTTAGGGGTTGGCCTTAATCATGTGTTGGTGGTAAAATATGCCTCTATCATGAATTCTGGTCAAGGTGGGAGCATAACATGAATTATATATTCAGTCTCCTTAAGAAACTTATGATTGTGAAAGCAATAACTTCAATTCTAAAAAAAGATCTTAAAAATGAATCCTTTTTTAATCTTTGAAGAATTCATGTTTGTCTTTGATATAACCTAATTTTTTATTCATTACAGAAGTAAGGATTAATGTCTATGACTTTAGAAGTCAAAATAAAAGAGTCACTAACAGAAGTGATGAGTTAAGCGGCGAGGTGGCAGATTATGACCAGTGGGCTAAATCCAGCCCGCCACCTGTTTGTGTAAATCAAGTTTCTCTGGAACAAAGTCACGCTCACCTGTTTACATATCATCGAAGGCTGCTTTTGAGCGACAACAGAAGATGTGAGTAGACACAATAGAAAACATTAAGTAAAATTGGATGGTATGTTTAAAACACGGAATGTACCCATTTGTCTATTTTTCCACTTTTGGTGTGTTCTTTTTGGGAGATTATTTCTGTAGGACATTCTAAAAGCAAATTCTTAAGAAATATGTGTTTGTTCTCTCTCTGATACCAGAAAGAACAAAAAGAGAGAGTGAACAAATATTACAAACCATAAGTAGAGGAAATATAAATTGGAAATGAAGTGACTTTACAAGCCATGCTTCTAAATCTGAACTCTGCCACTTCCTTCACACCCATATGGACCAAATGCTGAAGCTCTGGTGTCTCTGGGGGTTGGGGGGAGGGGAAGAAAGACTGGAGTTGAATAATTAAGACAATAATAGAACTTATTTAACCAGTCTTTAGAAATGTTTATAATGCTGTGAAAACTGCCCCCGTTCCTGAATGTCTCAACTTTATCTTGAAAAGAATCTGGCAAAAAAAAAAATTGCTTAAGATAAATTTTTACAAAACATTTGCATGGATAGAGCTACGCAGCTAACTGCCAAAGACGCTCCAATTTAATTATGCCCGGCAAGTTGGCTCAGATTGTCTGGCACTTCATTAACAAAAAATAAACCTCACTTCTGCCTGAGAAAATAGCATTTGCCATATTTTGGGGGACAGCAAAACTCAGTGTAATTATTCTTGGTATGAAAAATCATATATCTGAAATGTGGATAAATAAAGCTTTACAATGATTTCCCTGACATGGCAACTGAAAATCCATGGTTTAGGCATGTGACTGAATGAAGGTCACATAAAATATCCCTTCAAGTGTTAAAAAAAAAATCGCAGAGAAGAAATACCATAAAAGTAAAAGGCTTCATCTGGAAATTGAGAAAAAAGACTCATGATATTTCTAAATGAACCATGGTGTTCTGTGCAAGCCAATAACTTGTCTTTTTAAATTTCAGCTTGTTTTTGGTGATAAAATATAGGTGAAATGTGGATGTTGGGAGAGAGGGTAAAGACACCTGTATATTTGTGACTTAGTTACTGTTTCGAAGGAAAGGTAAGATTTAAAACACCATTATATATACATATATATATATATATATATATATATACATATATACATCCTTTTACGCACACACACACACACACACACACTGACAGCCTCCTAACTCAATTATCAGCAGTGGAACTAACAAAGATTGTTCTATTTTTGTACCAAATTCTTTCTCAAAGACATTTGAATTTAGTGAAGGAAATAAGTAGCTAACAAGTTGTTAACAGCTATCAGTAGACTGTAGCTACTTTTTTTTTTGTGACTTGCTCACAAAATACAAGTCAGAAAATGAAAGTTAATTCAATGACTGGAATATGCACACAGGGTATTGATAAGGATAGTTGGGATGGAGAATGACAAGACACATAAAGGAAAGATTCCTGGAAGAGGGGACACACTTATGCTGCCTATAGGAAGATTGAGAGTGGGCCAGGGAAGAGGAGTGAGAAGTGACTTAGAGGCTGGGGAGTCTGTAAAAACAATGAAATGGTCTAGTTTATATGTGGACTCCCCAGCTGTTGTGTGCTGCCAGACAGCACAGTTTAAAACAGGGAATTGTTAGAGATAAGATTAGAGAGAGGCAAGAAATAACATTTTAAGGGTAGAATTTAAGATAGGGCTATTTGGGGATTTATACAACAGGGCAGGAAAACACAAGAAGGCTTTAAGCTTGGCGAGTGGCAGGTTGACTTTGTAAGACGGATTTGATGGTGACAAGGTTGGTGTAAGAAAGGCTGCTCAAATGCTGCAGATGCCCAAGCAAGAGATAAGCCACTGCAAGTGACAGCAGGTCTGAGCTATAACAGTGGTAGTAATGATGGTCAGTAGAGTTGGGTTCAAGAATGATTTAGAATGGAGGATTAGCAGGCCCTGGTAATGGGTTTGGTGTGAAAAACAATAGAAGTGGGAAATGAGAAGCCAAAAACTACCCTTGGGTTTGCAGTTTGGGCAAATGAGGAGATAGCAGTACCCCAAAACTCTGCAGGGAGCACAGATGGAAAAACTAGGTTATGGGAACAATGAGGAGGTTGTTTAAACAACAGGTTTATACATGTTGGGTTGGGTGCCTGATGGGCAGTTCAGGCATTGGATATTTGAGTCTGAACTGCAGGAAAGAGATTCAAACTACATTTAAAATTCATGAGTAATTGTAAACCTTGACAATGAATAAGAGTGCAAAAAGCAAGTGTAGCGGGTGAGAAAAGCAATGGGCTGAGGATGACCCCTGGTGAAGAGGAAGAAGATAGGGCCATGAAAGACAAAGAAGAGACTTAGAGGATGATCGGTGCGAGTATGGTGCCCTGGAAGACAGGAGAGCAGAGAACTTTTAAGGAGAATGGAGTGATCATTGAGGCCGAAAGTATAGAGAGATCCAGGAAAGACCCCCAGGCCCACTGGATTTAGCAATCCAAGAACCATTCATTCAGTTGTGAAGTGAAAGTAGGTATCGGATGCTGGGAACTGTAAAGTGGAGACAAGGCAGTGTGCAAAGCACATCTAGATCAAATTTTCAAGAGGTTTGAGTAAGATGGGGAGGAGAGAGATGGGAATGAAGATGGACAGGGGCCAAAAGAAAGGAGAGCACTTTTAGGACAGGAAAAACACAGGGCTACACTTGAAGAGGTGACCGTCTGTGCCTGAGTGCCAACCCAGACCACAGAAAACTCAGCCGTGGCTTTGTCAATGGCTGTTCCACCCCCTTCTTTTTCTCTTCCATCTGTCCTTTCTGTTCTTCCACCACATTTACATTTGAGAAACTTTCTAGGAGATTAGCCCTGGTCCTAGGATGGTGGGTTCTTTAGCGAGCAAACATGGAATGAGACAGAGGTGGACTCATAATTCTCTTATTATGCCTCTTGAATAAAGCAGAGAAAATATGATTTTTTAAAAATAATCACTGTTTTTTAAAAAATATCATCCTTAATTCCTCTTTAAACCCTTTCAATCATTACCTGAGTGCTTATGCTTTGTTTTATAATAATGCTTTTGTGATAAGATGTGCTTTCACATTATGAGACATCAAACATGAGATCTGATTTACTGGTCAGTGGCAAATATATGTGCAACTAGTTTCCTATAGTTTAAAATCTCCTACACTTGGAAGGGACAGCAGGGCATAAAGAGAGGCTCATCTGGATACAAAGAGAATTGAAATTCTCCCAGCTCTGTCACCACCTAGCCCGCTGACCTTCAACAATCCTTCCTCCAAGTTCAGCCTTCATAATAACTTTGAAAGGAGGTGCTTCCACCTTAGAATTTCCTCTTCCAGAATTCTCAGCTAGGCTAAAACTATGGCCAAAACTCCTGTTATATTTTCTAAGATTTAGGAAATCATATCCAAAAATGCTCTGTGAGGAGTTCCCGTCATGACCCAGCGGAAAGAATCTGTCTACTATCCATGAGGATGCAGGTTCGATCCCTGGCCTCGCTCACTGGGTTAAGGATCCAGCGTTGCTGTGAGTTGTGGTGTAGGTCACAGACATGGCTCAGATCCCGTGTTGCTGTGGCTGTGGCATAGGCCAGCTCTGATTCGACTCCTAACCTGGAAACCTCTATATACCGAGGGTGCGGCCCTAAAAAAAGACAAAAAAAATGCTCTGTGAATGCTGAAGGAAACATTGAGCAGTTCCAAGGTCATAAAATTATGGCATATATCTTGGGAGAGGAATACCTACTGGTAATAATTAGAAGGGAGAGTTTATCCACAGTCTTTTCAAATGAAAAGCCCATTTGAATCACACAATATTTTCCTTCCCTTTCAAAGGCCAGTATCAAGTATTTGACAACAAGTCAAAGCAAGATTGTTCCAGCCACAGTACACACGCCAGTGTCTCCAAAAGCAAAGTCAGAATGACAATTTCTGGAGACAAGTGATTCATTTCTGTTTCTGCTTTATTCACTAGAATATAACCACAGTCAAGATTCAATCTGAGGTTCAGTAATACAAAGTCTATGCCTTTGGTTACCACACAGATAGCACTTTCTCCCTGCAGTGTCTTCCCAAACAATGCTGAATGAAATGATCTCAAAGAACTCTAGTGTGTGGGAGCTAGGAGATTAAAAAGTGCTTTTAGCTTCATATAACTTCAACATGTTAGTATATGTTAATACTTTGTGATCCTGGATTTAAAATGAATAGTATAAATCAAAGTGTAAAGAAATAGCCATTCTCTCCTTCTTCTTCATTCCAGAGACAGAAGGAAAAACATGCAATAAGTATGTTTGGTGCTCTGTCTAGAATTTACTGTATACCCTCACTGAGTCTTGCTCTACCTGTAATTCCTCCGTCAAATAAGCAAAACCTTTAAACAATTTTTAATTCCTTCCTATCCTTTACTGTTTCTGAGTCCTTCTTCCACGGTGCTGGGTTTTGTCTATGCTGTTGCTATTCTGTATGATTATTTCCTTCACATCTATTAACTTTACGGTCTTTTTTTTTTTTTTTTTTTTCTCACCTCACATATATCATCTCAGGGCAGGACCTGGCAGTCATTCACCTGAATTATTGTGGCCTCTTTTGTCTGGTCCTTTGATTTCTGAAAATTAAGACTTTTCATCTGCCTTTACATGGATTTCAAACTTCATAAGTAAGCCCATGGTCAATAAAAACACAGCAGAACACTGGGGCTGCTTTCTTACTTTCCCACGGACCTCATCACTTCCGCTTCCTCCATGTCGACACTTTATACTGCAAGCTCTCCTAGCTTCACAGTCCACAGGGACACCTCACTTTGCCCTGTCTGCCCTACCTCTTAACCCTCTCCAGTCTACCATATTCTTCTCCAGCAAGTCACCTTGATGCCCACGTCTTCCAGCGATTCCTCTCTCATTACTAAGCCTTCTCCCAAAGTAAGTTTCTGATGATGCCTCCAACACATCCAGTCTTTTCCCTTCCCTCAGCAATGCCTGGCTTCAGCTTTCTGTAAGAAAGACCGCCTTTGCCGGCAATATCTGGGAAATGAACATACCTAAGTTGCAATTTCTCAAGCCCACACCACTTGCTATGCCATTCTCTTTTTTTTTTTCTTTTTGTCTTTTGTCATTTTAGGGCTGCACCCGCGGCATGTGGAGGTTCCCAGGCTAGGGGTCTAATCAGAGATATAGCTGCTGGCCTTCACCACAGCTCATGGCAATGCAGGATCCGAGCTGCATCTGCAACCTACACCACAGCTCACGACGATGCCGGATCCTTAACCCACTTAGGGATGGCAGGGATTGAACCCGCAACCTCACAGTTCCTAGTCGGACCACTGGGCCCTGACGGGAACTCCGCCATTCCTTTTTTAGTACCTAAAATTACCCTATGATTTGCAGTGTTTTATGCCTTCCTAATTTTAGTGGTATTATCTCACTCCAAATTTATAGTGCCTGCTTTATTAGGCACTAAACTCCCCAAGCGCGGGAATTATATAGATGTAAGTCAGCCATTTTAGGGTACTGTCCAGTCATCATTTAAAAAATAATTTTAGTAGTAACAAAAATATAGAAGGTATTATGCAAATTTACCTGTTCTTCCAGGGGGACACAATGAACAAGTTGTCTTGGTAACCACATAGTTGGGCTCTATCAGCTCCCCAGTGGGGGTTTTGAAAGCACTAAGCCTGTTTCTTACCTTGCTCCTGCTCCTGTGGAGCTAATCCAACCACAGACTTATCTTTGAAGTCAACTGGAACATCATGCATGGGTGAACTCCAGAGAGCACACAAAAGCAAGGAAAGAAAGCTGACATATTATTCTTAACCAAAGGGACTGTGCTGTTTCCTGTTTCTATACACACACGGGCATCCCACAGACTAAGAGCCTGCAAATGAAGCAGGAGAAGAAGCTAAAGTTAGCAGTGTCTTGCAAATGAAGCCGCAAGAGAATGAAAGTTTTAAATTTCTAGTAAATAATTCTCATTTTTTTTTCTTTATCAAGAATCAGATCACATGTACCCACTTCTTCAAGGTTATGAAACCCCTCCCTGAGAATGTCAAGCTCTTCTGGAAAAGGCATCCACTCCTCATCTAAGGTGTAACAATTGCCTTGTAGACTAGCATTCAATTCTATGCAACAGCCATTTATCCAGAATCTTTACTGAAAAGGAGTTGTGCTCATCGGGATGAGAGCACCATCACCATCTTCAAGAAGAAAAGCACAAAGCATCTCTCATAGCATACAGCTCTCCACGGCCACTTACAGAGTGCACTCTGAAACAGCATCAGTCCACGATGCAGCAACATGGTGAGATATAAATTACAGCTTTAACATCACTTTGCATCATCCAGCGCTTGATGCTAAGTAACATTTTGAAAATTAACTCAATTTATTTTTTACTTACCTTTTGACCCTGCAAGTCCTTTCTTAAAAACAAATTCTACAGAAATAAAAGAACCAACGAGAGGCCCCAATACTTAACAAACACGTTTGCTTAAGTGGGTTTTCTTTACCTCTCCAAGCCTCAATGTGGTAATTTATAAACCGGATAATAATAGTACTTGCCTTAAAGCCATGTGAGATTGAGGCCTGACATGTAGGAAATGGTCAAGGAATGTTAGTAAGGTCTGTGTTATAATCTTTATTTTGCAAAGGAAGAAACTGTGTTTCAAAGAGGCTTAACAAGTGATGCAAGGTAACAGGAGGTCTGGGATTTGATCTAATTTGGTTTGAATCCAAAGACTCTATCCTTCCTGCCTCAACGGCTGCTGCTTAACTGAGAGTCCCAAAGTGAACAAGAGACATCAGCTGAGAAGATTTTCCAAATGCCACCCTGATGCTCACTCAAGGATGCCTGCATTCCAATAACCCTTTCTTCCAAAGTGTGTGTCCATATATTAGAATATTAGACTTTCAAAAACCATTTGAGGTCCTCAAATCACAGAGCACTAAACTCAAATGTGAAAATGACTAAAACTATGACTGGTCAATATAGCCTAAAAAATGAACATGAATCTGAAAATCTGACACCTGTAGATTGCTGACAAGATGTAGATTCACCACAGGTGCAAGAAAAAGGCTCTGTGCTCTGGGACATTGATATAGTAATTTCTCATTTAAACATTTCCAGATGAAACACTGAAAGCTGTATTTGTCATGAGAAGCAACACTCATCAAAATAATTTGGTTACTTTATTGAGAGAAAAAAAACATATGGCAATGAGCAAGTTATGCCAAAGTTAAATTATTAGGAGTGAGCATACCAGGGATGGAAAAGGGGTACTGCTCCCTGAAAGAAACGAACAAGATGATGATGCCCAAGCTTAAACATACTTACTTTTAGGGGCGTGATGCTAAAATTACTTTTGGGGAAGACAATGGAATCGTGATCCAGCAAGTGAAAACGAAACCGAGAATTGGTGAGTCTGTAACTCAACAAAAATTTGACCTCTTTTTTCCTAAATATTTTTCTTTTATCTTTTGTGATTCACAAATTTTATCATTTTTCGTAGTCCCTAATGTAGAATACTTTGGCTTTTTCAAGTCTTCTGTTTGATGTTTGATTTTTCTTCAAAGGGTGTGAACCTAAATGTGTACTTTGAGAGGTAGGCTAGATAGAATGTCTCTAAGTCTCTAATCTTCATGTCCCAAGTCCTACTCGGGTGATAGAGAGAAATCCCACTGAAGAATTTTTCAACCATAACTTTTACAGTGCATGGAGTTAAAAGTGCCCGTGGCCGTCAAAATGAAATGGAGCTCAGAGCAGATGGCGGTGAGGGTGAGAGGGTTCCTGATTTGGGGGCAATGGAAGCCTTCACTAGTTAGTCGCAGGGAGATATGTGCTGTCTCTGCTCTCAGCACCTGTTTAGACAGGTAGGCAGCGAGCCCTGCTTCCCAAAGACCCTGAGAATCGAGAACTGTCACATTTTAGAGAGAATGCTTCTGTCTAATTTCCAAGTGGGTCTCACTAAGTAGCCTTCTGTCTGATCCTCCCCCTGATGCGTCAAGGATAAGTCTATTCCCAGACAAGCATACCCAGGAGAATCTGTTCTTTGTTGCCCCCTCTCCCGGCCTCTTAAAACAGGACATTTGTCTTCTGCTTAGTGGATGCCACACACTGCCCATAGGAAACGTCTGGTAGGAATGGCCTGTGCGGTTGTCTACCCAGTTCTTCCCTTTCCTATGCAGAGAAAACAGGAATGGTCAAGGCTCTTCTATGTCTACAAAATACAAACTCCTCAAAATTAAAGAATAATTAAGTTATCACTGTGCTTTTCAATGTAAATAAAGGTAATCGCTTCAAGGCGTGCCAAGTAAAGTTTTTAAAAATTTTGGCTGACTAACCTTTGGCTTTGGAAAATGATAATTCAGATGCAAAAAAAAAGAGTTGTTTTTCCTTAAAATCTTGAAATTTTATATTTGAGATAGAAACTAAACATTGAACCAATCCCAAAGTTTTTTTGCTTGACATTAGGTTTTATCTGGAATCGTGTTTTTATCTAAGTGGGTGAATGGTATAACATTTCTGTCAAGAGAGCAAAGCTATGGGCAGGGCTTTATACACACAGGGATGTTGCTAAAGACAGCTCTGAAAAGTTTTCCATTTCATAGAATGCATTAGCCTGTTTTCTCAAAATAGCAAGGAACTTGAAGTATTTAAAATATATTTCTATCTACATTTGTGTCCAATATTTGGAAATATAGTTAAGGAATACAGTTTTTGGAAATACAGTAAACTTCAGCCCCTTCTCCCCAACACACATGTTTTTATTATAATTCATCAATAAAAATAAGGCATTGTAAAGTTTTGGACAGTTGCGTTAATGACTAACCATGCAACACAGTTAATTTGTTTTCAGTCTAACACTCTCCCAGCTGAGCTATTTCAGCTAAACTTTTTTTAAAGTCTTCATGAAATGAAATATTTTTGCTGATGAAATCAATTGAAAATTGTAAAACCTATTTTCAAGAACTAGCCTTTATTCTAAATGTTCTCATTATTGTTCTCACAACAAATAATCTGAAACAATATTCTGAGCCAAAAAGCTATATTTGATTGTTAATACTGTTTTCCACCTGTGAGAAAATAGCTTCTCCCTTCATAGTGCTGAAGCATGATTACTAAGAGTAATTTTATTATATTATCCAATTAGTTCTTTAGAGTTCTTTTTCTCTCTCCAATTATACTATAGTTGATGAGGGAAAGATCACATTTTCTCCTTTTATAAAATCCTCCACAGTGCCTTTAGCAACAATGGTCAGACAAGATAATTAAGGGAAAAAAGCCAATTGAATAACTGAGTAAATAAATGATTTGAATTCTTCCCAAATATATGACAATAATTATGATTATTGAGTAAAAAAGAGAGCATTTTAGCTAGAAAGATCATATTCTGTACATCTTTTAGCTAGCTTGCAATGGAAAAAATAAAACACCCTAAACCACACAGAAATTCTGAACTTTTTAAAGTATTTTGTTTTGTAGTAAAGAACCTGAAATTCTTTGCCATATGTACTGACATTTCCTATTGTATCAGCCCAACCAATAAAATAAAATATAATATGAAACCATTAAAGAGATTATTAACTAGAGGAGGTTAAAATGGTCATAAACATTAGAAATTCAATGAGCAACTGGATTGCACTGCATTGCACTAAATTAACAGGATTAAAGTTACAGTGAAGACTAAATTCTGGATTCAAATCTTTCTAGCACTTTGAAAGCACCAGCCTCAAAAAAATGGGTATCAATCTTTAAGATGATATGATGCCTGTTTATACAGCAAATTCAATTCTACTCTTATACCGTTTTCCACTTGTCAAACATTTTCCCTGAACTGTATATAAGCACAACATCAGATGGGAGGCCAGGTATGTTTCATATTTCCATTATGTAAGTATAAACACTTCCTAGGTGACTTTCTTGTCACTTGCAAGTTATAACATTCTCGTTATTTTTTAAAAATTAAAATTAAAAGCTGCTAACGTGAAACTATTTTTGTAAATGTCACCAAATGGAATTTCTTCTAAAGATCAACAGCATCATCATACAACATGCCTAAAAATGGAATGGTATTATTCGTGTGTCATTTTGAGCCTTCTACATATTAAGTCACAGCCCACAAAAAAACAGAGGACTCAAGGAACTTTAAAAAAAATCTTTTGACCAAAATGACTTATTAACTTAGCATATTTTAAAATGTCTTTTTGTTTACACATTCAAATTGATATGGAATATTCCCAAATTTATACTGTATGAATTCAGGAGGGATTCAGTGGTTTTACATGAGCAGTGACAAAACAAGCAGTTAACTTAGAGAAAATAAAATCTACAAAGGATTCAACTGATTGGAACTGCATGGAGAAAACTGGCTGATTAAATATTTCTCTTTCCAACTGCATGTGGTGTGTTCTTATGGCAAATCACAGGGGCTAAATATTGTTCTCCATTGTGCACCCAGGTGGCGGCGAGATACCAACAATTACACACTGCAGCTAAGTGCCAAGGTCCATGCCTGAAATTAGTGTCAAAATGAAAGGACCAAAGAAAGTTAGGGTTAAAGGGGAAAGAAGCTCATCTTCTGCATTTTACCAGCCTCAATACAGCATGTGATAAATAGATAAACATTTGGGACACAATTTTATTTTTGGAACTCTTAGGGGCTGTTCAGGTGCTACTATCACAGTAACTGACTGCAGAAATATTCCTTGTTTCTTAAAAGCAGGATATAGATAAAAGCCTCATGGCGGAAGATTCATCCTCACTTATCTCAACTAGCTGGTAGGGATGCCCAATGAATGGTGCTGCTTTATCAGAGGGACCTCCATATAAATCAGAGGGCATGCGTAGACTATCATGTTCACTGGTTCTAGCTTGTTTCACTCAGAAAAATCAGTACGTGGCACATATGGATTATGTATTAGCAATATCTCCCTGAAGTAAGCGCTGTATTCATATCTATGTATACACATCATGGCTCATACAGTCAGTACCATAGCTCCATAGCAGAGGTCAGGCTAGGTAGCCCTTAAGAAATATTCACCTGGATTTTTCCATGAAGAAACCTTTCCACCTTAAGCACTGAGCTTGAGAATCTGTAAAAATATAGACATATGTATTTCTCTTGACATTTCAAGGCTACTTCTTTGAGTACAACTGAGTAAAGAATTTAAATAAAATCAACCATAAGAGCTGCTGGTTGACATAGGAGATTTGCACTAGGATTTTGAATGCTGAATTTAAATTTTATTGAAAAAAATATCCAACATGAAGTATTAACTAATGAAACTTTATGAGGTTTATGAGAATGGCTCTTTTGCGAGGAGGGTTGGTCAGCAACTTCTGTGCCGTGGGCCTGAGTAGTGATGGAAAACGTACACAAACAGAACACAACTGTACTTTCTCTTAGAAACATCAGAAAATTCACTATATATTGAAGGTATTACTATTGATAAGAGTGACCATTTATTCTCAGAAAAAGCAAAAATGTATTTGAAAGTAAAGATTACTATGTAAACTTAATATATTCCTTAATAGGACCCCTGACCCTCATTAAATATTTAAAGACCTTTGAAGGCCTTGGGCTATAAATTTAGGAATGCCAGTTTCTTTTTCTCTGTGAACTCTCCTGCTGTTGTCCACCCCTCCCTCCTTCGGTCCTCTCTTCCCCTCATCCTAGCCTCCAATGTACATTAACTGTATGATCTATGCCAGGTGCTGTACCAGGCAGTGGGGCTCTTGCTTCCAAGCCTTTCAGTGTTAGCTTTATTTTCTTATTTTACTGTTGGTTCTCTGAACTTTTTGCCAACACATCAGTTGCGCATATCTACAAACATGGAAGCAGCCAGGACATAGGAAATATGTGAAATAACCCCAGGTGGCCTTAGTTGTTGCAAATGTCCCATGTCAAAAGATCAACGCAGATAAAAGAATTTTAGGACTTCTTTTCTTTGACAGGCTTCATAGCAACCATGGGAGGCACTGAGAAAGCAACGGCAAAAGTGTTTCTGGTGCAGGAATGATCAGAGAAAATACAGGCAAACTGTGGGGGCAGTGGGCTGATCAGCCTACCACTGTAGAAAATTCCTGTTTAGAAATAGGCAATAATGAAATCGGAAAGAAAGACTCAAGCCAAATGAAGAGAAGACTGAAGAAGTTTGGAACTTTTAAAATGTTATCCTATTGGCTCTGGGGAATCCATATGCAAAGGGAAATAACGCAGTGAAACCATCAAAGTGCCTTTGAGTCCCCTTCTAAGGGCAGGGACTTGCCTGTTATAGCCACAGCTTTTTTCTAAAGGTCTCAAGCAAATGCTCAATGATATTTGTTGAATGACTAGAAGAATGAATAGGGCCTGAAAGACCTGGGATTTAAGTCACCTCAGTTGCTTGCTAGCTCTGTGACCTCCCGGAAGTTACTTAACTTCTTAAAGCCTCCGCTTCCTCATCCACAAGTGGGGTCAGTGATATTATCTTTCTCACAATGTAATTGAAAGAACAAAGGTAAAGGGCTAAGCACATTGATTGGCACAGAGACAATCACTGTTAGCCATTAATAATTAGAATTAAAGGTCCCTTAAAATAGTATAAGAAGTATTACAAGGAAGAGTAAAAAAGCAATAAAACCAACAAAGTGTCTGTGGCATCGTAAGCCTGAATATCAATAAGTTATTAAAACTCATTGTGACTCTTTTGCCAATATATTCTTCTAAATTAGTGTATATGCCTAGAATATATTTTAAACCATTTAAAGAATAGGCAAGAGAAATACAACTGCCAAAATAATATGGATTGTGATGTGATTAACTGATGATGTATGAATAGCTGGTGAGACTCCTATATGTGCAAAATCAGGCAAATAATGAATACTGAATCAATGGTGAATATTAAATTAAGAGCTACAGGAAGAGTGCCTGGCCCAGGGTAGGCCCTGAATAAGTGTTTGTTGATTGAACAAATGACTATTTTCTAAATCCATATGGAAAGACATCTTTATAATTTATTTGATGTCCATGTTTCAGATTCCTAGCAAATTGAATTCTTTAAATATTTTCTGAAAATCCAATATTTTCAAAGATGCCTGCAGTAAACTATGTTAAAGCCCTTGAGGCTGTGATAATTAACTACACACCAGATGTTCCTGACCATAGTAAGCTACCTTGTCTTCCTCTAAGGACACTCCTAGCTCTATGGTATATTTTAGTCTTTGCTTTTGGACTGTGAAAAAGACAGGAAATTCAAGGATTTATGCATCACAAGTACAGTGTGCTTAAATAATAATGCGAAGCAACATTAAGAATATAAATAATGGCTTAGAGATACTATTAATAATGTAAAAAGCTTCTGTTCACCATATGGTGTAGGATCATAAAGTCTAGCATCTTTAGAAGGAGTTGGGGTCATTATAAGTCTATATAGGCCATCTTTCGATAAAAAAAATTATAAACACCATTAAGCAAATTACACTTTCACATTTTAAAATCTGAACAAATTTTCAGTGTTTCAATTAATTACTAGTGAGGGCTAGAGCATATAATTAGGCCTTTGAGAAAAACTTTTGTTTTCTTAGATCACTCTGATATCATTTAAACAAGAGTATCGGAGTGATGGCTGTGTAAATTAAAATCTGCTATTGGATCTTGGAGGCGATTAAACACAAAACACCAGTAGATAAAACTTTACCATGTGTCCTTGCCAACACGCTAGGGTGGTAACTTGTGGCAAATCCATTACCTATCTAAGAGCCCCCCTCACCTGTCAGTTCTTTCCCTAAAAATAATTTTTTTAGATGATGCTCAGTATAATGTGAAGTTTGCCACTTGGCACACTATTTTGTGGAAAATAAACTAACACAGATAAAGGAAAGATTTTATTGAATTACGCAAGCAACTTGCCACTGGGAAAATCCTATATCCTAATATCAACCCCTTGAACAGCATCCCAAGGCCAACTCAAACCTTTCAGTACTTTATACACAATTTCTAATAAACAGGTTTTTTTTTTTCCTTAAACCCCAAACTCAGACAAATAGGTTAGACAAATAGCTTCAAAGTCAATACAACTTTCTAGGTGACAGATAATAATAATGGTACACCAAAAAGACAAAAAACAAAATTATAGGGGCAAAAAGAAACTAAGAGTAACCAATTAGTTGGAAACACTGGTATTTGGAAAGGAATATTAGCTACAAAAAGAAAGCAAACTTGGGGAAATTTAGTAAGCACATTAGGAGAGGAGAATAATCTTATACTAGAACTTAATTTTACTTTTATTAAAAAATGCACTGATGGCATGCTAATTCAGCAATAATATTATATTGATTTCAAATATTCACTACAATCAAGTCAAACTGCGTAACATTTTTCTAGTTAGTATTTAGAACAACGCAATTTGGAAGCTAATGGTTTTGTGTAACATACACAGAAAAACTGATTTAAGGATTTCATTTTGACTTACGTGAAAAATGATCTAACATGTCACAACTCCAGTTCCCAAAAGATTTGATTCTTTAAAAGCTACGTGATTAACTTTACTTGTGTCTACATCTCCCGAAAGAATTGAGATACAAAGATATTTCTGGTACCATTAGCTGCAATCAAATTAAGCTTATACATCTGCATTTACCTATTCAATAAAGATAGATGTAATAACTGCGTATCTATACGCATACTTTAGTACATTCTAAAATTTTAAAAAATGCATGATATCTGGAAGAAAAGCCAAGCCACTTTTGTGATAGTGTATAGTAATATTTATTCCTTCTGTTTCCTCAGCCTGCACTGACTTACAGCTTGTTTTTCCTCTTTGAATCACAAACTATCCTATGTAGTATTCCTCCCTTTATGACATAGCTAAATCTTATAGGAGGAATCTGGGAATACTCACTGTTTTATCTTGAGTTCAATATACATATAACTGCTTCAGCTGAGATAAATTCATGAGGACTTTCCTAAAATACTTTTCCATAAGGTTAAAATGGTTTCTATATAAGAAACAATTACCAGCCAACATTATTACCACTAGAAAATTGTAAGCTAGAATGAGCAATAAAAACATTGTATTTGGAATGAGATATTAGAGAATAACTATTAAAATATTTTACTCAATTTCTATTACACCTTAAAATGAAAGCCATCAAAATGTCATTACAGGCCTTTTCCCCAGATTCTTCAGAGACTGAATTTAATCATTTCAGGAAATTGAGCTCTATCCAATATTCACTTAAATCCATTGAAATAACAGCAAAGCAAAACACAATGTAAAATTTATGACATTTTATATTAAAATATGTTCACATACATACATAGATACATACCACATACTGGGAATATTTGTCTTCGGGTATCTGCTGGAATTAAATATTTCTTCTGAAATTAACCACTCATATAAAGTATTACCTTCAAGAAGATCTCGGTAAGAAACCCAGGTTAAGCAGCTACAATTGAGCTTTGCAAAACCTCACTCTTAATAAAGCACTAAAGCAGCAGTTTAAAAATGCTTTCAAAAATCAATTCTTTGGAAATTACCTCCACCACAATTATTACCTATACAACAGAGCATAGAACTTCTAACTGCTGTTCAACGAAAGAGCTAAGCATTAGATGAATTAGTCCAATTACACTAATAAAGGCATCCTTATATATATTTTCTTTTTCAGAAAACTAGCACTCTTTGAAGAGTTTTTAAGCCAGAAGAGACCATCCACATCACCTAATCCTGCTTTTTTCTCCCACCAGTTCTAGAAATAAAGTCTACATAAAATAAAGGTCATTTTTATTGATCCCCAAATGATCATTCTCTAAAATATAAAATCTGTTTATTTTCCAGGCTGAAGGTAAACACACGAAGTATCTGATCCTATTTTGTTAATAAAAGCTAGGCAATCCTTAGCAAATGAGTAACAATAAAATTCCCTAAGATAGTTTCTTCTTTAAACCTTTTATGTTAAGAACAATAGTTTAAATTTTGAAGTTTCATTTAGAAAGCAGTTTTCTAATGCTACCGGCAAGAAGTACGTGAAATGGTTTGAAAACTGCACTTTTAAAAATGTTTAGTTTTTACCTTTCAACTCGAGGAGGATGCCACTTCTTATGGAACCCCTTTTTCCTGGAGATACTCATTGCTGGCCGATTTAGAATAAAAACCATTAACATATTACTATTAAAAGAAAAACTACACCACAAAGCCGCAATCTCTCTTGGAAGGAAGCTGATGGCGCTTATAAGCAATAAAAGCCTTTCCTGATACCTGTTCTGTCATCATTGTCTTATTATCAGAGTGTGTGCTCCCCGCAGCATCAATTAAGCAGTTTTTAAGGGAACGGGGAAATGTGCGAGGGCTCATCTGCTAAGCATGGCTGTGTACTCCACATCCTCTTAATCACCACGGCTCCTTTTAACAAGGTTCTAGAATGCAAGGACTTCCAGGGACCATTAAGTAGCACACAAACAGAACATTCCTGTGAGTCACCAATAACAGATACAACTTTCCCTCAAAGAACCAGCACCAGACTGAAGGCACCAGAGCCGCAGCACACCCGCCTGTTTGTGCCTCAGCTCTTGGCAGTAGGAAAGCTAGGCAGGAGAAACTAGTCCTGACTTCTCAGTACCCCAGCAGAATCCAGGCATCTGAAGAAGGCCTGTTTCGCAGGCAGCCCCCACTAAAGAGAAAGTAAGGGAACGGAAGGTTTACCCACCTAAAGCCGTATCATCCGAATCACAAATGAAATGCTAATGGACAAGAAAATGAATGCCAATTTCCTCCACTTTGCTCCAAGTTTCAGAGGCCCCTCTACAATAAAAGATAGCTGTGTGTGGAGGCTGCCTTGTTCCATACCATTAACTCAGAACAAAACATATTTTTAGTGGGACAGCGGTGTTTACTTGTAAGAACTGATGAATTGTTCGCCACCATTTATCACTTGCAGACAAAGACGTTCAGCCACAATTTTGGACATAATTCCAGGTACATGCTCCCAATAAAAAAAAAAAATACAAAAATAAAAAAGCCCACACTGCTTAAGTCCCCCAAAGCACAGAGATTGAGGTCAGACTGGCCATAGCAACCAAGAACAGGACTTGGGTCTCCAGAAGGACCTAGCAACCGATAAATGAGTTCAGATCTCTTTTCATCTCCATTGGTGTGAAAGCCAAAATTAAAAAGATTAGATCACCCTGCACCCCTTACAAAAGGCGCCACAATGAAAAAGTCATTTCCAGCCTTTGAATCGCATCAAATAAATAACATTCATCCCTGCTATAATGAACAACTTTCAAAGTAAATTGAATCTCCATAGTACTGCTTTCCCTGGCTGCACAGTATTTACATAACAATATATCGCAGGAAGCTCAGAATGGGTCTTGTAAATGGGAGACTCAGGATAAAAAGCATCTTTAGCCCCATTACTGTATACTCAGACTGCTTTCCAATCTCCCCCTTTTAAACAGCGTGTTATATCAGGAACACAAACAATGTTTTTAAATTGTGGGAAATGAAAGTTTTTGGTATGTTTTAAAATGCCTGCACTCACCCATTTTGTGGGGGCACTGAGAATGTAGAAATCACTTAACCTTCTAAATCCATGCCCTGGGTTCATTTTTGTGACAAAGAATTCTCATCTATGTGTATAATTGCTTCTTTGTTTGTGCTAGCAATTTTTGTACCCTAAGTATCTCCTGAATTTTTATCTATTACTTCAGATGAAAGCAATTTGCAGCTTTTCTTAGCATGTGTCTTACTCATTATTTATCATTTCCTCGAAAGTATAATCTATTCTCCAATGACATAACAATAATATCTATTGAGTTTTAGCACTATCTCTACAAAATACATTCTTCTTCTGTGGTCTAATTTTGACAAAATTTCTCCAGGTCATTAAAAAAATTTTTTAAGGACTAATATCCCCAAATACTTAAGCATCCATTAAACCATAAAAAACTCAAATACTTCAAATGGAGTATGTTCAAAAAAGACAGCTAAGTCCATGTTAAAAATATACCAGCATCAGCTTATCTTTTTGTGGCAGCTCACGTAGGCATTACTATTTGAACTCCACAGGAAATCTCATTAATTTTTAAAACTCTCTGACCTCAGTACAGTTGAGTGTAAAAATAATTACAAATTAAGAATGAAAGAGCATCACTTGAATTCTACACAGCCATATGCTCTATGTTGCACAAAACATTGCTAACTATCATCAAACAGAATTTTTTCCAGATATGAATTTAAACAGCAAGATAAATGTCACCAGACAGACATAAAAAGCAACTCATGCTTCTGCCCAGCCCCACTCACACCTCACCTCCGATGATTCTAGTAACACAAAGCCCTGAGAACACAGGTTTGCAGGCAAGTGACAGCAGATGCTACTCACGTAAAGATTTCCCTCTCGACACATGCTTTCTAGCTCAATGTCCCCTTCAACCACAAGGATGTGAAAATACAAGAATTGGGGCGTAAATATTATCTTACCTAAAACTTGTCAGAAGGACAGTCCTTGGGTCCTTGTCATTGTTGTTACTTCCGATGCCCCCTCTCGCCATGGCAGAGATGGGCTCCACTGTGTTTATCGCTCTGTGCCTCAGCTCCAGCTGTGGCATTCATCTGCCTGCATGCAACCTATGAGGGGGAATGAGAGAGAGAGTGAGAGAGTAAGGGAGAGGGAGAGAGTGGGTGTGTGTGTGTGAGAGAGAGAGAGAGAGGGAGGGAGAGAGAGAGAGAGGGAGAGAGAGAGAAAGAGAGAGAGAAAGGGAGAGACTGCTGATTTGAGACTAAGAACCTGAAGCCTCCAGCCAAAACAAGCCTGAATAAAAATGATCAAAGCTCTGTCCTTCATCAAGAGAGTAGACGGAGATTTTTTTTCTCCTCCACTGAAAAGTGGAACTGTCGTTGGGGATCCTCACCAGGGCAGCGCAGACAGAGGCAGACCTTCTCCAGAGTGTCAGTGCTGCCCGGCAGTCCGTGCAGAATACAGGTACCTATTGTTCCAGAGACAGATATGTAGCCAGCCAGTCAGACTCTGACAGATCTCAGCAAACCAGCGAGCCTGCCTTCATTTTAACTCCTTATTTACTAGTGCTTTTTGGTCAAATGCAAAGGTCTTCTCATCACCCATAAGAAATAAATGGAGATGACGCCGATGAGCTCATGGCAGGAACTAATTAATCCCTATCTTTTACAAAGAGGGACTTTTCATGACTGTTATTGAAATGCTGAATTTGAAGCAACTATCTTATTTTTCTGGGAAGAAATGAAGCATTAGATCACACAGGGAAGACTTAGCGAGTAAAAGAAAACCTTGACATCTCAGATGAACAGTACAGCCAATTGCAAAAGGAAGACAGAAACCAGAGTTATTGAAAGCACCCTAGAAAGTGAATGGGGTTACCTGAGTCAAAGGGGTCCCAATATTTTGCAGAGGGGTGTGGCACACTGAATTCCATACAAAAGCTGCCTCGGTAGACCTCTGTTTCCCTAGGGGCTGGAGTCTTTTTGGTCTCCCTCTTTCTAGACCCCATTAGACGTCTCAAGCACCCCCCAAACATCTCCCTTCCTCAAAGCCTCACCAGTGTTCTAATTATGCCTAAAGCATAAAACAAAATTCAGGAAGCTCAGAGAAAAATAACTTGTTCTGTATTCTCCCTGATAGATCCCGAGATCCAGAGTATATCTGGATACTCTAAATTCAAGACCTTTCTAGATTCTAGATTCTAACCTTCATCTTTGTGTATAAGTTGAATAATTTTCTTCTTCTAAGGACCAAAAGAAGGCAAAGTGCCCTGCATTTGATTGTTCAGCACCATTAGAAGGTGGGGAAGGCAGAAGCAAAAGAAAAAGTAGCTTCTCATTGAGTTAAAATAAGAGATAGACTTATACTCCACCCTCCTCCAAAGACTTAATATAAAGCACTTTGGAAGTTGTTTCTTTCTTAGAACGAACACCAATTTCATCAATTGCTAACATTTACCCAAGAAACAGTAAGCATATTCTGATATAGTAGGTATGCAGCCGAGTCTGTAATATGGTTATGAAATTCCTTGGTAAAACCCACACTCAAGCATCACTTTACAAAGCCAGAGGGGAAATACTCAAAGCAATAGGGGGAGGTTTAATCATGCATGGTTGTTAATGGTAATGAGATAGGCAGTATATGTTTATGCACTGCCCAGCAGCTTCTTCTAAATATCTAGGGTTATTTTATTTACGTTTTTAAGAAACAAATAAGAGACTGCATCATGTTTCAAAACCCTATTAAAAAAAAAGAAAAAAATGACCTAGCAAATACAGTTTCCTCCTTTCACACTGTCTCTTATCCTAAATGCCAGCATTTTGACACCGGTTCAAGGCATGCTAATTTAATCAGAACTCTGTGCAATTAATATAGAACTCTTTTAGAAGTTAACATTGCTAGACGTGGTGACTTCTGGAAGTCTACCTTGTGTATTGTCATCAGGGAGAGCTTCTATTATGCTCAGAAAGGAAGAGTGTTCAAAGACTTTACCTGAGGAGGAAGTGTACAGGGTTTTTCACTAAGCTCATCTTCACCTATGAAACAGCAACAAAGCTAAAGAATCCTGTAGCCTGTTTTCTCTTGATTCTTTTCAAACCCATTTTAGAGAACATGCATATCTTTGAAAGCTTAAGGGATAACCTAATTTATCATTTTAATAGCAAAATGGCAGAAGACCATTCAAGAAAAGAAAGTAAGATAGATTATAGGTACACATATAGAACTGAGCTGGATCACAGGAGAGGTGACAGCTCCAGCTCACGGGCAAAGCTCCCACGACTGCCTCTAATGTTGCAGTTTAAAAGGGGCATCTAAGCTCTGCTCCTGAGCATGTGATAAGACTTAGGTGTAAGTACATTTAATGAGAGCATTACCCAGGCCCCATCCAGATGTCATTATCTTTTACCTTTTTTTTTTTCTTTTGATCTTTCTGTCCAACTTCTGTTGTCTTCAAAAAACCAAGCTTGGTGTGCCAAACAGATTTTAAATATTCAGCTCTTAACATGTTTGAATACAGACAGTTCTCACAGTCGGGGTCCATTATTTTCTGGAGGCATATGCAGAGGGTTATCAACATTAATGAGAGTCATGTGCACATGGAAACAAAAAACAGAAGACACACTCCTGCAAAGTGTGTGTGTGTGTGTGTGTGTGTGTGTGTGTGTGTGTGTGTGATCAGTATTTGAGCAAGGTACACGTGTTTTTGTTGTTTCACGAGTGGGGGAAAAGAAGATTTTTGTCTCAGTAAAGTTCTCTGTGAAAACCCTACTAGGATGGCTTTGTCCTAGAACACCCCTGAAGCCTATTACATAGCCCTAAGTTTATAATTCACACCTCAGTCCCCAAATTGCCAAATAATTCATGTCAAGCAGAAGTCCAACATAAAGTGCCAACTGTTTCTTGAAAGGAAAGGGAAAAAAAAAAAGCTGTTTCACGTGTTGGGTTTCTGAGGAATAAACACATGAGGTTAGGGGCACCACTCATTAACAGTAGCAAGGGGTAAGCTAATTCCCCTGGTTCTCTACTGGGTATTTCTCTCCTTTCATCCAGCGTTTGAACTGAGAGATATGAAATTAGGCTTCCTGAAAGAAATGGAGGAGGAAAACAGAATGCCTTCGTTGTATTACAGAATATTCCAATTTTTATAATTCCCCCCCAGGACTTGCTACACACACATTCAGTTACTCATTCACACAATAAACCTCATGCTGATAGAACTTCTAAGAGACTCTCTGGGAATCTTTCAGGTAACCCGACTCCAGCAAAGTTAAAAATAGTCTCTCCACCAAATTAAACATTATCTAAGTTCTCCACACAGTTATTTAAATACATAGAAGATCACCTCTGTGCATAATCTATAAATGGCTTGGATTACATATTAAAATTCTAATTAAAAGTTCTTGTCTTTTCTCAGTTGGCTGATTTGAGATTAGAGAGTAAATTCTGATTCAGAGTGAAAGCTCATGTGGAACTGAGATTTCTGAAGGTTGCAAGTTGTTAGTTAATAGCCATGTTACAAAGCACTATGAATAGAAAGAAAAAAGTGTAAAACTGTGAACAACTTCAGAAACCCCCTTTAAACCCTAGGTATTTAGTGCCATAAAGAGATTCCCTGAGGACTTATTCCACAGTACTTTACTTTCTTGAGAACTGGAAGAGAGAGAAACAGGAGAGATGAAATTTCTACGGGGTGTGAGAGGCAAGAATTATCACCATTATAGTTAAAATCAACATTTTAAAAATCTGTTCATGCAACTGGCAGATTAGAAACACATCATGGAAATCTATCAACTAAAGTGTCTCAATATTGAAGATCTAGGATGGGGTAAATGCTACTTAGGTTTTCCTTTAATTCACTATGTGAAAACAATATTTCTAAGAACACTGTTCTGAAAAGTCAGTGAAAATTTAGTGGAAAATATTAGAGGCTACTTTACACCATCCAAATGTCTGCAGTACGTAATAGTTTGGCCAGCTGCTAATCAATAGAAGGAAAAGTATGCATTTTCCCTAACAATCCCCTCACTGCAACACAATAACACATACTATATAGTCTACCTAATCAACTTCCTGATATAGAGTTTAAAGTAGATAAATATTTGGTTCTGGAAAAACTCAATGAAATATTTTACTCATCAATTAGTAAGCAATCCAATATTCGGAGGTAATGATAAGAGTATTCTGCCTTACTTATTCTACAATAGCTGCTGGAAGTCAACTCTGGGAACATGTACATAGAGAACAGAACGTTAATATTTTGAATAGTAACAAAGGGAAAGGATTTGCATTGTTCCATGTGTAAATGAAACAATATGTTTTCCATGTTTCCATGAATGTCCTCTTAAGTGATCTCAGATTCACAGCACAATGAAAAAAAAAATTAACACGGGGCTGATTGATGAGAGTTGATATTCAACACAAAAGCATCTTACAGAAGTTAGGAAACTCCGAAGGAAATTAGGCAGAAAAATTGGTAAAAATTTCCTCAAATTTATTTTGTACAGCATTTAAAAAAAATCACAGACTATTCCAGAACATGAACATTTCCTTCAAGAAGTTACAACAGGAACTTTTTCTTAGTAGACATATATGATTCTGTGTCCCGCTCTTACAGTGAATTAGGACCTACCTGACTTCTCCAACAGCTGTTTCCGGAGCATCACAGGCACTGGGAGAGAGGCCTGATACAGGCACAGCTTCGCTGAAAGTGCCCTTCTCGCCTCCTCTGTCACGTGCAGTCTTCCCCATCCAAGTCTTTTGATAAAAGTCAGGATAAAGCATGATTTATTAATATGGCCAAGTCATTACAATCCTGAGCTAAAACGTTATTGGAGCTTTCCCTAGCTACTGCTGTTTAAGGAAGTCTTCAAACACCAATTTAATTTCCTTCCACCCAGTCAAGTTTTCTCCACAGATAATTGGCTTTCATTACATGCACAAAAAACATCAGTGAAGTCAGTATGTATAAGGCATTTAAATATTTTCAAATGAAAGTCTTCATGTATTTATGTTTGGGTACCCAAATACACACTTCCATTCCATTCTGTATCACTGGCCATTAACACCCTCCAGCAGGAGAGAAAGCGCTGTGGAAATTGTAAAGGCTGCACATACAGCCAAGTTAGTCACTAGCAGTAGAAGAAGTTCAATAAAGTTAGAATGTCAGATGTCATGTTGCTTTATTTTAAACAAGTATATCATTGTAAAGCAATGTATTCTCCCTGAGAATTGTGCTGAATATTTGCATGATCGCAACTAGAATCCTCCTGTTTTTATTTTCAAAGCCATAATCATTTCACTGGAAACAAAAACTCTTAATTTTTTTCTAATCATCATTTATACAACAGTCCTTTTAGGATTCATAGAACTTATCTCAGTATATTATTATCATCAAAAGTGTGTTTGTGATGCTAGTGCAGAATGGCTAATTGTTCATAAGTACCTTGAAACATTAGATTAGCAATGTTTATAATTGTCTAAATGCAGCATGACGATATGAAATCAATTACCATGCACATCAGTCTTTGACATTTCAATGCATTACAACTGTAGTTAAGTTCCCATAAACTTTTTTGTTTTTAAAGCCAGTTTCTATTGCCTGACACTTAATAAAGTACTATTCAATTTCAAACATGGAAAAAATAAGCATCCATTGTAGCATATGCAGTGCTGAATCTGGTTTACTTACTTGAATATTCATCTTCCTCTGATTTAAAACTACTCTTGAATTTGCAGAATTTCACGTGTGAGAATTTTTCAGTGTCCTCTTGACCTCTTAGTCCCTCCTCCACAGGTGAACCAATATTAAATAAAAAGCTCCTTATTTCAACATCCATGCAACTCTCTTTTAAAAGTCACTTAACTTGTGAGAACTGATGATATATTCTGAAACTTATTCCTTAACAAAGGTGTCCTTGCTGTCTGTTGTCAGTTCAAATTCATCAGAGCGTGTATAGTCACGGTCTCCTTCCTTTTTTCCTCCTGAGGGTCCAGGGTGCTGAAGTAAGAATGGCTTCTCCCTGGTATTTATTTGCTTTTTGATTGGAAGGAGAGGGTTAGCTTTTTTTTTTTCTTTCAATTCAAGAGCAAAGACAGACATAGTTTTCTATGTTGAATTTGGATCTGGGATTTGCTGCATTTCTGAATGAAAAACAAACAAACAAAACACAGACATACACACACAAAACCCCCCAAAAAACCACAGACCAGAACAATTCTGTGTGCCTGATTCCATCAAGTCACTGTGCTTTAAAAGAAAAGGACAATCAAATGAGAGAAGAAAGGAAACATTCTAAGCAAATTAGTTTCTTCGCTCTGTCCCACACTATCCCCTTAAACCCCTGACCTCTAAGCAGACCACGTCTTCCTCCTGTTGAATAGTAACTATTTGTGAACAGACAACACTTAATGAAGCTAAGGTCAGGCTGCTTCGAGTTGGCATTTGCAGTGATAACAAATCAGAAATGATAGCATCATAGAGATTTATGAATATTTTAGCCCTGCAGTCACAAACATCAGACGTTTACTTTATAAAGAGAGCTTTTAGATCCTTCCTGCAGTTTCCATAGTGATTTCATTTTTTCCCTTTTATCACAGATTGGCTGAAGAGCTGCTACCCTTTGTGCGTTAAAAGGCTTGTGCTACCAACTGTCGATATAAAAGGTAGCTGAGGCAGAGACGCAATATATATACTGCCAAAAATAATTGAAACAGAGACATGTTGGTGAAAGGTTCCAGAAGAATTTTTTTTCCCTGTATCAATGTGATAGTACAGGAGAAAATAATTTTGCCTGAATTCTAGTAATTACTTTGAGTTAAATGTAGTTGTATTTTACGCTGTGTACCGTACTTATATTAAAACACTCATCATACAAAACATAATCCTTTCATAGAAGGGTTTAATATAGCTTACACTGTTCCAAGTGTCTGGGCTTGTTAAACATAAAAGTTCATTATGAAAACATTTTCACTTCATTTACTTTAGTTTCGGCTGCAATGTTTATTTCCGTGTTTATTCTTCTTATCTCTCAGCAGATTCAATTTTTTTCTGTTAAGAAAAAGTGCACTGCTTCTTCAAATTAATCTAGACCATACTTAGCAAAACAGTAAAAACCTGGGGAAGAAATTCATGCATTTCCTTCTAGCCTTAATAAAGTGAGGGCTCAGTACTTAATCTGGTTCTATATTGTTTTGTGTACTTCTTCTCCCTATTAAAATTGAGCATTTAAATGAAGTTTAAATGTTACACTGATTTTTTTTCTTTCAGCTCTCATATTATTTAATAATGTTGGCACCTGAATAATCCTAGTCATAGGTTGCTATAATCCTAAGAGAAATGTCTGCTTTCTAACTACTTATTAAATATATTGAATTCTTGTCATGATTCTGTGGATGTTTTGCAAGTAAACTTTTAGCTTTGAATGTGTTTTTAAGACTGTGGGTAAAATAGCACCATTGTCAATACCACTTAAGTATATGCTCTATTTATATACATTAAACTGTTGAAATGGTAATAAATATAAAAATTATAGTCCTTTTAGAAAAAAAGATTTCCATGAAAGCACTTAAGATAGTTAATATGATATATCTGCATATATTCCATATTAAAACTTTCGGATTTCTATAAGATATAGATGATATGGGCTCTTCTAACCCTGTGGTTATTACAACGTATACTTTAATCCACCTCATGCTTTTTTTTTAATATCCAAAGAACATATAGCCTACATAGGCTAGCTATTTCTAAATTTTTATGCAGTATGAACAAAATTGCACACCGTAATGAGATTTCTTCTTCTCCTTTTCATCCCACTTTCATCAGAGAAAATGGCTGTAAAATGGATTTTGAAAAAAATACAAAAATTGACTTATATGGTGAGAATACCAAAAGATGGTAAGGAAGGTAGACATAGTTAGGGGATGCTATTTTAGTCAAGATCATTGAGGACTAAGGAATAAGAATTCCCTTGATTTACCTTGGCTAGTGGCATAGTTGAGTACAAGAAGACACCAAGTAATAACATAGAAATCTCACAACAGTCTATAGAACCATACTACTGAACTTCACAGAGACTAAAATGGGAGTCAAAGAATCACTAAAGCCAGCTATAATTCTGGATTCAGTCACTGAATAAATTTTTACTAAATTCATCATATAGCAGACTTTGGTAGATGTTGGGTGTATCTCATTTGTGAATAAAAGACATCATCTTTACCTTCCTGGAACTTCTAGTCTGGGGAGGAGATGGGAGGGAAAAAGAAAGAGCAAGCAAATAAACTATATACTGTATTAAAGAAAACAATAGTGCCTCTGAGAACATTTGTGATCCGAGACCTGAAGAATGAAGCTGCCACACACCAGTTGTTTGGGAGGAGTGTTCCAGGTAAAGCAGGGTCATTCTTGTTTGAGGAAGTAAGATGAGACCAGTGTAAGATGAGTGAGAGTGATGGTGGCTCATGAGCTGGTTAGAGAGGGCATAGAGTGTGATTGGAAGTCAATTAGTCCTAGACTAACTGAAGGGTTTAAGCAGAGAAGTAACGTGATCAAATCATTTTTTTAAGATCATTCTGGATGCCACATTTCCAATAGACTGGAACAACATGAATGTAGAGACAAGGAAATAAATTAGGAAATTACTGTAGAGACTCAGAAAAGAGATGCTGATGACCTAGACTAGGGGAATGTTGTCAATATGAGAAAATGAAGATGGATTTAAGTAGACAGGAGAGGTACAATTGTTAGCAGGTGGAAATGGATAGGTTGAGGGTGGTGAGTCGGAAAGAGGAGTTAACAATTCCCAATTGTTGTGAATGAGGACTATGGGGGGGGGGCGCAGATACAGAGGTAGGAAAATACTTGGTTAGGTGAGAACAGCAAAAGTTTAGTTCTAGATATGTTGGATTTTAGACATTATGGATGTCTCAGAGATACAGTCTAAGTTGAGAACATAAATTTGTGAGTGGTTTGCACGTAGATATTTTATGAAGACATTTCTTTCTCTTCCAGGAAAAAACAAATCACATAGGAAAAATCTGTACAGAAAGAATAAACAGAGTCCTAAGCTAGAGATCTGAGAAATGTCAGCATTTAAAAGTACAACAAAAGGAGGAAATGAAAAACAAGCAAAGAGGTAAGGAAAAAACAAATAGAGAGTGGTGCCTCAGAAATTAAGGAAAGAAACTACTTCGGGAAGGATGGAATGGTCAACTGTGCAGAGTATTGCTAAAAGGTCAAGCAAGACAAGAATAGGAAAGAACGTTTCGGATTAAGTGTTCACTGGTGGCATAATGGAAAGCTGGAAGTCAAAGTTACCTTGAAATGGGTTGAGGGATGACTGGGAAATAAGGAAGTGGAGATCTCATGTTTGGACAAATCTTTGAGAAGCTTAGTGATGAAAAAAACACATGGTTCAGTAGCTGTTGAAAAAGTCCAATCGAAGTAGGTTTCTTTCTCTTTCTTTC
>PVHT021183619.1:8944859-8961709 GCA_004024745.2 Catagonus wagneri | reverse complement strand
TTTCTTTCTTTCTTTCTCTCTCTCTCTCTCTCTCTCTTTGCCTTTTTGTCTTTTTGCCTTATCTAGGGCTGCACCCGTGGCATATGGAGGTTCCCAGGCTAGGGGTCTAACAGGAGCTGTAGCCGCCAGCTTTCGCCACAGCCATAGCAACGTGGGATCCGAGCCACGTCTGCAACCTACACCACAGCTCACGGCAACGCCAGATCCTTAACCCACTGAGCAAGGCCGGGGATCAAACCCGCAACCTCATGATTCCTAGTTGGATTCATTAACCACTGAGCCACAACGGGAACTCCTTTCTTTCAATATGGAAGAATCTGGAACATGTGAATAGTGATGGGACGCACTGACTTATAAAGAAGAGTTTACTGATTGAGGAGAAAGAGAGAACAAGGGAAGAAATGAAGTCTTTGATAAGGCAAGAAAGGAAGAGATTTAGAGCACCAGTGGAAGCCTGGACCTTTCTAGAGAGGAGTTAGTTCCATCATTATTACAGAAATCAAGAAAGAGAAGATGCGGGCAGGTGTGTAGATCTGGTGGTGAGAAGAGGAGTGAGTTCTTGATTAACCAATTGCTTCTATAATCAATAAATTATATAATCTACATGCAAGTTAACTTACATAATAAGTATGAGTCAAAGTGATCAGCTAAGAGCAAGGTGAGAAGAGAGGATGTAGAAGTTTGAAAAGAAAGTATTAAATATGTCATCTCATGCTAAAAATTATTCATAACACTTGTTAAAGAGAGTAAGGAAGACTTTATTCATGAGGGACCACTGCAGTGGGGGTGGGGGATGTGCAGTAGGGAAGAGAGACCAGCTCACTTCACAATACAACAAGGACAAATGGAGATTTATAGACAAGTAGCAGGGTGGGGGCCAATGGATGGAAAATTACCAAGAGGAAAGAAATATCAAGGGTAGGTAGAATTCTAGCTAAACCAACTTGACAGGATTCTTGCTGAAGGCAGGCCAAGGTGATAAGATATCAAGAGTGGGAGCATGAGGGATTTGATCAGACACAGAAGGTAATCAGATACCAAAGGTGGTGAATTTTTCTCAACTGACTCAGCAGGATTCTTGCTAAAACTGGGCTAAGCAGACCAAGGACAAAGGCCAAGGTTTGGGCCTAGTCACCAGAAGGGCTCAGAGGAGCTTGTTCAGAGTTTGGTCATTGAGAAATTCTATCATTGGTTGGGTAGAAATATGCGTTTACTAGATAACGTAGTAGAATTATCAAGCAGGTTTGAGGTTGACAATCTTGAATTTAAATCAAACAAAATTCTAGGTACACATTTGATTTTTTTTCCCAATAAACTTGTCTTCAACTTGAGAGGTACCAGCCTGGGGCTTTGCCAAGAAAAACAAGAAAGGGAATTAGATAAGATGAACTGGGGACATTTGCTAGACCCTGACAATATTAATGAATTATGGAATCTTGTCTTGGGAAGGAGGGAAGAGACGCCTTTCCTCTCTCCTTAGGAATGAGAATGGATAGGTTTAACGGACTGTAGGTCTTGACAAGGTTGAAGACTGGATGGATGAGCTGGAAAGATGGGAGGCAGTCTGGAAATGAGATATTTGAAATTGAGTCATCAGAGGTAGCATGGTTCCAATCAAGGCCATGAGTACATAACTGATACTGAACGAAGAAACAGGCCACTGGAAGTTAAAAACCAAGGAACAGAGTTGCCTTTCTGGAATATGGTAAATATTTCCTGAATAAAGGACTCTTGATAATGAGTAATGTGTTCTAGGAAGAATGCTCTTAGCAGAGACTTTCCAACTAGATCATAAGGCTGATAAAAATGGCATCTGGAAGAAAGGAAAAGAGCCCCAAATTGTAGAGAAGATGGATGTACGCCTAACAGTAGGAAAGAGGTACATAAGTTCTCAAGTAATAGGAAATGGGTCACGAATAATAAATGTACCTTCCAATACATAGGTATCAACGAGCAATATTTGGATAATCAATTGAAATGAAAAATCCAAAGAAGGAAGCAAGTATGATCTTAAACATTCCCGGTGTTTGACAGGATAGGAGTCATTATTAGCCTATGATAACTAAAAGGTATGCTTTGCTCAAAATCAATATATTTAACAGAAGTGGTGGAAGAAAAACAGTGTATTGAAAAAGAGGATGCCAGCAGAGAACTGCATGAAACTGCAAATAAAAAGAACAGGTATTAAAAATGAAAGAGAAAAGAAATGGGAAGACCATTGCTGTTGGGGTGTCTTGCAGATTTCCCTGCTGGAAAAGACAATTTATAAAACTAACAACTACAGAAGACAGACATGATAATCCTGAACAACTCCAATGATCTAGACCTGTTCATAAAATCTCCTATTCCAAGAAGAAAAATCTATTATCTCCCAGTCAATTTTTGCAACAATTTCACCTCTCAGATGATGGAACAAGCAATGACTGGGGCAGATTCCCTGAACTTCATTCTGACCAGTAAGAAAGTACAGAATTTTATCCATGTTACTGCAAATGGCATTAGTTTGTTCTTTTTTATGGCTAAGTAATATCCCATTATATATATATATATATATATATATATATATATATATATATATATATATATATATATATATATACACATACACACACACACACACACACACACACACCACATCTTCTTAATCCATTCATCTGTCGGTGGACATTTAGGTTGTTTCCATGTCTTGGCTATTGTGAATAGTACTGAGAAGAACATATGGGTGCACGTAAATTTTTCAAGGAAAGTTTTGTCAGGATATATGCCCAAGAGTGGGATTGCTGGGTCATATGGTAGTTCTATATTTAGTTTTCCTTTTTTTTTTTTTTGTCTTTTTGCCTTACCTATGGCTGTACCCATGGCATATGGAGGTTCCCAGGCTAGGGGTCTAACAGGAGCTGTAGCTGCCGGCCTTCGCCACAGCCACAGCAACACAGGATCTGAGCTGCATCTGCAACCTATACCACAGCTCACAGCAACGCCAGATCCTTAACCCACTGAGCAAAGCCAGGGATCGAACCCACAACCTCATGGTTCCTAGCCGGATTCGTTAACCACTGAGCCATGACGGGAACTCCAATATATTTAGTTTTCTGAGTTACCTCCATAGTGTTTTCTGTAGTAGTTGTACCAACTTACTTTCCCACCAACAGTGTAGGAGGGTTCCCTTTTGTCCACACCCTCTCTAGCATTTGTTATTTGTGAACTTATTAATGATGGCCATTCTGACTGGTATGAGGTGGTATCTTATAGTAGCTTTGAATTCTTCTAAAACAAAAATATATTTAAATGTTACGTGTTTTGCTGGAAACCAAAAGTGGACCCTAAGGATCAGAGATAGAGTTTCTTGGGGTTAAAATGATGGTAGCTTCGGAAGAACATCCCTATTCCTCATAGTTTGTAGTAGCCACAGAAAGGAAATATGTACACTATGATGCTATTTCAGAACGTTTCAAAGAAATGTAGACTGAAGTCTGTGTGTTCCAGGAGGAATACAAGAGTTAAGAGGTCTCAAGGATTATGAGAAATTCTTAGAATCTCAACTCTGGGGAAAATGATGAAGAAAGCAATATTGCTTGACAATGTACACTTTAAATGTGCTTGATTGAATAAAGTCACATATAAAAGATAGAAAGAAAAACATATATCCAAGGATGGAAAGAACAGGAAGGCAAAGATCTATAAGATGCTGTCAGAAAGAAAAAGCCCAGAATAAGTTGAGGTGTGTGAAAAGTATAAAAAAATGAAACAGGCATTTTAACCTGTTTAATCTGTTTTTCTAAAATAAAAACAGGAAAGGGATCAAGTCACCACTTGGGGAAAATGGGGTCATGCATTCATGCAGTAATCCAGCAAGATTTTACAGAGTTCCCACTGTGCAGAAGGTATTGTATAAGCTTGAAGCTGAAAAGCACAGATCTTGCCCTTCCATAAAAATAACAACAATAAATTTAAAAGTAATAGCTATTGAATCCTATTAGCAACTTTATGGGTAGGTATTAATATTATTTCCATCCTCCAAATGAACATTTTTGACATGGAGAAAGGTTGACCAAATTGTTTGAAATCATACAACTTATATAAAAGGGTCAAGGTTTAAATCCAGGATATGAGTCCATAAAAATCATAAATCTCTTAACATAAACTCTTAGAGCCAGACATCTTTTAGAATTCAGAAATATTTTTTTGGACTTCAGAAATATAACATAATATATACACTTTTATTTTAAAAAAACGCTCAGTATAGTCTGAGGTAGTGGTTAAGATACATTTCTTAATAATTTTGTACATTAATACTAAATGCGATAACAGATGAGGTCTGTAAATTCCATCCCTCGGTCCAGGTTAAGATTTGTGGTTAAATATGTTTTAAGTATAAGTTGAGAAAGAGAGGAAGGAAGGAGGGAGGGAGGGAGGAAAGAAGGGAGGGTGGGACGGAGGCAGGAAGGGGAAAACTTGGTTTTCAGTTCTTTTCTAATTTGGGGATCATGGATAAAGAATTGTAGACCTGTATTCTATATAAATTGCAGAGGGACAAAACAACAGTGAAATTCAAAATATTTAACAAAATATAGCTCAGAATAAAAGAATAAAAATTAGCATTGGGATGGGATGCTAAAGACCCCGCCTTGTCAAGAATTACCTTTTAATGCTATATTTTAAGGAAGACCAAAGAATACCAGAGATGGGTCCTGGGGCTTCCAAGGGGACCATAAATGGGAAGAGAGGTAAACTGGGGGTAAAAGCTTTTTAAAACAAACAAGAGGAAAGATTTCAAAATATTACCAGCTAGTACCTTGGAGAGAGACCATTACATTATATCATTTCAGGGTGGTTGTTATAAATATATACACAGAGTGGTACGGCAAAGAGAAGGAACACATAATCCCTGGGAGTGGTTAGGAGGGGTAGGAAGGAGGTCAGAGAATGCTTTCCTTATTACACTTATACTTTAAGAATAATGAAAATGATAGCAAACATTGAGATTTTACACGTGCTGAAGTATTATTCTAAAAGCCTTATATGCATTAATTTACCCATTTAATCCCCACAATAGCTTGATAAGGAGGTACTTCTTTTATCCCCAGTTCACAGGTGAGGAAACTGAGGCAGAGAGCAGTTAAAAACTTTTTGCAGGCTAAATGGTCACTAGGTGTTGAGGCCTGGATTTGAACCCAGGCAGTCTGGCTCCTGAGTCCATGTGCAAAAATACACCATACACAGCATATTGTAAGTGCAGCTTACACATCACTCCCTCATACAGGACCAAAGATCTGAGCCTGGGACTAGGTCTCATTCATATCTGTATCCTCTGCACAGCACCTAGGTCATAATAGTACAATTAATAGTTGCTATTATTGTTGCTATTATATGAGAGAATGCAGGAAAGATTTTGACACTTAGGAGGAGTGGAGAAGAGGATTCTAGACAAAGAACTTATTGTGAGCAAAGGTAAGGACCTTTGGCAGCAATTCCTTTTGTGATTCCTTGATCAAGAAAAAAAATCCTCAAGATGAAAGGGGTAAAAATAACAGGGGCTTCAAACTCAGAGCACTTTCTGGACAAGTCCTATCATATAAATGTGTGAAAATGCTAGATTAAGAAAAGAGAAAGCATAGCAAGGACTGGGTGGACTGGAGATTGGGTGCCTGATCCAAGGCATTCGAATTCAGACTTCCGGAAGCACTAGTATTGCTTCCTTTGGCTTAGGGGAATTCGTTTGTTTGTTTATTTATTTGTCTCTCTCTTTTTTTTTTTTTTTTTTTTTGGCCTTACCAAGGGCTGCACCCGTGGCATATGGAGGTTCCCAGGCTAGGGGTCTAACAGGAGCTGTAACTGCCGGCCTTTACCACAGCCACAGCAATACGGGATCTGAGTCACGTCTGCAACCTACACCACAGCTCATGGCAATGCCGGATTCTTAACCCACTGAACGAGGCCAGGGATCAAACCCATAACCTCATGGTTCCTAGTCAGATTCATTTCCACTGAGCCACGATGGGAACTCCAGGCTTAGGGGAATTTAGAGGTAAGATGATTTAAAAAGCATTTAGACCAAATGCCAAAGATTTGGAGTTGTCAATCTATTACGGGGAGTGTGGAACCTGTTTGATATGTAAGCCATTTTGTGTTAACTTCCAACCACCTAATGAGTGGCCTTGAATATCAGCTAACCAGAACTGCCATGTTTCAATCCCTTGTTTGCATGGCAGGAACTGAAAGAAGATGGTCAGAAGCCAGTTCCCTTAATAAAGAGCCCAAATCACTATCCCAGGGCAGATGAGCTCTCCTGCCCACTGTTTCCCTGAGCAGTATATTCAGTAAATATCTTCTGACCTTTAAGAGAGAGAGCAAGCATTTGGTGGAGTTCCCTGGTGGCTCAGTGGATTGGCATTGGCATTGGCTCAGTTCTGGCATTGTCACTGCTGTGGCTCAGATCACTTCTGGGGTATGGGATCCGTCCCTGGCCCAGGAACTCCTATATGTCACAGGTGTGGCAAAAAAAAAAAAAAAAAAAAAAATTCATCTGCAATGATTGGACAATAAACAAGTTCTTTATTCAAAAAAAGAGCATTTAGGAACTTTGAAAAAGAAGTCAAGTCACAAAAAATGATGAACAGATAGGCCATTTTTGGTCTTCTCAGTGTAAACAGAGGAATGGGTAAAAGTCCAGATTATGGAAGATGGATAAATGGTGTACTCATACCCAAGAAAAAGGAAAAAACGTTAGATTCCTGAGCCTATGAATCCATGAGTGTGACATCAACTTCTGGGGAAATTTTTAGTAGAGATAATCGAATAGATAAGTTCTGAGCAATTAGCAAAGGAAATGGAAAAAAATGGAAGGCTTCCTAGATTCTTTAAGAAATAAGTAATCCTGAAAAAAATATATTTCCTCCTTTGATAAGGGTAGTCCAGACTAGCAGATCATTGCCTTAGAACCTCTTACAGACAAGATGAAGAACTCTAAGATAGAACTGTAGCTAAGGAATCTTGCCTCTGCTTTCTGCCCTGGAGACATTCTATAAAGAGTATTATGTTGCATTCAAGGGATCCAGCCCATGACAGGACCATGAGCAGTGGAACCTCATCCAGAGGACACAGCCAGGCTGGTAAAATAACTTAGGATATTTGGCCTAGAAAAGACAAGAGTGGGGAGTGGGTACAAAAATCTATCTTTGAAAGCTTTAAGGTGTGTTATATGAAAGAAGAATAAGGTGTGAACCAACAGATTATAGACTCTCTTATAGGAGAATGGCATCCCAGTTGCTGAATCCCTGTGGCTGCTGGGAAAAAAAGTTAGATATTAACTTTTGCTTTAGTATTTACTTATATTCTGATTCCTTATATTTGCCTTATTAATCTGCTTCTAACCTCATGAGTTGGATACTCAATTCATTTCATTTCTTCTTTTTCATTAAAATATATTTAGGTATGACTTCACTGATGGTTGAAAAGATTTACTGAGAGTCTACTTCTGTTCTATGACTTATTAATAAGGAAACTGAGAACTGAAAGAGGTTAGGTGCTTTTGCTCAATGCCATACAGTGGTAGAAGAAAACCCAAGATTATGAGTTTCTAGTTCAATGGTTCTTCCACAACAATATAGCACCTGGAAGCTAATTTAGCACTTTCTTCACGGTTCTAGGAACTAGAGGAAAGTAGTGTTATTTATCCCACTAAATTCTATTGCCTTTCCCCAAGGTTTTAGGGTTCTAAGTAGAAAAAGCCAGGATCTCCAGGTCTGAAATAACATTGCACCCTGAAGTTGTATATTCTTCAAGTATCATGGAGCAATGTCCCTCTTCTGAAGAATTTAATCTGCTTCGTAAGGTAGCCTGAATTTACTTGCTTGTTTGTTCAAAAGAATCTGTTATTTTCTGGTTTATAGTCAAATCTATTAAACTGACAGAACTTTAAACCTAGTATGCAAATATTCTCCATCAATACTTTAACAAAAGTTTGGCATACAAGTAAGCAGCAATTTTCAATCATAAGAGTGTGTGCATTTTCCTCTCATTTACAGCAGCAACCACCATAAGGGTCATTTTATAAACCACTTAAATTGTACAAAAAAATTCTCAGTACATGTTCCATGTCAGGTAACACTGACATGAATTATTTCCAATGGTGCCTTCCCTAAGAGATCTCAAATAGGCTGCCTCTGCAAGATGAAAAGCAGAACTTTACCCAAGCTGAGTTGAGTGGAACAGCGCCACAATTTTAGAAAAAAAAAGGAAATTAAGATGTAGAACACATCTTTTACATGCCAGGCACCGTCATATCATTTACTCCTCATGGTAATCTTAAACTATTTTTATTAAATACATATTTATCTGAATATTGATATACCAAGAAAATATTTGAGTTAGTATATTAAGTAGGTGTTAATATTTTAATTTTTCTGATAGACACCAAGGTTCTAAGTGTAAATAGTCTGCCTAAGGTGAAGGGAGCCAGGAATTGACCATAGATATATATTTACGGCTAAGCTTTCTGTTGTATATGTACATATGGATCAAAAGTGCTAACTTCTCTATGATATAAAAAAAATCAAACACAATGAAAATAGATTTGAAAGCTGAAATTCATTTATGTTACTATTGCTACAATAATAAAATCCATGTATTTTCAAGATGTGATTTTTTTCATCATTCTATGCTGAAGCTAAGTCAATGAGAAAACTACTTCTGGTATATGAGTAAGGTTCAACACTGGGTCTAACCTTTGTCTTTTTCTATGACCAGGTATTGGTGGGAAGAGACTTTGGGAAGGAAGCATGGAAAGCAGAGTTCTCACCACTGTTCTGGCACATATGGTCCCCAGGCAGCAGTTTCTTCATCTATAAAATGAGAAGCACTGAACAGATCATTCCTTCAGCATATTCTAGCTCAAACCTTTTGTAATTCTTAATTCGTTCATTTTCTTCTCTCAAAATTCAAAGTAGTATTGGATGGGAAAATATCCAGCAGGCATTACAAAGTGGAACAAATATGAGAAATTAAAACCCAAAACCTGAAGCAAACTTCTCATTAGGTTTCAGAAGACAAAGGCCTAGATTACAATACATTAAAAAAAAAAAAACCTGTATTTCCTCCTTGCTACCTCAGACTTTCTGATTTAGTATAGGATCAAGGGTAGAAATAAGAAATGTCTGGGAAAATTTGATCGGCTTGTAATTCTAATTCAATTACAAGCAGAAAATGCCAAACATATCTTCTAAAAACCCATCATTAGATTCCTTGCTCATTTTTATAAGCTTAAGAGTTTAGATAGCTTTGATGCAGATTCTGGACTCCTGGGTACCTTTCATATTCAACCAATGTAAGAAGTAAATATGCAAAACTTTATAAGATCAAAAATTCTTCCTCAAGGACATTTAATTAGATTCATTTCTTTCCTTTCTCTTCCTCTAGTTTTTTTTTTTTTTTTTTTTTGGCCTTTGCTTACTTCATACTTTCTAAACGGAAGATCTGCATTTGTAGTAAGATAACACAGATGCTTGACACAAAGTTAGCTCTCAATAAATGAGAGCATCATTCATAATTCTTTCAATAAATATTTATAATGTTCCTTCTATATGATAAGCACTGATTATAAAATACTATGCAGGAAAAGTCAAAACCCACATGATCATTTCAATAGATTTAGAAAAATCATTTGACAAAATTCAACATCCATTCATGATAAGTACTCTTACCAAAGTGGGTATAGAGGGAACATATATCAACATAATAAAAGCCATTTATGACAAACCCACAGCCAAAATAATACTCAACAGAGAAAACTGAAAGACTTCCTGCTAAAATCTGGAACAAGACAAGGATGTCCACTCTCACCACTTTTATTCAGCATAAGTACTAGAAGTCCTAGCCACAGCAATCAGAAAAGAAAAAGAAATAAAAAGGTATCTATATTCGAAGAGAAAAGGTAAAATTGTCACTTTATGCAGATGAGTGCATATAGAAAACCCTAAGGACTCACACAAAAGCCACTCGATCTGATCAACGAATTCCACAAAGTAGCAGGATCCAAGATTAACATTCAGAAGTCTGTCACATTTCTGTATACTAATTATGAAATATTAGAAAAGGAATATAAAACAATTTTTTAAATAGCACCAAAAAAACCCAAAAAAAACCTAGGAATAAACCTGACCAAGGTGGTGAAAGACTTACATTCTGAGAACTATAAAACTTTAATGAAAGAAATTAAAGAGGATTCAAAGAAATGAAAATATATCCCGTGCTCCTGAATTGGAAGAATTAATATTGTTAAAATGGCCCTATTACTCAAAGCAGTCTACAAATTTAATGCTATCCCTATTAAGTTACCCAGGATATTTTTCACATAACTAGAACAAATAATCCAAAAATTTGTATGGAACCACAAAAGACCAAAAATTGCCAAAGGAAACCTGAGTGGGGGTGGGGGCATATAACTGTCCCAGACTTCAGACAATATTACAAAGCTACAGTAATTGAAATAGTGTGGTGTTAGTACAAAAATAGACATACAGATTAAAGGAACAGAAGAGAGAGCTTATAAATAAACCCAGACACCTTTGGTCAATTAATCTTCGACAAAGGAGGCAAGAAGATAAAATAGGAAAAAGACAGTCTCTTCAGCAAATGAAAACTGTACAGCTGCGAGTAAATCAATGAAACTAGAACACACCTTCACACCATGCACAAAAATAAACTCAAAGAAGCTTAAAGATTTAAACATAAGACAAAACACCATAAAATTCCTAGAAGAGAACATAGGCAAAACATTCTCTGACATAAACTGTATAAACGTTTTCTTAGCTTAGTCTCCCAAGGCAACAGAAATAAAAACAAAAATAAACCAATGGGACCTAATAAAACTGCCAAGCTTTTTCACAGCAAAGGAAACCATAAAAACACATGAAAAGACAACCTAAAGAATGGGAGAAAATAATTGCAAATGATACAACTGACAAGGGCTTACTCTCCAAAGTATACAGAAAACTCATACAACTCAACAACAACAACAAAACAAACCACCCAAAGGAAAAATTGGCATTTCTTCAAAGAAGACACATGGATGGCCAACAGGCACATGAAAAGATGCTCAGCATCACTGATTATTAGAGAAATGCAAATCAAAACTACAATGAGGTACCACCTCACACCAGTTGAAATGGCCATCATTAATAAATCTACAAATAACAAATGCTGAAGATGGTGTAGAGAGGAACCCTCCTGCATTGTTGGTAGAAGTATAAATTGGTACAATCACTATGGAAAATAGTATGGAGGTTCTTCAGAAAACTAAAAAGAGAACTACCATATGATCGGGAATCCCACTCCTGGGTATACATCCAGACAAAACTATAATTCAAAAAGATACATGCACCCCTATGTTCATTGGAGCACTATTCACAATAGCCAAGACATGGGAACATTCTAAATGTCCATTAACAGATGAATGGATTAAGAAGATGTGGTACATGCATACATGGAAAACTATTCAGCCATAAAAAAGAATGAAATAATGCCATTTGCAACAACATGGATGCAACTAGAGATTCTCATACTAAGTAAAGTATGTCAGAAAGAGAAGGAAAAATTCCATATGATACCACTTATATGGGAATCTAAAATATGGCACAAATGAACCTATCTACAGAACAGAACAGACTCACAGACACAGAAAACAGACTTGTGGCTGCTGAGGTGGGGGGGAGTGGGATGGACTAGGAGTTTGGGGTTATTAGATGCAAATTATTACACTTAAAATGGATAAGCAATGAGGTCCTACTGTATAGCACAGGGTACTAAATCTAGACTCTTGGGATAGACAATGATTGACGATAATATAAGAAAAAGTATATATATATTCTGGATCACCTTGCTATACAGCAAATTGGCACAGCATTGTAAATCAGCTACACTTTAATTCAAAAAAATACTATGCAAAACAGTCATACTTATGGACCTTATAGCTAGTGAAGGAGACATCAAAATTGCAAAAGAAGGGGATAAATTCTGTGAGAAGATACAACAAGGCAGTTAGTCAAGAAGAGGGAAAACTCCCTTGAAGAGGAGACTCAAGCTGAGATCTAAAATAAATGTTTGTTGGAGTTCACATCGTGGCTCAGTGGTTAATGAATCCGACTAGGAACCATGAGGTTGTGGGTTTGATCCCCGGCCTTGCTCAGTAGGTTAAGGATTTGGCATTGCTGTAAGCAGTGGTGTAGGTTGCAGACGCGGCTCAGATCCCGTGTTGCTGTGGCTGTGGCGAAGGCTGGCGGCTACAGCTCCGATTAGACCCCTAGCCTGGGAACCTCCACATGCCATGGGTGCGGCCCTAGAGAAGGCAAAACGACAATAAATAATAAAATAAAATAAAATAAAATAAAATAAAATAAAATAAAATAAAATAAAATAAATGTTTGTTAAGTAAGCAAAGATAAAGGTCAAGTTTCTGCAGGCAGAGGAAAAAGCAGGTACAAAGGCCCTAGAGTAGGAAGGGGTATGCCAAGTATGAGAGAGGTAAAGATTTTCTACTCCAGAAAAAGGAATTTAAAGACATGTTATTGGAGTTCCCTTCGTGGCTCAGTGGTTAACGAATCCGACTAAGAACCATGAGGTTGCGGGTTCGATCCCTGGCCTTGCTCAGTGGGTTAAGGATCCGGCGTTGCCGTGAGCTGTGGTGTAGGTCGCAGACGCGGCTCGGATCCCACGTTGCTGTGGCTGTGGTGTAGGCCGGCAGCTACAGCTCCTGTTAGACCCCTAGCCTGGGAACCTCCATATGCCGCGGGTGCGGCTCTACGTAAAGGCAAAAAGACAAAATAAATAAATAAATAAATAAATAAAGACATGTTATAAGATGGAGCTGGAGATGTAGTTAAGAGCCAAATCACAGAAAGGTTGGTTGACTGTATTTAGGGAGTTCTGATTTTTATTCTAAAAGGAATGGGAAGCCATTCAACAGTTGTAAAAAAATAGGGTGAGTGGGAGAGGGGAAGCATTCGATTGCCCTTTCTGAATTTATTATTATAATTTTGTTATAATTTTTGAGAATTCCTTTTAGGTTTTTTTCCTTACTTCCAATTCATATAATGAAGGGATATTTTCTCTTCAATTAGAAATGACTCTTGGGAGTTCTCGTCGTGGCTCAGCAGTAATGAACCCAACTAGTATCCATGAGGATGGGGGTTCAGTTCCTGGCCTTGCTTAGTGGGTTAAGGATCCAATGTTGCCGTGAGCTGCCAGGTAGCTTAAAGATGTGGCTCGGATCCTGCGTTGCTGTGGCTGTGGTGTAGGCCAGCATCTGTAGCTCTGATTCCACCCCTAGTCTGGGGAACTTCCATATGCCGTGAGTGCAGCCATGAAAAGCAAGGAAGCAAAAAAAAAATAAAAAAGGAAGTGACTCTTTTAATAAAAATTAATCATTATTGTGGGCTTAGATTTAACTTCCTACATTGCTGTTGCTGATCTGACCTATATAGCCACAAATACTCTAACCAGCAGACTCAGAAACCAGGTAGGTTATCAAACAATGACAGTTCTGGAGTTCCCGTCACAGCTCAGCAGTTAATGAACCCAACTGGCATCCATGAGGATGCAGGTTTGATCCCTGGCCTTGCTCAGTGGGTTAAGGATCTGGCGTTGCGGATGAGTTGTGGTGTAGGTTGCAGACGCAGCCCGGATCCCGCATTGCTGTGGCAGCTTCAGTTCCGATTGGACTCCTAGCCTGGGAACCTCCATATGCCTTGGGTGCAGCCCTAAAAAGACAAAAACAAAAAAAACAAGCAAAAAAAAATGACAGTTCTAAGCCACTGTATTTCTAGTTATGTTGTGACTTTTAACTGAAATAAGAAAAACAATTTAGAATTAGGTGTTAATCTTCTAGGTCTTGGGGACCACTAGTTCCTACTTTTCTTTTAACGTAAAAGCTAAAATATAAATTTTATAAGGTAAACCTGGCTTCACTTATTTACCATTGTTAAAAATAACAAAACGTGTTGCTCATTAAAATTGGTTAAAAAAAGGAATTAGAATAACTTGTAAATAAAAACAATGTTGTCAACTTGGGTTATGTGCAATGTGATTATTTCTTATCAAAACGAAAAGTCATGGTTGGAATACTTTAAACAAGTACTTGGTTTAAACAACTGAAATAAAAATATTTGGGTCTAATATGGTGATACGAAGTTAGTATTTTCCCTTTTCCCTGTTGGAAATTCTCCTCCCTCAAAGAAATTAGGTGAATGTGACTAAGAAATTTAAGCTCTATATCTTATGAAATTGGGATACAGTTGAAACCTTGTATCAGAAAGTAGATGGAGTGGCTACCAACAGCAGTATAGATCATATGGAGGTATATGCAGAAGAATGAAGAGGGGAGGTCCTTCAGCTGCAGAAATCAGAAAGTGCTATGAAATTAGTCTTTCCCAAACACAAGTTAAGAATCTAAATACCTGCTCTACTATCATAAGAATGACATGAACCACCTGGAGACAGGAGTTTTCCCAGATCTGATTTGGTTCTGAAAAATAAAGAATCCCAGCCAAAGAAGAATAACATAGAAAAGCCAAAATTTGCAGGAAGCAGCCTGTGGCAATGACAAGAAAACAGAGCTTGCATCATGAACCACCCCATAGTTGGCTCTATTAACTGGGAGATTTAAAGACTAAACAAAGTCTCCTATTCCCCTGGGTCAAAAAGAAAATCCCTACTCAACTAAAGCATGATCTTGGTTCTTCCCTACTCACCTTTAGAAACCTCTTGCAAATGGTGGGCTCAGAAAAAGAAAATTTTCTACTTCTAGGTGAACAGTCAAAAGGGAACAGGTAAGGATAATATATACAGATACTGTTAAAAAAAAAAACCTAAGAAGAGGAATTACAAATATTATGACAGATGAGAACACTCACCAAAAGTTTTTTGAAAAAATGTTTCAATGGAGTAGATGAAAATTTTAATATTTAACTAATTAAATCCTACTACTATGATCAATATGACAATTGCTTCTAAGAAGCAAGAACACAACTTAGAATTGAGGACCCCAGAGAAGATATGGTTAGGACACTGGAGAGGAAACACAAGCTCCCAGAGATCTGCAAAAAAAAAAAAAAGGTGAAAGAAAAATAAAACAAAGAAATGAATATGAAATTAGCAGTCTAATGTTAGAGAGTATAGACACTGCTGAAACACAGTAAGAGAGACAAGGACAGAAATAAGAAAAATGAGTACAATCAAGTGAAAAGGAGAAAAAAAGAAAGGAAGAGAGTGAGGGAGGAAGAGAGAAGGGTAAGGGAAAAAGATAAGGAAGCAAAGGAAAAATTAATTTTTTGCCTGTCCACCACTGCTCCATTGTGTACCATATAAAAGGTAGGTAAATGGAGTTTCCTGGTGGTTCAACAGGTTAGAAATCCAGTGTTGTCACTGCTGTGACTTGGGTAGCTGCTTTGGTGTGCAGATTTGATCCCTGGCCTGGGAACTTTTGTCTACCTTGGCTGAAACCATAACCAAAACAAAACAAAAAAACCAAACATGCTATCCCCCACCCCTTAAAAAAATGGGTAATGCAAAGAGATTCAAAATGGTTGAGAACAGGGAGTTCCCATCATGGCTCAGTGGTTAACAAATCCGACTAGGAACCATGAGGTTGCGGGTTCGATTCCTGGCCTTGCTCAGTGGGTTAAGGATCCGGTGCTGCTGTGAGCTGTGGTGTAGGTTGCAGATGCGGTTCGGATCTGGCATTGCTGTGGCTGTGGCGTAGGCTGGCTGCTACAGCTCCTGTTAGACCCGTAGCCTGGGAACCTCCATATGCTGCGAGCATGACCCTAAAAAAGGCAAAAAGACAAAAAAAATTGTTGAGAGCAAAAAGATAGGCAAATGCATAGCAAATAAGTATAAACAAAAATAAATCAGGGTTGTTATCTTAATCTCAAAGATTGGTTCACCCACAAATAAAGACAACTTTATAATATCAAAGGATACAATCCACAAAGAAGTTCTCAATATCTAGGCACTAAATAATATGTTAACACTCCTAAAGCAAAAACTATAAATAAAACAATAAGAAATAAAGCCCCATTAGCAGTTAGAAATTTATTTCACTTTAGTCCACAACATATCAAAAGCACAAAAATTATACATATATAGGAGGCCTATAAAATGAATATGGTGACTCTAATGGATGCATATCAACCCCTATCACCTGAAAACAGACTATCTTTATTGCTAGATATCAAATGAAGAGTTATTAGGAAAAAAAACATATTTTAGGCCATAAAGTAAACATTAAAAAACTTCAAGTAGAAGTAGCACTGAAAATATTGCTTGATCCCAATGAAGTATAACAAATCAGAAAACAGAAATCACCCCCACTCAAAAATTTAAAAGCTCAGTCTCAAACAACTATTAAGTCAAAGAGAATATTCATAAATCAAATTACAGAATGTCTGAAAATTGACAATTAAAACCCTACATATAAGAACTGCATGATTCAGTTAAAGCAGAAATCATCAATGAAGTCATATTTAAACACATTAATAAAAAAGAAGAAATTAAATGAACTGAGTACCCAACTTATGACATTAGAAACAGACTAATAAAACAATGAACCAGAAGACAGGTAAATACTAAAGCAAAAGTTAGTAAATTAAAATACAGAATATGGAGTTCCCGTCGTGGCGCAGTGGTTAACGAATCCGACTAGGAACCATGAGGTTGCGGGTTCGATCCCTGCCCTTGCTCAGTGGGTTAACGATCCGGCGTTGCCGTGAGCTGTGGTGTAGGTTGCAGACGCGGCTCGGATCCTGCGTTGCTGTGGCTGCGGTGCAGGCCAGTGGCCACAGCTCCGATTAGACCCC
>PVHT021183619.1:8875082-8944759 GCA_004024745.2 Catagonus wagneri | reverse complement strand
AGATGTGACAAATAAATCCAAAAGATGGTTTTTAAAAATAATGAACAACATGCCACACAAAGTGGATAAACTATTAACTAATATAATCAAGAAAGGAGGAGACATATAACAAAAAAAAAAATAATTGTAAATACAGAGGAAATTTAAGTATAACATCAGATGACTCTGATCACAAACTTTTCCAAATTAATCTCAAAATTTGGTTGAGATGGATAATTTTTTAGGAAAGTAAAACATTCCAGCACTGACTTCAGGAGACAGAGAAAATCTAGACTGATCAATTACTATAGAAGAAATAAATAAATTTGCGAAACAGTTTCATTTCCCTACCCCCTCAAAAAATTTCTAACAAACTTTGTCAAGAACAGCTAATTCTCACACTATTTTAATTTTTTTCAGATCACAGGAGAGAAGAACGTTTCCAATTTTTTTCTGTAGTAATAAAAACATTATAAATAAATAATGTACAATAAAAAATAAAAATAAAAACATTGATGCAGAACTCCTAAAATGTTGCTCAGAAAGAAAACGACCAACCAGATTTATATGCATAAGCAAACAAATCCCTTATCAAGTATTACTATGAGAAAACAGTGAGCACAGAAAGTATACTATGACCAAGCAGGGTTTATTTCAGGAATGCAAGATTGATTCTTTACTTGGAAATCTATTATTATAATTTACTCTATTGGTAAGATAGATCTAAGGAGAAAAGTCATAATTATTACCAAACATGCTAAAATAAGTGCATGATAAAATTCAAAATACATTCTTGAGAGACATTTGTAATAAAATAGAAATTATGGGAAAAGATATTAATAGAGCTCCTTGATTCCTTCTTTGCTCTTCTCCCCACTCCCCACCCCCAGTCTATTCTTCACATGTTGACCACAGGGATGGCTTTTAAATGCACATAAAATCACATTATTCCTCTGCTGATGACCTTCTAATGTTTCTTCATTTCATGCAGAGTAAAAAAAAAAAAAAAAAAATCAAGCCATCACAATTGCCTCAGGCCATCCCCGATACTCCACACTAGCTCCCAGGCACCATCTCCTGTCACTCTTGCTCAGTACTCAATCCACACCCGCCTCTCAGTTTTTTCTTGGACACACCAAGTACACCCCTGTTTCAAGCCCTTTGAACCTGCCACTTCCTCTGCTTGGGGAATTTTTAACCCATTTAACTACAGTTTACTATGAACCATGAACTATGAACTATGTCTTCATTTTTTTTTCAAATGTCACTTTAGTGAGGCCTTTCTTGATCTAAACATATGAATTCTCATACTATGCTGCCCTTGCTTGCACCATTTTTTTCCCCACAGCATTTATTACTTTCTACCATTCTACATAATGTGCTTATTTTCTGGGTTTTTTTTTTTTATTGTCTCCTCCCATTAGAATTTAACTTTCATAGCCAGATATTTTTGCCCAGTTTGTTCTCTGTTTGGTTTTGTTCATGGATGCCCTGGCATAGAATAAATACCTACTGTTGGACAAATTAATGATATATTATGCAAAAGTATGAAAAAGCCCTTTATGTGTAGTTATGGATAAATTTCTAGGATATTTTTAAGGAAAAAATGTAAGAGGCGGTAGAATATGTAAAACATGCTACTATTTTGTGCAGAAAAAGAAAAATCAAGGAGGATAAAAGATGGGGGGGCACTGCAAAGGGAGGAGGAGCTAAAACAGGTCTCTATTTTTACAAGCATGAATTATTTCTAGAGGTCTATATAGGAAACTGCTAATATTTAATGCCTTTGAGGAGGACAACTAGGTGGGTGATGAACAGGGATGAGAGGAGGACCGTTCATAATACATCTCATTTTTACCAAAGGTGACATATAAGACTATTTTGAAAATACCTCTTTCCAAAAACAAATGAATACATAATTTAAGGGACCAGACATTACAGAAAGAGTTTCATGCCAATTAAACACACATCCACACATTCACCTGTACATAAGACATACAAACTATATGAAAATGAATGAAATAACATCTTGCCTTTTCCAGATTCTGGAATAGGAGAAAACTACCCCAGAAGACAGCTGTCTATTATACAACTTAATATATATTTCAATATTTCAAGGTAGCTTTAGTGTACTTAACGAGTTTTACATTATTTTGTGTTTTGCTTGATTTTGTCTTATTTCTCTGCTTAGCATCCAGTCCTTTTCTTATGGCATGCTCTGGATTTTGACTTTGAAGAATCATCCTTCTCATTTCTTTCAGATATGCTTCAGATCAAGCCAGTTAGTGCATTCTTACCCTCTTACCACAGTTACTAGTTCAGATCTGGACTCTTCACCAACTGGGGCTATCAGTGAAAAGACTGAAGCCCAGAACATCTGGCTGATCTACTGAGGAGCAGAGTCTCTTACACTGAGCAGGTGTTGAATATAAGTGAAGTGGATGGGACAGGGCGGGGGAGGCGGGTGTTGGGAGATCAGGGATCACTATGTGGACCTGAAAATATACTCAGTGAAAGCACAATGAGAAATAAGTTCTTGTGACATTATTTGAGACTAGATCAAACCCTTCCTGAAAGTAGACAGCTCTACTCATAGACTTTCTTGTTCCTACTGGCAAACAAATTTCCTTTTTCCTTATGCCAACTTGAGTAAGGTTATATGTCATTCATAAATAAATAGTCCTGACAGAGTAACCGTTATTCTCCTGACCCATAAACTCTAGACTGCTGAAATACTGAGAAGCTAGAAATGTTACTCAATGTCACAATTTTAAACTTGTTGAAAACAAGATTTAAATTCAGGATTATCTGGCTGCAAAGACCTCATTCTTCCTACAGCACGCTGATGCTAAGGCCTCAGATACCACTGAGAGAGAGATAAAGAGTGAGAAAGACAGACGTAAACAGAGAGAGACAGAGCCAGAGAGGAGATAACGTTGTTAGACAACAACATCATGTGTGAGAAAAAGAAATCCATAAATAAAGGTGCAAAAACCCCCTGAACAAAGCTGATACACCCATTAAATGGAATAGTCACACAGTGTTAAAGAACTAAAGGTTATTTCATGCACCCAGTAGCACTCTGCCTACTGAATGCATTTCAGCCATCTTTTAGATTTTCTCTTACAGAATCTGACTAAAGACTTTTGAGTATCGGGAAAGGGTGAGATTTCATTGACTTTCCCCTAAGCCCCTAAAGAATAGGAATATAAGAGATAAATTAATGAAATGGAGTTAATAATTTGTTACGATTTATTCTTTACAGCCAGAATTTCTTTTGACATTTTCTAAACAGAAAAAAAAAAAGGTGAACAAAAAACTTGCCCCAGGATTCCAAACTGCAGGTGGCATCAAAGGAACAAAAACCAAGAGGAAAGTTCCATTCATCAGCCTCCTGCTGGCCAACAATTTCTCCTGATAAGAGCTTGTGGAAGATCACTGTAAGACACGGTCAACCACTTTTTCATACTGTTTTCCCTGGTGGCAATACAATTGATTTTCTGAAACATATTCTTAGGGCTTCGCATACTATGAAGTGCTAGACAAACGAAGGTATAATACTAATAACTGCTCTCATTATTGGAAAGCTGTGATTTAGAGCAGTGATTCTCAACCAGGGGTGATTTTGTCCTCCAGGAGACATTTGGCAATGTCTGGAGACATTTTTGGTTGTCAAAATTGGGGTGGGAGGGTGCTACTGGCATCTAATGAGCAGAGGCCAAGGATGCTGTGAAACAACCTACAATGCACATGATGGTCTCCCATAACAAAGAATTTCTGGCCCCAGTGTCAATGGTGTTGAGGCTGAGAAACCAATCTAGAGGGAGTGCAGTGTTTGTATTGTGCAGCTACAGAGATACGACATCATTGTATTTACGTGTGTGTGTGTGTGTGTGTGTTGGCGGTGGGGAGGGGTGGGGGTGGATTTGTAGAGTCAAGGTTTTCTCTTCCATTCTGTTCTAGGCACCTACTGGGCATCCAGCTTTCCGAGGCTGAACCTTGTGTGTCTGAGATAAGTATTTTGCCAATCAAGCCATCATCACCCAATGGCAACTTCAGGCTGCCTTTATGGAAGGAACAGCAGATGTTTATGTAGAAAGATGGTTTCAATAGTACATAGAAAATTAGCCTCAAATCTGAAGCATTAAAATATCTCCAGGTGGGCCTTTGGGTTGCTGCAGTTTTGGGTAGCCTCTTGTCATCATTTTGGAAGTACTGTCACATCTCCAGGATACACTTTTGTCCCACCCGCAATTTTAGCACCTGTTCATCTGACAAGGATGAAAATGATTCTCTCTTTAAGCCTGTGTTGTTATGCACTAATTTTCTAAGACTTTCTGTCTCCCCACACATTATGTCTCCCCACTCATCACCATTAATAGGTAAATAATCTTCCCAACCACCTGTGGCCATACTTCAACACACCTGAAGAGGCTCTTAGAAAATGCATTTTAAATAAACTCATTAGCAATGTACGTATAATCAAATAACATGCTTAAGGGAAACAGAAATCCTAGGTAAATGGATCTGCTAGTAAGACTTCCGCCTTCTTTCAGAAACCTGAAAGGTCCTTTCAATAGAAGTGGAGGGTGATGACGCAGATACTTCTCACTGTTGCTGGCCCCCACTGAAACTCCAGGAGGAGGGAGATGGTCACGGCAAAGACAGATTAATGAACAGCAATTCTCTCCTAGTCAAATCTGAATGTTTTGGCACAGTTCTATATTTTAGATAAATGTGATTATATTTAGATAACTGTGATTCAGACCTAACTATTTTAAAACCAACTATTTAGAAACTGGAGTAAAAAATAAAAACTCCCTTCACTTAGCCCCTGTAGTTTTCTCCCTACTTTAGAGGAAATCACTGTTAACAGTTTATTGTGAACCTCTTCAGATCAATTTTACATCCCTTCATTCAACAAATATTTATTGAGCACTTGCTATGTGTTTGCTTGCTGGGGTTATAATGGGGAACAGATGAGACATGGTTTCCACCTTTTGGTGCCTTACATTTTAGTGATAGGAAAAAACAGACAACTGACAATTTCTATACATCTAATTATTCCACAGCAAGTCTTGAACCGTTGAGGAATTTTTTAGAATCATTTTAGAGATAAGGTAAAGTCTCAATGACCCTTTCAGTCCAACGATGCTAAAAGATACACTTTCGAAATCCTTTTAGGGTTTAAAAAGCCTGGTGAGACCCAATACCAAGACCAGACAAAAATACTACCAAAAAAGAAAATTATAGGCCAATATCTTTGATGAATACAGATAGAAAAATTCTCAACAAAATTTTAGCCAATAAAATCCAACAGCACATAAAAAAGATCATACCCTATGACCAAATGGGTTTTATCCCAAGGTCACAAGGATGGTTCAACACATGCAGATCAATCAATGTCAGACACCACATTAACAAAAGAAAAGTCAAAACCACATGATCATCTCAATAGATGCAGAAAAAGTATTGGACAAAATCCAGCATCCATTCATCATAAAAACTCTTACCAAAGTGGGTATAGAGGGAACATACCTTAACATAACATACCTTAACATAGCCTTCCTGTTAAAATCTGGAACAAGATAAGGATGACCACTCTCATCACTTTTATTCAACACAGTATTGGAAGTCCTAGCCAAAGCAATCAGACAAACAAAAGAAATAAAAGGTATCCAGGAGTTCCTGTTGTGGCTCAGTGGTAACGAACCTGACTAGTATCCGTGATGATGCGGGTTCAATCCCTGGCCTCGCTCAGTGGGTTAAGGAGTCAGCATTGCCAGGAGCTGTGGTGTAGGCCACTGACATGACTCAGATCTGGCATTACTGTGGCTATGGCGTAGGCAGGCAGCTACAGCTCTGGTTCGACCTCTAGCCCGGGAACTTCCATATGCCATGGGTACAGCCCTAAAAAGACAAAATAAGATAAAATAAGAGGTATCCAAATTGGAAGAGAGGAGGTAAAATTGTCACTCTGTGCAGATGACATGATACTGCAGATAGAAAACCTTAAGGACTCCACACAAAAGCTCAGTCTGATCAATGAATTCAGCAAAGTAGCAGGATACAAGATTAACATTCAAAAGTCAGTTCTATTTCTATATACTAACAGTGAAATATTAGAAAAGGAATACACAAAAATAACACTTTTTAAAATCACACCCCAAAAAATTAAATACCTAGGAATAAACCTGATCAAGAAGGTGAAAGACATATGCTGAGAACTAGAAAACATTAATCAAGGAAATTAAAGAGGATTAAAATAAATGCAAAGATATTCCTTCTCCTGAATTGGAATAATATTGTTAAAATGGCCATACTACCCAAGGCAATCTGCAGATTTAATGCTACCCCTATCAAATTACCCATGACATTTTTTCACAGAACTAGAACAAACAATCCTAAAATATATATGGAACCATAAAAGACTCATAATTGCCAAAGCAATCCTGAGGAGGGGAAAAAAAACAAGTAGGAGGCATAATTCTCCCAGACTTCAGACAATATTACAAAACGACAGTAATCAAGAAAGTGTGGACTGGTACAAAAATAGACATATATATGGACCAATGGAACAGAATGGAGAGCTCAGAAATAAACCCAGACACTGAGTTCCCATTGTGTCTCAGCAGAAACAAATCTGACTAGTATCCATGAGGATGCAGGTTTGATCCCTGGCCTCGTTCAGTGGGTTAAGGATCCAGTGTTGCCATGAGCTGTGGTGTAGGTCACAGACGGGGCTCAGATCTGGTGTTGCTGTGGCTGTGGCATAGGCTACAGCTCTGATTGGACTCTTAGCCTAGGAACCTCCATATGCTGTGAATGTGGCACTAAAAAGACCCCCCAAAAAATTGATACCGTAAACCCAGACATTTACAGTCACTCAGTCTTTGACAAAGGAGGCAAGAATATAAAATGGGAAAAAGATAGTCTCTTCACCAGGTGGTTCTAGGAAAAACTAGACAGATGCACGTAAATCAATGAAACTAGAGCATACCCTCACACCATGCACAAAAATAAACTCAAAATGGCTTAGAGACATAAGACAAGATCTCACAAAACTCCTAGAAGATAACATAGGCAAAACATTCTCTGACATAAACTGTACAAATGTTTTCTTAGGTCAGTCTCCCAAAGCAACAGAAATAAAAACAAAAATAAACCAATGGGACTTAATCAAACTTCCAAGCTTTTGCACAGCAAAGGAAACCATAAAAACACATGAAAAGACAAACTAAAGAATGGGAGAAAATAATTGCAAATGATACAACTGATAAGGGCTTACTTTCCAAAATATGCAAACTATTCACACAACTCAACAACAGCAAAAATAAACAACCCAATCGAAAAATGGGCAGAAGATCTAAATAGACATTTCTCCAAAGAAGACATAAGGGTGGCCAACATGCACATGAAAAAACGCTCAGCATTACTAATTATTAGAGAACTGCAAATCGAAACTATAATGAAGTACCACCTCATACAAGTCAGAATGGCTATCATTAATAAGACTATAAATAACAAATGCTGGAGAGGGTGTAGAGAAAAGGGACCCTTCCTGCACTGCTGGTGTGAATGTAAATTGGTACAACCACTATGGAATACAGTATGCAGATTCCTCAGAAAACTAAATATAGAACTACCACATGATCCAGCAATCCTACTCCTGGGCATATATCCAGACAAAACTATAATTCAAAAAAATACATGCACTCCTATGTTCATTGGAGTACTATTCACAATAGCCAAGATATGGAACCAACCTAAATGTCCATCAACAGATGAATGGATTAAGAAGATGTCATACATATACACAATAGAATATTACTCAGCCATAAAAAGAACAAAATAATGCCATTTGCAGCAACATGGATGCAAATAGAGATTCTCATACTAAGTGAAGTAAGTCAGAAAGAAAGACAGATATCACATGATATCACTTATATGTGGAATCTGAAATATGGCACAAATGAACTTACCTACAGAACAGAAACAGACTCACAGACATGGACTGAAGACTTGTGGTTGCCAACAGTTAAGGGGAGGGAGTTGAATGAACCAGGAGTTCAGAGTTAATAGATGCAAACTGTTACATTCAGAATGGATAGACAATGAGGACCTGTTATATAGCACGGGGAAGTATGTCCAATCACTTGTGATGGAAGATTATGAAAGATAATATGAGAAAGAGAGTATATAGATATATGACTGTGTCAGTTTGTTGGGCAGCAGAAATTGACAGAACAATGTAAATCAATTATATTAAAATTTTTAAAAAAGAAGAAGAAAAAGCATTGTGAGAAACAAGGGATTGCCTTTAACTGTTTATTGTCTCCCCTAATAGTTCTACTCAACTATCCTTAAAAAAAAAAAAAATCAAGATTCTAAACATTATGGGGAAAGATTTCCAATAGTGTTAGGCTGAAATATAAAATAAGATATAAAACTGAAGCTAGATACCTAAATAGACAGGTTGACAGACAGACATAGATACAGTGCAATCTTAATATTGCATTTTTTAAAAACGATTAAAAGAAGAAGATACACCAAATGTTTGTGGTTAGTTAATATTTGACTAGTTATAATTTCTAAAAGTGAGAGTATGAATGATTTTTTTATTGAAGACATTTTTCAATTTTTCTACAATAAGTAGAAGTTGCTTTTATGATCATTTAAGGTAAAAGATGCATAGATAGTGGGAGAGGTTGTGGTTGTTTGTCCTGTAAATATAGGGCAGTGGTGGGGTTAGGAGAGTAACCACAAGTCTTCCTCCAATTCGAAGCATAGTCCCTGATGGTTCAATTCAGTCAGTTTAACCCATAGTTAAACCTATAGTTTTACCCACACCCCTGGCTACTTGTCAAATAAATCCCTAAGAAATTCAACCTGTGGCATAATTCTGGCCGGAGTTATTTCTCCCATTTAAACATTCTGGGCAGTTTTCTGGGGTCTTCTGGGTAAGAAGGTGATCAATTCATCTGAGAAAAACCAGGATTTTCTCTTTTGATCTGGTTGGAAGTATATATAGATATAAAACCTAAAAACGTCAAGACAGCACGAGAGAAGTCAGCCCCAGGATGACGCTGATGATAAGGAAAGATGGAAAGAAACAAACACCTCTATGGCATTGATGAACAGCTGAATCAAGCCAGCTCTGAAGTGTGGCATATCTTAAGACTGTCCAGTTAAAGAAGTCAACGGGTCTCCTTTATCATGAAAGCCAGCTTACATTTTCTATTACTCATGCATCAGAGTCAGATGTGGGGGCATATACCATACATATGAGTGTGTAGAGAAAGACTTCTCTTCACTAGTACCTCAAATTTTTAAGTAAATGCTTTAAGAGTAACTTTCCAATTGAATTTTTTCTTCAATATTTTCTTTTGAAAAAAATAAAGAGGGAATGAATTAGATAATCTCCAGATCTACCTTTCAGATCTAAAAGCCTATTCTTCTTTGAAAATTAAAACTAAAAAAACATGAAATTTTTGAATTTTTAGATGTCTCAGACTTAAGCTTCAGGTGTTTCATGAGGCCATCTGCTTTATGATAAACTCCCCCAATTTAGAGAAAATTCTGCCAGTTGCAGTTTTATGCATATTTACAGTCTTCAAAAATGGAGAGAATAAACTGTAGTAAGATGGATGGAAAATGTAGACAAAGCTCATTAGCCTTGTCATACATTTGATAAATAATTATAAACCAACTGCAGTAAGATGTATGCATAAAACCAACCTTTGATCTCTTTGAAAACAACTGTTCCTGCAACAATTTAAAATTTTAATCACATGTAATGTATCTTCAAGTACAGAACATAAAAATGGTCTTTCAATTCTGCCTGAATCTGGATTATTTTCTCACTGATTGTTAGTTAAGAAGCAGATTCAATTCTATACCACATTTAAATAATGGGCTAAATAGCATATAATTTGGGGGCTAATCAGCAAAATGCTTATCATACACTAATATGTAATCTTTCCCACATTAACTTGTTTTTAGACTGTGGAAAGATTAACTACACCAAAGAAATATACTCATTATCTTTTAATGATCGTAACAGACAGATACCATAGCTTTAAATTGCTTTTCAAAGTCTGGTTTCTATTTTTATAATCAATGTTCTAACTAAACATTCATCATTACGAAGACAAATCCTGTAAGTCATACACATATTTCTGTCTCCCTATGACAGACATTGATTTAGAAAAGAGGGACTAGATCCAACCTCCAGGAAACAGCTGGTCTCCTTAGATAAGGAAATCATTGAACTGGCTTTTAATATTGTAAGAGAAAAGGAGAGAGAAAGAAAAAAAGAGAGACTATAGGAGCAGACAACAAAAATCTGAACTACCTACAGGAGGCAACACAATTTACAATTCACAGAACATAATTATATTTCTTGATAGTTGACTTTAAACTATAGGCTATGTTTTCTCTGGAATCAAAATTGCCAGCTTTGCCATTGATAGCAAAAGAAAATGTTCTGAGAAAGTCAGATAGCATGAAAGGGTTAAAGAACAGCTGAAATCTTGGGAGTAATGAAGCTGCAATACCTGACAGGCGCTCTTGAAAGCACAAATAGCAGTGAAAGCTTGAAGAAAGCTAAATGCCCAGGAAAATGCTTTATTTTCCTCTTAGGCTAATAGATCCCTGTTGCAGAATGATTTAATACACACAGATCCATGATGGTATCAGAATACATGCCATTTTTCCAAGGTAATCGATGATGGAGTGCAGTTTGCCCAAACATCACAAGTGCTAGAAATGAAGGTACATTTTATTTTATAGTTGCCAGGAATGTTCTTTTTTTAAGAAACAGACACGGATCATATTCCCCCTTTCCTAGTTTCCTCAGCAGAAGTCTCTACTGGATTCTTCATAATATCAACATTAAAAGAAAAAATTAAATTCTCTTCTATATTTGGAGCTAAATTTTGCCTTAAGAAATGAAAATGTGTATTAATGAAAGATCATTTCATTTCGGGTCACTTGGCTCTGTTAAAAAACAGATTTTCTCAGTAAAAAAATTTTTTTTTTTTTAGAATTGGAGAACTTGGAAGGGACTTACCTTTCTTTCCCAAGTCTATGCAATACTGAATTAATGGCTCTAAGAATGAAGGTTCCACTGAGAATATGAAAGAAGACATTTAGAAATTTTAAGGGCTCCTCTCTCTGTACAGACAGCCAGGTATCAGTAACGAAGAGAGAGAGTGCTTATACTGTATGCCATGTGTTTTCTCACAACTGAAGGTGATTTTAGGGAATGTACTTCTAGGATTACATGGGACAATGCTAATTTTCAATTAACGCAACTCCTGCATGGAGGAGTTCACCCACCTGGATAATACAAACCTGCAAGCAATCCCCAAATCCTTGTTTTGGGGGATTAAAATGTATTATATGATTTAAAATATATATTTAACTTTCTAATTATATTTACCCTGCCCTAATACTAAAATGGGTTTGCTTATCCAGGCCACACATCAGTGGTAACCTCTGAACACTTCAATGATGAGGGTTAGGAAAATAAATTATGAAAAAACACAAAATGGTTGATACCGCTTTTTATAAATGTACAATTTATCACTGTTGTATTGAAAAATACATGTAACTTTAGAATGTGTTATTAGTGGTAGAGCAGTAATGAAAGCATACGTAATTGTACCATGCAAATACAATTACCATATTTTCCCTCAAATTTGCATATCACCTTCCATGTACATCCTTAATTCTTATACTTTTTTTTTTTAAAGGGAGAAACAGAGCATGAAAGGGAGCTAGGATGACAATACATAGAGGAAGGAACAGAAAAGTAGCCACAGGTGATGAAAGGAGGTGGAGAAGGAAAGGGCTGGGGAGAAAGAAAAATCAAGGGACTGGATAGAAACAGAATGAGACAAAGTCATCACAGATAAAATTGGAGAAAAAGTAAAGGAAACTAGGGTCAAGTGAGACCCTCCAAAAAGAGGTTATAAAAGATCTCTCTTAGATCCAAAAAGAAAAAAAAAGTCTTAAAAAGAGTTTGGATGTAGACAGGCCCAGGCCGGTGTGGGGGCTTTTCTCTTTCTACTCCAGTACATGGCTTCAACCTCAAGCTCATGCTATCATGTGACTGCACCAACTTTCTGATCCACGTTGCCAGCTTGAAGGAGGACAAGCAGGATAGAAAGATGCTTCTCAGTTGGATCAGCTCCCTTTAAACAGGCTTCCTGGGATTCTTGTGCATCATTTCCTTTTGCATCTCACTGGTCAGCACATGGTCATAAGGCCACATGTAACTGTAAAGCAGACTGAGGGATGTCATCTAAAACCAGGCAACAATGTCAGCAGTTGATGTTGGGGTACTATTACCACACAGGATGGGGAGAATGGAACAGCAGCTCTGCCCCGCAGCAAATTCTTGACTTAGTATGATCTGTACTAGAAAACAGCAATCCAGACTCAGATTGTCTCTGATGAAATACTGGCTCAGCCCCTTATGAGCTGTATGACCTTGGATGAGAGCCTTTATTTAATTCTTAAGAGGACTAAGTGCTTTAATGCATATAAAGCACTTGGAACTGTGTCTGGCACATGGTGTATACTCAAAATATGCTTATTAGTAATCATTCATTTTCAGATATTTAGCAGAAATAAATGGTCTATAGCTTTCCGGAATTCTGTGCATTTTCAACAGGCATGCAGCAATAATGTCAATTTTAGAAAGTTTCTTGAGGATCTTAGCTATGGTGGCCTATTTGGTAAAAATCCTCTAAAAGTCCCTTGGCATTCAAAATTTGTCAGGTTTTAAATTTCTTCCTGTGGTAACATTTTGCAATTGCTTTATCTTTGTTATTTGAGCTTAAGTGGGGCTGTATCCCTCCTTAATGCTCGAAGGCTGTGGAACATTTGAAAACTGCATTTATTTCATGATGCTGATACTTTTTTTTTAATGTCAAATACAACTTTTTGTAATTGAGTTTGGGACTAGGGGCAATAATTGTGAAGGCTAGAAAAAAAAAAAGAGTCAAGGAAAAATCTTTAAGAAATAAAAAAAGTGAACCACTGTTAACAACTCCCAAACTATTCTTAAGAACCTATGAGCCAGGGGTCGAGGCAGTGATAGGTGGGGGTTATCATCTGCTTGGCCCCTGGTTGGTCACCGCCCTCCTTATCTAAGGAAGCAGAGAAAGTGCTAGGGATTGGCTTAGCACATTTACATAGGTTGCCTCTTTTTATCTACCTCAGTTTGGTGAGGACCTACATTATTCTCCTTTCAAACATAAGAAAGCTGAAAGTTTAGGAAGATGAGACAACCGGTCCGAAAACTCAAACTGGTGAGCAGCTAATCTCATGCAGCCTCTTCAAATACATGCTGCCCCACTTTGAACTTTATTGATGCAATTAAATGCCTAAAAATGGATTTGAAAGGGATTGAGCAGCCTCGGAGAGGCACACAGCCCATGGAGAGCAATCTCATCTCTGGCTATAGGATGCAAGCCCATCTTTTCTGAGGGCCTGGAGAGAACATGCCATTTTAGTCAGGTTATGAAGGGATAGATTAATCTTTCTCTTTGCAGAACTGGTTTTTCAATCACTTCAGTGGGCACTGATGTCATGTGTTGATATTCATGGAGGGTTTGCTTCGTGGAAACAGAGGATTGTTTTGTTTGACTCAAGGGAAAAGATTTTACTGTTGCTTTGTGTGTGTGTGTAACAAGGAGAGAGAAAAATGATGCAGACTTGGGGACAGGCTGGCAGGACATCTGATGCATACTAGCTGAAAGATGCATTCAAACCTCTCTCGTGGAAAGCGTAATCAGGTTTAGAAGCTGAAGAGCAGAGTTGCTGAAGGACTGCAAAACTAAGAGCATAAGCCATGGTGCTTTTAGGACATAAAATACCGAGCATACTTTTCTGATCAAATCTCCAAGAGTTAAGATTCCATTGATTAGCAAGTGTGGTGCATAAAGTTTTCATATATTCCACAGGCTCCTATTGAGGACCCATTATGTCCTGTGCCAAGTTGGGAAACACTGCCACTAGGGCTTGGCATTAGTTTTCAAAAGATGCTAGATTTGGGACTATCAGCAATCTGGGTCTAGGATGAAGCATAGTTCCTGCATTTCAGCGGCTTATCATCTAGAAGAAATCAACAGCACCTATGAATTTTTTTCGATAAAGAAAGGACACATCCATAGATGATAGGCAGAGGTTCTGGAGTTACATTGATCAGTACAACCCATTACAATTGCCCTGAACAAGTAGGTATATGTGGCAGGGAAGGCAGAGGGGGGTGAATAAGGATAGCCTAAATGTCAGCAGCGTTCCCCTGCCTTTTGAAATGGCAACCAAGTTACAACGATAATAATCCATCCATCCATCCATCCTTTAAATTCCTGTTCTAAGTCCTTTGGTGCCTTACCTCATTTAATCCTCATAACATCCCTTCCAGAGTCGAACCAAGAAGCACCTCCCATTAGAAACCCCACCATGAAGTTAAAGACACTATAACACAGAGATAGCACAAGTTAAGCAACTTGTCCAAGACCAAACAACTAGTAAGGGAGGAACTGGGATCTGTATCAGCTGCACATAGAATATATTACATCATATTCCATGTGTGATGGGAAAGCCTCATTCCATGAGCTCTCCAGGAATTTTTATTTTATTTTATTTTATTATTTTGTCTTTTTAGGGCCCTACCCACTGCATATGGAGGTTCTCAGGCTAGGGGTCCAATTGGAGCTACAGCTGCCAGCCTAAGCCACAGCCACAGCAACGCCAGATCTGAACCATGTCTGTGACCTACACCACAGCTCACGGCAATGCCGGATCACTGAGTGAGGCAGCAATCAAACCTCATGGATACTAGTCAGATTTGTTTCCACTGAGCTACAATGGGAACTCCTCTCCAGGAATTTTAGAGACAAGGTGACACTTTATATTTTTCCTCATCACCTCTGGCTCCAATTTCATGCTTTTGCTGAATTACTGCAGTTCATATATTGTCTTATCCTCTGAATATTTTTTTTGTTGTGTATCTCAACACCACGGATTTGAAACACAATGTGTGTGTGTGTGTGTGTGTGTGTGTGTGTGTGTGTATACATGTATATTCATGTGAAGATCTTCATATGAGTCACAATTGACTGGACAATTTTTAAGAACTTATAAAACAAAAATTAGATTTATGAGCAAAATCAGTTTCTTATAACCCTATTTTGCTTAAGATTAGGAATCATAATTACACAACAGCATTCCTCAAATGGTAACATAAATGCATTATATTTGGCTATCAGAGCTTTTCAGAATGTGAATCAGAATACCTTCAAATGAAGCCAGCACTTTCTAACTCGCCATTGACCCCTCCTGCTTTCTAGGCAGGTCTGCTCGTTGCTTTGCTTTCCCATTCTGGACCGTGAAGCACTTCTGTTTGTCATCCTCATAACAACTTCCATGCATTAAGTAAGTTTAATGCTTGGGTTGTTAAATTTCAGAGTTTAGAGTTGAAAATCAGAAGGCAGAATGAGGTATTGAGAATATAGTATAAATCTCATCCATATTTCTACAGTTGGAAATATGTCATTGCTAAATATTATTTATTGTTAATATATCATTAACCACTTATTAATGAGAGTCAAAAAAATGTCTATCAGGAAACAAATTAGCAGAATCTGAAAAGCTATAATCCTTTTCCTCATTAAACAAAATAGTAGATAATTTGGTCCATGCACCTGGGAGAGAGGCCATGAATTTATGCAGGTAAAAGCTAGGCTGCTGAGAAAGAGAAAACTAGGAAAAGGAAGAACTGTTAGAACTTAAAAGTAACTGGAACCAATAAATTTACATAAGATCACCTTAGGCAGACCATCAAACCTCCTCTGGATTTCCCTCAATTTTTCTGAAAGCCTCAGGGCAGCAGTAGCTCTCACTCAATCATTTATTCATTCATTCAAAAATATGCTTCAGGATCCATTCTGAATCAGGCACTGCTGTAGGTGCTTGGACTATAGGGGGAAAGAAAACGGACAATATCCCCTCTTCTAGGAGGAAAATCCAGAACGTAAACAAGTGCATAGATTTTAAACTCTTATATAAAAGTTTCAGAAAATGACAAGCTCTAGCAAAGCAAAATAAAAACAAGACAATTAAAAACAAACAAACAAATGTGAGACAAGGATGCAAAAGCCATTTGAGAGTTTACCAAAGGTTTTGAGAGAGTGAGGGGGGCTGACATTCAAATACGCAAAATTCAATATTCAGCTTCCTGTTCTTAGAGTGACATCATTTCTGCTGCTCAGAGACTAGCTTCTCACCAGCTGCCTCAGCCTTCCTTTTCTCTGATTCTTCCTCCTCATTATCTGTTCCCTTTCACATACCCCTATTCTGATTTATTATGTTTTTAAATTAGTTGAGTTCTCTTTGGTTTTTCACCCTCCTGACAACCTAGGCCCTTGGGTTCTCATCCTCCAACCCTGAGATATTTATCAAGTTATTTTCCTTACCCAGCCGAGAAATGTTAGGCAACTATTAAACCACCCTGAATCTACAATTCCTGTCTATTTTCTTTGTTATTGTTCCTTTTTCCAACTTGGTTCTTAGGTGTCTGTGCTGAGCCATTGTGTTCCATTCGGAAAGTGAACTGGAATAAAGCCATTACTTTGTATGACACTATTTACACAGTGACTTTTTTCACTTAGGCAGCAAGAACTCTGCTTAATGATATTTTTATTCTAAATGTGAGAAAGATTTCCACATTTAATTTTTGCTAAGGATATAATAGGTATTCTAGAACAAAATATATCTCTAGTTATCTGAGGAAAAAAATGACTTTTCTTTGACCAAAAAATTAAATTTTAGGAAAAACTATTAGCAAATAGAACCATTCAGTTAAGGGTTGCAATACGTAATTTTAGTTGTGGTGCTAAAGATAATGAACCGCTTCCCTTTTGCTTATCACTGGAAATGGCCAAATCATTATGGATCTCGGTGGTGACTAATGGCCTAAGACAACAGGGTTTGGCAAATGAGTATTTTATCGCTCAGTGACTCTGTGAATGCAGACCTTTCAGGTATTTAAGTGTTATCCACGGCCTCTTAAATTGAACAAATGGGTCTATAATAATTAAAATACTGTAAACACCAGTGGTGACACAGTGCCTGCGTTTTCAAAGAGACTCTATTTCTAAAGGAAGGAAATGAGGTGTTGCCTTGTTAGAAATGCACTGTTTACATCTAGAAGCATCCTCACAAGCTGGTGGAAGAGCTGCATTTATGATCCCGTGGCCCCTCAGCTGCCCTGCCTCTGCAGTTCCCCAGAAGTTGCCATGAAGAGGGCAGTGAAAGGCAATAGCCGCTGAGCTCACTCTAATGCTTCTTTCTAAGGCTTTCCATCTCAATGAGCAGCCCTCTCCCTTCCTGAGTCAGACTTCACCATTATGTCGCACTCTAAAAGACGTCCATGCACCAGGGAAAGAAAAAGTAGTTTCTATTTTTAAAACGGTTGGAGACGCTCTATATACAGGAATGTCTTCTCCTCACTTCTGGGTGGATAACTCATCTTCACAAGAGCAAATGTTATTAGAGACTCTTCCAGAGAAATTTCAAATGCAATTATCTTGATACATAACTATTTTAATCCTGGGCAGCAAATAGAGATTGGGAGGATTTCTATTGCTTTTAAACATTTAAAGGACAAAAATACTAGTAATTATAGCCTTGAAATAGTTTGTTGACCTTCGACTAAGGGTATATGAGAACCCCGAACCACAGTATAATAAAATGGCACTGAAAGGAGGTCAGGCAGTGAGGTCAGGTGCTACCTTGTTCAAGTTTAATTAGTTGTACCTCTGAGGTCTGAGAGAAAGTACCTGGGTAACCACAATAAACTGGCTTGCAGGAAACAGAAAAAAAAGTGTATCCTTTCAGAGACATTTTTAAGAAGATATGACCTAGAAAAGAAAGATGCAGGTTTTTTGTTTGTTTGTTTGTTCTGTCTTTTTAGGGCCACACTAACAGCATATGGAAGTTCCCAGGCTAGGGGTCGAATTGGAGCTGCAGCTGCCTGCCTACACCACAGCCACAGTAACCTAGGATCTGAGCTACATCTGCAACCTATACCACAGATCACAGCAATGCTAGATCCTTAACCCACAGAGCAAGGCCAGGGATCAAACCCACATCCTCATGAATACAGTCGGGTTCATTACTGCTGAGCTCCATTTTTATTCCCTTTTTTTTTTTTTGCAGTTTATTTTCTTTTGACTGTTTGGGGAATGCCATCTCCTAACAGACAGGATATGTGTTTTTTTTTTTTTTTTCATTAATTACAGAGTGAATCTAGCCCAGGGCACTTGGTAGACAAAGGTTCAAGCCATTCACAGAACTATAGACTGAAAGAAGCTCAAGTGGCCACAGTGAAAGTTCCCTGACTATAAGAAATAGCCAATTCAAAGAAAATTATTTTTTAAAAGGTAAATTCTTCTTTTTTTACTCAGAAAAAAAAAAAACAATGTGACATTCCAAAAGTGTTCTTAAAGGCAAGAAGGTCTTCCTGATATTGCAGGATGAATCCTTCTTAACCTCTCAGATGTCAGAACAGAGAACAGCTACTCAATTCATTTAAATAGTGTGGTTGCTTCCTTCCCATGAAGATGATCATTAAGATCTTTCTCTCCCCAGGATTCTCAGGCTACAAAGAAAAACCCAGTTCTTTAAAATTTCTGCCTAAGATCCTTCCCCAAACCATTAACAACATTTAAAAACAGGGACGCTTAGAGGTCTCCTCCAAGTTCTCAACACTCTTCCATTATAAGATTTACGCTTCTGAATAACAGCCTTCCCCTCTTATTTTAAGCAGGACCCATTCTTCTCAAGAACCATTCTTCTGGAGTTCCCACTGTGGCTCAGCAGGTGAAGAACCCAATGCAGTCTCTGTGAGGATGCGGGTTCCCTGGCCTCACTCAGTGGGTTAAGGATCTGGTGTTGTTGCAAGCTGCAGCATAGGGTGGAAAATGCAGCTCAGATCCCATGTTGTTCTGGCTGTGGTGCAGGCTGACAGCTGCAGCTCCAATTTGACCCCTAACCTGGGTACTTCCATATGTTGCAGGTGTGGCCCTAAAAAGAAAAAAAAAAATTCTTCTTGTCTAGTGTACTATAGGGTGATGATGAACTGACCTGGTTTACTGGGTTCTGAGGGAGTTCCTGGGATGTGGGGCTCACAGTGCTAAAACCAGGATCGAACATCCCAAGCAAACTGGGATGTGTGGTTACAAACAAAAGCCTATCCTGCTTTTGCTTGGCAGGACTGCTATGGGAGGGGTGGGAGTCCTATCACTCTCCCCCTGAAGCACTCTGACAGAGCTCCCAAGGCTCTGAGGAACTCAGATTGAAAATCATGCTCTTAAGAATATTTAGAAGAGTACAAAGCACAGACCCAAATTTCTCAACAGAGCACTAGTGACATTTTGGGCAAAGGTAATTCTTTGTCATGGGGAGCTGTCCTGTGCATTGCAGGATATTTTACAACATCCTTCGCCTCTATTCAACCAGATTCCAATAGTATCCTCTCAACTGAGTCAACCTGAAGCATCTCTGGATATTGTCAAATACTACCTGCTCCCTGCCCTGTTGAGAACCACTGATCTAGTGATAATCTTTTCATCCTTTCCAGGTTGTACCCCATTAGGTGAGTTATAAAATCAATGTAGTTAGCTCATACCAACATTAAAATTTTTAAAAATATAATGAGAAGATATAGACTAGGTAGAGTACAATAGGATAGAATAGCCTGGAATGGGATGGGATGGAATGGGATGGATGCGAGAGGAGAGGTGAGGAGAGGAGGGGAAGGAAGGGAAGGGAAGGGGAGAGAAGGGAAGAGAAGAGGAGCGGAGGGGAGGAGAGAAAATAGAGTCTCACATGCAGTGAGGCTGAATATTATTCTGCTAAACATTTGTTTCAGATACATATGTGTAATGTACATATAGTAGGTCACAATATAAAATTATTTTTTACCATGAGTCATGATCAAAAAAGTTTGAAAATGCTTATGTTAGGCTCTATCCATCCTATTAATTAATGCTATTAATTAATGTGCACATATTAATCCGCATTGGGACAGTCAGGCTCCATCACCATGACCTTCCTCTGATACCTAGTTGCCATTCTTTTGCAAAATCAATCCCATCAGTGGCTTATATTTACAAAGTTTGAATTATCCTACATGAATTACCTATGAAACCTCTCCCTGTTTGCCTGTATCCACTTCTCTAATTTGTCAAGGTCACCTTGAACTTGATTTAGGTTCACAAAAGCAAGTGTCACTGACAGAATTAATATGAATATATTTTATTCCACTGTTTGAGTCATTGACTACAATTCTGTTGGCTCTCAGAGAAATACTTGTGGGGTGCAGGTTTCTCCTAGTTGTAGCTGTGTTCCCTCAGGTTTTGTGAAGACAAGGAATTTAAATCCCAGCCATTTCTCACTACAGACTTCATTTCACTCCATTCTCTGAGCCCATGACTATGTGGGGAAGTTAGTCCATCCACGGCATTTTGCTTTAAATCAAGGTCACCCAGCGTGTGGCTGACTTTCTCAGATTATGCACAGACCACACCTCACAAGTACAGCAATAATAAAACCAGGACCCAGGGGACCCTGGCAGAGCGCCTAGCTCAGAAAATCACTGACATTTTTTGTCTCCCTGAAGCTGGGAGGACAGAGAGCTGGGTAGATTTGTAAGCTCAATCAGGAATCAGTTGGGCCATTAGAAAGAAATTATGGTGGGTTTGATTTTTGGTGGAAATAAACCTTGCCAGTAGTCCGTCAAGGATCATTTGTCTTGGTCCTCCATTCACTTATGTTCAAGAAGTAAAAGTCAGCAAAGCGGAAGGATTTGTGTTTTTCAACTGATGCTGAGCATAATCAGCCTGGGTCAGTGTAACCTCACAGCCAGGGAACCAGCCTTCTCAGGAGCTATTTCCCCACAACAGCTCTGATCTAATCCCAGGTGGATGTGGGAAGACAGAGAGGGGGATTCGGGGACCCTACTCCACCCCCTTCTTATCACGTGTAGCCTGCTGCTCTTGTAGATGTTACAGACTGAGCTGTGTCTCCAAAATTCACATGTTGAGATCCTAATCCCCAGTACCTCAGGATGAGACCTTTTTTGGAAATAAGGTCTTTACAGAAATAATCAAGTTAAATGATGACATTGGGGCAGGCCCCAATTCAGTATAACTGGTGTCTCTATAAAAAGGGGGAAACTTGGGGACATACAGAGAGGAAGACATGCTGTGTAAAGACTACAGCTGTGTTCCCACAAGCATGAAGAGGCAAGGAGAGAAGCCTCCTTCCCACAGCCCTCAGGAGGAGCCGAAGCCTTAACTCAAGACTTCTGGCCTCCAGAATGTGAGGCAACACACTTCTATTGTTCAAGCCACCCAGTCCGTGGTACTTTGTTACAGCAGTCCTAGCAAACGAATCTGGTAGGGAATGCAATCATTGCTTTCCTAACATCAGGCACAAAAATGCACACACACGCACGTACACACGTGCGCACACACACACACTATACACACAACACATACATGCCGAACATACCACACACCCTGACATTTTAATTTCTCTTAATTACCTAACCTTTGCTGCTAAAAAAAAAGAAAAAACCAAAACTTTTTAAAACTAATTAGACTCCTGCAAAATAAGATATTTAAACCAACTCTTCCTCTGTGTGTGTGTGTCTTTTTCTCTTTCCCATGAAGAAATGAGTAGGAGAGGTTTGGGTTTTTTTTTTTTATCTTTTTGTCTTTTTAGAGCCACACCCATGACATATGGAGGTTCCCAGGCTAGGGGTCCAAGTGGAGCTGTAGCCACTGGCCCACACCACAACCACAGCAACACGGAATCTGAGCCATGTCTGCAACTTACCACAGCTCATGGCAACACTGGATCTTTAACTCACTGAGTAAGGCCAGGGACCAAACCTGCATCCTCATGGATGCTAGTCGTTAACCGTTGAGCCATGACGGGAACTCCATGAGTAGGAAAGTTTTAAAGCACATCTCCTAGGTCACCAGTAATTTTGAGGGTACAATCTAGCTTTTCTGCTTTAGAGTCATAGTTCTCCACAGAAGAGCTTCTCAAACTTTTATACGCTTATACACGGGGAGTGGGTAAAATGCTGATTCTGACTGATGCAAGAGATCTGGGGTAAGGTCTGAGAGTCTGCATTTCTAACAAGCCCCAAGGTGACGCTGATGCTGCTGGCCTGCAGTCCACACTCTGAGTGGTAGACTCGCTAGGAAAACACTAGCGAGTCTAATGATGGACACCAAATCTGGTCCCTCATTAGAATTCGTCTCAGACCTACTGAAATCAAAATTTCTGAAGTTGGGGCCAAGAGACTTCTTTTATTTAAAGAAAATCTCTAGATCATTTAGATCATCATCAGGGTGTGAGAAGCATAGCTCCCTACTGCCCTGCCTTTTGATTGGATTTTCACACTCTGGGAACAAGGAAGAGAGAATGAAGTTCCAGAATCAAGCCACCCAGACCAGACTTCATGGCACCCAAGCCCCAGGAGGGTTCCTGACCTGACTGGGTGTGGGAGTTAACGACCATAAAAACAAAGGTGGGTAAGCATTTAGAGCTTACCTTTGGGGAGGTGGGTAGCAACAGAAATGAATGAAAGAAGGAAAAGGAGGATAAGATATAGTGGAAATATTAAATCCAATTAGAAACCTATTATGTCACTGACACCCTCTGAGTTTCTAGGGGTACAACTAAGATCACTAATACAGTGAGATTTCCGTTTGATATTGGGAATTGAAGAACTAAAAAAATGACAATCCTCCTCACATCAGGCCTGGCAGATAGTACAGCTGTAGGCTTCCCAGGATATGGACAGATTTCTACTCCAATTTTGTGAATGCGACCAGAGCAACAGCAGCTTGATATCAGATTTAATGCCAGTTTCTCGATTAAGGATAAATAAGGCAGTGCTTGCCAGTATGAAGCTCTTAACCATACTTAAATCTGCTACTCACAGAGCTGAGTTGTGAGAGGTTACAGTTTATGCCTGGGGTGCGGTTCAAAGTTATCCTCCCTGTGGATACTCGATAAACACTTGTTGACTCTATGATTTAAACCCACCATGAAAGCTGAGCCCATCTGTATTTTCTATAATCATGTCAGACACATTGGAAGCACCAGAAGTGCCAGGGTGGGAGATTTCTCCCATCTTCATTTCTCTGCAAGAACTCCCTGTGCAGCTTATAAATATGCTGATCAAAACCTGCATCAAAGAGAAAATGCATTTCCATATTCCCAGATTCCTTCATGATCAGAGAATGGATCAAAGGGAAGACATATCTCACCATTCCTGTTTTTCTTTCCATTCCTGATTTAGAGGTCAAAATGATTCACATGTGGGAACAGAACAAGCAATGCAAAGTCCATTTAGGGGCAGAATCCCATATGAGCTCAAGGTATAAGTATTTTCAAATTCTTTCTCCAGATGCACTTACGTGGATAGAAAAATGTCTTAATTCTTTCACATAATATACTCTCTTTTACCAAAAGGTAATAATAACCATTTTTACATTTTGATACTTGAAATAAAAAGGAAAAGTATTATAAGCCTTAATATAATACATGATGATCTATTACATTTTAGTCATAATGCCTAATTCAAAAATAATATTTTAAGATTTCAATTGCACCTGAGATACAACTAAGAGATGAAAATGAATTTGCTCCTTTTAATTGAAAATGTTCTAAGATTCATCTCAAAACTGACTCACTTCCTTGGTTGTTTAATTGATGATGCATAGGTTAAGTATGAAAATTTTAATTGTTGACTTTTCTCTCAATATTTCCGTGTCATTTCCTTTTGTTTTAGTTTTACAGACCCAGAAATAAGAACCCATGCTGTGAACATGAGTAATTTTCCTAACAACTTGGTGTGAATTAAAGAAATTAAAGTGTGCTGCTGTGTTCGTTTGAACAGCTTACCAAGGATTATAATATTAATGTTTCTGCTATCCTTTTGTGAAGGTGCTATTGACCCTAAAACAATCTTATTACACATTTTAAAACAAGCGCTTATACAGAAAACTAATACACTATTTTACTTAACAGTTCTATTTAGGTAAAGAACTTGGAATACATTTCAATATATTAAATAATTCAATCCAAATAATGATTTGTTGACCAGAGTAGACTAAAATACATATAATTTCTTAATATCTAAAAAGTAATTGTTCACTCTGTTTCTAAGGGGATTACTAAATGTGCCTTCCTAATTTGTAAAAGAAAGGAAGGACTCAGGAAGGAAGGAAGAAAGGGAGGGAGGGAGAGAGGGAGTCTAAGAAACAGTTGAAGACTTAAATTCTCTTTAGCTTTAAATGAACCAACTACAAGCAGTACAGCCACAACCTTTCTGGTTTCTCAAGTCCACGTTCTACTCTATGCCGCTCATCACTGATACGTTTCTTGGTTGAATCTCCCCCTTCTTAGTGGTTTGCATAGCCTTCTGTATCCTCATCAGCTCATCATTGCAAAGCAAGTTTCCTTGGGACTACACACACACACACACACACACACACACGGACATAATTTTACATTTTTACTGAAGTGTAACTTCCATACGGTCAAGTACATAGCTTGATGTATTTTGGCTAACATGCTGTAATGTGAACGGCTTCATGAATTAACATTTGTATTCATCAATGTAACCACCAGCCGGATTGAGGTAAAGAATATTTCCAGTACCCCAGAAGGCTACCTGTCACCACTTCTCAGCCCTGGCGACCTGCTTTTCACAATTCCAAACGTCCACACAGGTTTCAAGAAAGAATTTTCCCCACACAATATTTGGTCATGTCACAACCTCCTAAGATGGTTTCCGCATCTCCTTCTTCATCTTGCTGTCTTCACATGGCTCAGTGATTCTTAACCTGCTCCAAGGCTCTCATTTCTTTCTGTGCAGAGCACACCCTGTGCTTAAGCACCATAAGAACAGCAAATGTCCCTTCACTGGCATCAAACCCCTACTATAGGCAAGCTCTGTACTTAATTTAATATTCATTATCTCATTCAATCTCCACACATAACTTTGTTTCTGTAGACTCTGCTAATGCTACTTTGAAGTCTCTATCTATTCAAATAACACCATGTGATCCTGGTGTGTTGCTGCCTTCCCTCTAAAATGTAAGCTCTCTGAGAGCAGAGATTGTTGTCATTTTCTCACTCCTGGACCTCTGGTGTATACGGAATAATACCTGATACGTAGTAGGAGCTCAATAAAGATTTGTTGAATAAATGAATGAAAGCACTGCCCAGGATAAAATGGGAAAGCACACAGGCTTCAGAGTTAAAGACTCTCTCTCTTTACTTTCTGGGTAATTCCAGGCACAAGAGTTGGCCTCTATGAACCTCATCTGTAAAATTAAGACTATCCCCCCACCCCATTACTACATAGAACTGTTCTTCTATGTGCCACCTCTAACTGAATTGTAGAAGTGAGACTAGTAACGCCCCCACTCCATCCTTATATGGGTGGCCCTGTTGATGGCATTCGATGGATGTTCCCTTAAGTGACAACTGTTGTTATTGTTAGAAAGGCTTTCTGAGGGCAGTGAGACTGGCTGATGTTACAGTTTTAAACAGTCACTTCATTGAGAAGGTAACTGGGTCAGGTCTTGAAGGATTTGAGGAAGCCAGCCATGCACTTATCTGGGAGAACAGTATGCCAGTGGGAGGGGCCAGCAAGTGTAAAAGCCCTGAGGTAGAAACAGTGAGTGGGTCAGTATGGGGTGAAAGAGGAAAAGAACAGTAGAAAGTGGAGTCAGAGAAGTAAGAAGGGTTGGTACCTAGACTGAGCAGGGCCCTATAGATCATTAGAATGATCTGTTTCTCCCTCATAATTATGACTACAGAAGAATGTCCTGTGTATTTGCGTGTATGTGTATGTGCACATGGACGTGTGTATTTTACCCTATTGTTAAAAATCCATATTTGCTTTATGTTTTTGTATGGACCATGTCCTAACAAGATTATGACATTTCTTATATTTCTTGGGGATTTCTCTGAGATTCCAGAATACTATACCAAAGAAGGCAAATATATCATCATTTCCCACCTCTTAAGACGTCTTAAGGTCTCTGACATTAATCCTTTCCTGCCAAATACCAATATGGCCTCAGAATCCTAAAGAACTAATTACACTTCAAAGTGTTTCTGCATATCATTTACCATTTTTTTTTTTTTGGCTACATTCACAGTGGTATTCATTCAGTACATCAAAAACCATTTTAAAGCCTAACATTCTCCTCCAAAGAAAATTTCTGGCTACATTACATCAACAACTGTGCGCATTATATTATGAACAATACACATCAATAAAGACAGTGAAATTATAACTGTGTGATGCTATTTAGAAAATATACTACCCAAAATAAGAGAGCTATATAAAGTTTCAGTTTCAACAATCATTCATGGTATTACTGTAGATTGTGAGACCACAGTACACCAATTGCCAACATACTGTGCCAGTGCAAAGAGGAAACAGAATTCCTCTTGGACAGGAACATATCTAAGTCAGAAATTCTTAAGTGTAATCCAGGGAACACAAGCTATTCATTCATTTATTCAAGACATAGTTATTGAGACCATACAATATACCAGAACTGGAAACACAGTGGTGAGTAGGTGCTAGGATGGTTCTCTCTTTAATGAAACTGCAATATGGGTGCCACTATGACAAGCGTTATGAACAAAAGGTACACATGTTATGAGAGCTCATAGGAAGGTCAGGTGAAGACCTATCTGCGAAAGTAAAGCTGAAGCTGAAATCTGCAGGATAAATGGGTAATTAATTAGATAACATGTGGGGGAACATTGTTCCAGAGAGAGGGAACTGCCTGTGCAAAGGCCCTGAGGTAGGAGGAACATGGCAAAGATACACAGAATGCTGGTGATATAACCACGTTCCTCTCATGGAAAATAGGTACAAAGAAACTGAGAAGATAAGTATAGATATCAGGTAGGAATAAAAGAGCTACTGGAGAAAGAACTGATAGAAGTAGAAGAAGAGATATCTTTGCAATGTTTCCTCTATCACGCCTTCCAACCTGTGCATTCTGTGTCTACCATACAACACAATGACTTTTATTTAACACTCGGAGCACTAGAGTATCTGCCTCATTGCTTCAGAGACAGAGGCAATAAGATGAAAAGAAATGGACAAAGAGCAAGATATGTCAGGAATTACATGAGTTGTAAAGTTGGGGGGAAAGAGAAAAAGTGGGGTGTGAAGATAGATCCTGTAACAGCAGGAGAGAGAGCAAAGAAAAAGATCTCCTTCCTAATTCCGTGTTGAACACCAAGATACTACAGTGTCTATTATACTCTAAGAGTTGGCAAAATATTATTTCTTTCGAAACGTGTATAATCAGGTCTATTATTATGACTATTTCTTACAGCTAAAATTAATATTTTGAGGAAAATGGCAGTGATTTCAATCAAAAGGTATACTGAAGGAGTTTTCAGGCACCTTACAGAGTTCCTGGATTATTTGACTATTACTACTTTTTTGCTAATGGACAATCATTCTGATTTAGCGTACAAAACATAGAGCAATCAGCATGAAAACTACTTAGTTATCCCAGTCTTGAAGTTTTTTCTGTGCGATGAATCTGAGACCCTGATGATATTTATTCATTACATTTTTAATGATATATCAGGTTACCATAGCAATTCCTGTTCCCTGGAAACTTCCTTCTTCCAACACATTTATTGTGTGCAGAATTAATAGCCTGATCCTATTGTTCGAGCTGTCTCATTAGCTCGAGTAATCTAAAGCTATTTTAAAATGTTAACCAGTAACAATCCATAGAAAATATGCTTATCTAGAAATAACATTTAAGGAAAGAGCTCACCTTCAAATCACTCTTTTTCTGTGAAGTTTTCCTTGACCCTGCAAACCATCATTTCTATTAAGTTTTAGAATACTTAGGGGTTTACATTGTTCAGTTTAACGGTTGAATATATTATTTTCTATACTGTTCATTAATTATTCTTATCTTGGTCTTGTATTTCTAGATGTTAAAATTACTAACAGTTAGAAGTTGTGATAGGTTGAACTATGCTGCCCAAAAAGATGTTGAAGTTCAGTCCTCCACTATGTGAATGTGAGATATGGCCTTGCAGACAATCAAGTTAAGGTGAGGTCATTAGGGTGAATCCTAACCCAATATAATTACATGCTTATAAAAAAGGGGGGAGAGGATGGACACAAGAGACGGATATGTACAGAAGAAAGAAAAGGTGGAGACACAGGAAGAATGTCATGTGATGATGAAGGCAGAGACAAAGTGATGCTTCTACAGGGTAAGAAACACCAGGGATTGCCAGCAACCCACCAGAAGCTCAGAGAGAGCCCTGAACAGATCCTTTCCTCACTTTCCTCAGAAGGAACCAAACCTGGCAGTACCTTGATCTCAGACTTCTGGCCTCTAGAACTAATAGACAATAAATTTCTATTATCTAAGCCACTCGGTTTTTCTGGTACTTTGTTGCAGCTGCCCTGGGAAACTAATATAGAAGGCAACACTAATTACTTAATTTGTATCCTTCTCAGTTTTTAATTCAATGGTTTTTATTTTTATTAAGAAGTAAAATCAGGAGTCCCCGTGGTGGCTCAGTGGTTAACAAATTCAACTAGGAACCATGAGGTTGCAGGTTCGATCCCTGGCCTTGCTCAGTGGGTTAAGGATCCGGCGTTGCCGTGAGCTGTGGTGAAGGTTGCAGATGCGGCTCGGATCCCACGTTGCTGTGGCTGTGACAAAGGCTGGCGGCTACAGCTCCTGTTAGACCCCTAGCCTGGGAACCTCCATATGCCACGGGTGTGGCCCTAGATATGGCAAAAAGACAAAAAAAAAAAAAGAAGTAAAATCATTCTTTAGCAGGAAGTATCATTCTTTTTTATTTCACTTTTTAAAGTTTTATTGAAATATAGTTGGTTTACAATATTGTGGTAATTTCTGCTGTACAACAAAGTGATTCAGTTATACATGTACACACATCCATTCTTTTTCAGATTCTTTTCCCATACAGATTATCACAAAATATTGAATAGAATTCCCTATGCTATACAGCAGGTCTTGGTTGGCCAGTCATTCCAAACATCACAGTGTGCTGGAAGTATCTTTCACTTATTCACTTGTTTGTCTACCTATTTCGTATATATTAACCATCACATCTGCTGGGGAAGGTGCAAAGCTTGGGGGTGAGGATCAGTACTAGACTCATTCTTCTAGTTTCTAGCAGTAATAACTTTTCTGTAATTTCTGACTGCTGTCTAACAAAAACTGTTAGGAGCTTTACATACATTTTTCCATCTAATCCTCAGAACCAACCTATCTAACTAGATGTTATTGTCTGCAATTTTCAGAAATAACCCAAATCATTAAGGTTCAAAAAGTCTGACTATGTTACCAAAGATCACAAAGCCAATAACCAGAGCTATTGGCATCTGAAGTTCAATCAGTCAGACTCTGCTACACATTTTTCTTCTACTCCATTCTGCCTCTGATAAGGTACTAGGGAGAGAGAAACATAAGTGACTCTAAGATAAGACACATAGTAAGAGATGGAAAGAGGAGAGAAACAAAGCACTGTAAGTGTTCAGTGAAGAAAGATGACAACTGTTTGGGTGAATTAAAAACAAAAAACAAAACAAAACCAAAAACTGAATAGAGGCTGAGAAATGGTCTGGGCAATTAGAAAGCGAGTGGGGGAGTTCCCGTTGTGGCACAGTGGAAATGAACCTGACTAGAAACCGTCAGGTTGGGTGTTTGATCCCTGGCCTCACTCAGTGGGTTAAAGATTAAGTAGTTGCTGTGAGCTGTGGTATAGGTCGCAGATGCTGCTTGGATCTGGCGTTGCTGTGGCTGTGGCGTAGGTCAGCAGCTGTAGCTCCGATTCGACCCCTAGCCTGGGAACCCCCATATGCTGCAGGCGTGGCCGTAAAAAGATGAGACCAAAAAAAAAAAAAAACAAAAAAAAGAGGGAAAAAAATAAAAAAGAAAGAGAGCAGGAGTGATATTAGATGGTGTGAAGGCCCAAATTAAGACAGGTCATTGAAAACAAGCACACACAGGATGCTATCAAGACAGCCCTTGTATGGGGTAGGGTAAGGAAGAGACTTAGGTACTCAAGTGTCTGGATGGAAGCTGTGTATCTCAAGGATATGGTACCTCTCCAAAACACTGTATTCATTTTCAGAAGGAAGAGTTTTGCAGAGGGTTGGTGGTAAAACAAAGACCTGGGAGTACTTGTGGGAAGTAATAGTCGGCCAATACTTCTTCCTAAATAACTGACCCAAGATGGATAAAAGAATACCCTCCAAACGAGGCAGATTCTAAGAAATGATATTGTCGCAGGAAAAGGCATTTTAATTAGGGGAAGACAGAAGAAGGATTTGAGGCAAAGGTGGGGGTGAAATTCACCCCTAAATGAGTAAGAGTTCCATCAGTTATAATGAAAAGGGTTGGCTGAGTGGCAGGGGATTCAGAGTGGGCTTGGGAAGGATCTACCACATTCCTGGGAAGACCCTCCTACAAAAGGATCAGGATTATAAATCTAACAGTGAAATCTTCTGTCCTAAAATGGTTAGTAGACAGCAATGAATGCCACATGCTGAGCCTTAAGAATATTATTTTTATTTACAGTTTGAAGCTTGTGGTTTTCTTCATAAAGTCCTATATTTTTTCCTCTTCATTGTTGAATCCCTGACGATGATCTTCATAGTTCCTAATGAATCCAACTGAATGGAAATTGGCTTTGATTAGTATAATTAGGATCTGCCCTACACTCTACGCTGGCCTCTCTTCTGTCCCTTCCTTTCTGAATATGGGCATGATGAAAAGATTTGGAAGAAAACAAACATTTCTGATACAAATATGTGATGATGTTTGATGACATCTGATGAGAAGAAGAAAAGTATTGGTCCTATTTTCCGATCTAACATCATAAAAGATGAAGTATGATAACCCAAGTCCATGAACTTACTGGGAGGAAGAAAATTACAAGAAAGCTAACAATTACAGAATAATAACAGAATAAAAACCCAAGTCTGATGCCCAAACAGAGGAGATCTTGTAAGGATATTTTAAGAATACACATTGATCTTGCCTTGATTAAGCCCTGAGAGCAAAACAAAACTGTGACTGGCATCCCACTTTTGAGGATAAGTTGGGCCCATCCTTGGAACATGAGAGACAAGACAGGACAAGAATCCTACATCTGCTTCTAGGGAAGCACAGAAAGACAGATGATTCCTGAACAGGTCTGAAATTAGAGTGTATTTAATTTCAAAGAATATAAAAGTTGGTATCTGAGATTAGAAATTATACCCAATTCACTGCTATAATTTTGAACCAATTAAGAGGCAGAAGAGATGGAGACATTAGGCTGATGGAAAGCCGCATGCCAGCTTTATTGGCCTGCAGAAAACATAGCTTAGGTGTGCAGCAATAAGGATTTCCTAATTTGAAGCTTGGAATTATAAAAATCTATTCACTGAGCCACAGTGAGCACTGCTACTGCAGATGTTAGAAAGTTCCAAGAGCAAGGTGCCAGCAGATTCAGCGCCTAGTAAGGGCTGTCTTCCTGGTTTGCAGATGTGCTACCTTCTGGCTGGTGTCCTCAGATGGTGGACAGAGCTTTAGGGTCTTCTTCTTACAAGGACACTAATCCCATCATGGGGGCTTTACCCTCATGAACTCATATAAAGCTAATTACTTCCCAACAGCCCTACCTCCTCATACCATCACACTGGCAGTTAGGGTTTCAGAATATGAATTTGGGGGAGACACAGAACACCCAGGGAAGACTGAGCATTTATTACCTTGGTGGCTTTCCTTATAGGAGGTGACCTGAACTGAAGCAAGAGTGAGACCCGCTAGGGGTGGAAGGGGAGATAAGAACAGGAGGGGCAGCATCATTTCCAGAAAAGTGAACAAAAAAGCACTGCAGGCCATTTTCTACCCAGGACTCTTTTTTTTTTTTTTCCTTTCACAAAGTTATAAAATACTTAAATGAGATGCAAACATTTGAAAATCCAGATATTACACTTAAAATTCTGGGTTACTACCTTCTGTAAAACTCCAGGTGGCTTTGCACCCCAAGCCCATATTTTAGCAAGACAATATCCAGCTGGGCAAATCGTTATTGGCCTTTCACCCCAGCCCCCGACCTGCATGCCTGACTCATTACCGCATTCATCCGGCCCTTGCAGGAATTTGGGTTAATAACCTTTCTCTCAGTAATAAACAGATTGTTTATTTTGCCTTTGGACTCCTGCAGAAAGGTATTAAACAGGAAAGCTCAGGAGGAACAATTTGAGATGGGAAGAAGGGTAAAAAAAAAAAACCTTCAATATACAAATTGGAATCTGGCCCACTTAGAGGAACCAGGGGAAAAGTGTCAAGGGAAAGGAACAGGCAAATGGCAGCTGAACAGTCAAGAACCTGATTCTCTGGGAAGAAAATCAAGGTTGTGGGACTGTTAGACCAGTGACAAAAGACAGTAACATCAAGGAAACCAAAAAGCTGTTCTGCCAAGAAAACCGTTATTTCCGAAATCATTAACCTTCTTGCCAGTTAGTCTCTGCAAAAGACAGTATTCTCCATGACCAACTGCACTTTAAAAGTATTACCATAACCAAAGACAAAGTACAAGGCTGAGAGGAAAGTGGGGATGTATAGGCTGCTAACTGGAAAAAAAACCACAGCTAAAATAGAAAAATATGGGCATCGGTGAACTCTGACATCTATCAAGGGTTGTAGTGATAATGCATTCTTAAATTCCTAAATCTCAAATGATAGGAGAACGACAACAGTGCCCTATTATCTTTTCTCAAAAAACTACCAAGACTATACAAAACCTTAATCTCTGTGTGAGATGTTTTGTTTTGGATCACTTCCCCATTATGTACATTCTCTACATGTAATGCATGCTCGTTGGCTCAGCTGTTATTTGGAAATTCTGCTTTGGGAGTTGGAAATGGACTTTAATATACATCAACAAATATGGTTGCATGACTAACTATCATAATACAGTTTAAAAACGTCATCATTAACAGCCAAAGGCTTTATAAAACTAGTCGAAAGATGTATAATCGTCAAGAAGAAAGATGTGGAGAACGGGGGCTGGGGGGGGCAGAAAATACAGATTTAAGAGTTAGCCTGTAGGAGAAAAGTAGAGGTGGAAGAGACTATCCATGGAGAAAATGTTTCTTTTTCTCATTGTTGGCCACATGGCTGTTTCGGCTTTGTGAAAGCTGGAGTTTAAGCTTAATGATAAGTGTACATATTAGAACAGTCATTCAAACCACAGAACTCCTGCAGTGTTACTCTAAAGGTTCTGATAGATAAAGTCTGCAGTAATACAAAAGGACTCACAGTGAGGGTAGAATTAGTATAGAGACCTTATTTCCCAACACATTTTTTTTTTTTTTTCTTATTACAGCTGCTCCTGTGGCATACGGAAGTTCCCTGACCAGGGGTCAAAGTGGAGCTGCAGCTGCTGGCCTACACCTTAGCCACGGCATCACTGGATCTGAATTGCATTTATGCCATAAGCTTGTGGCAATGGGGGATCCTTAACCCAAGAGTGAGGCCAGGGATCGAACCTGCATCTTCAAGGACACTATGTCAGGTTCTTAACCCACTGAGCCACAATGGGAACTCTCCAACACAATTTTAAAAAGTCAATTGAAAAAGTCAGTTTATGCAGGGGATTCTAAAAATGATCATATTTCACTACAAAGTTTTTTTTTTTCCAAAATGTTATTTCAACTAAATTTTTAAGTAACAGCTTTTTCTTTATGTGTGGGTCTGCTGAATGGATTTTTTTCATTACTTCAAATTTTTTACCTTTTCATCTGCTTCCGATTTAATAGCAATTTTTAAATGACTCACCTTTATTTAGCCTTTCTAAAGCAATTTAATTTTTATAGAAATAACAATTCCTGTCTTCTCTCTCTCTATTTCATCAGTTTTACATCATATTTAATTAAATTCCACCCAGTTTGGGAACAACAGACTCTTGGTAAGCATACAAAGTGGCTGGTGGGAGTGGAAGGGCACAGGTAAACTGGGGAGTCAGTTAAAAAGGCTTCTATTGGCCAGAACTGCTAACTTACATTAGAAGTTTTAAACTCATTTAAATAGAAAAAAAAAGGTACCAAAAGAGAAATACAAAGTGACTTTACTTCAACTACAAATTTCTCCTGAAAGTCTATAGTTCTAAGACACCCAGTATTTAGTTGGACTTGCTCAGCCACTCTGAAAGTCTGCCTGAAATATCAGCCTCTCCAGCAAGCCTTTCCTGACGCTCTATTGGCAATACTCTCGCCTCAGGAATCCTTTCAGTGATATCTTTAGATCTGACTTATGGTATGTATCTCATTTTATGTACTAGTGCGGACACTTGGGAACCAATCTTACCTCCCTTTATGGGGTATAAACTACTAGATAAAAATGGAGCATTTCTCTCATTTATATACGTTTCAAAATCAATTGCACATAGTGGCTCTTCATATTTGTTAAGTTGTGTTGAATTCGTGTGCATTTGTGTGTTCGTATGCGGTGAGGTAGGAGGCAGGGGAAATGGGGGGGGGGGACCTATCTCTTTCCCTGTTTATAAATGCCCATCCTCTCATAAGAATATATTCTAGAAGTTTCCACACACTTCTTTCCATATCTCCATATATGTTATTATACAGAGTTTACCTGGCACCTCTTCCTGTAGACATCTCAGCAATGGAGACTGCATTTTATTTATCTTTAAATCCAGTGTCTATTATAGAGACCACCACCTAGTGTGTATTGAGTAAATTTTGAGTGACTAAAAGACTGAATTGGAAACTCCTAAAGATTCAAGAAGGGTAAGGAATAAAGAGGATACAAACTGCCTCTAAGGAGGGTGAATTTGACCCTACCTTGACTATATAGAATAGAATGTTACACTTTTTTAAATTTTAGAGCTAGGAAGGTCTTTAGAAGTTACATAGCCCGCTCCATTTTAAAGAGTTAAGAGATTGATCCAATGTCACCTAGCTGGTCATTAGAATAAAGCCGAAGCAATGGTAAGTCTTTCTGGCTATATCAACCAAGAGCCTTTTTAAAAAGGTAGATTGGCAGATCGGCAGATGCTATAATGAAAAGTGTTTGGTAATGAGAATCACTGCTAAGAACTGGAGAGGATTACGGGGCAGAAAGTTGGCGAAAAGAAGACAGCGCAGAATGGGGTTCCTGGCTTAGGTCTATCTGACTCCCACGTGACCCACACAGACAACTGTGATGTGCCATTCTGTCTTGCTAGAAAGTAGCAAAAATAAGGCCAAGTCTCCTCACCTCTTTATCAGAGTTCTGATATCTTTAAAAAAAAACTATATGTTCATATATATATATATATATATATATATATATATATATATATCTGAGGAAAGTTTTGGAAGTTAATTCCATGAAAAACAGAACTGAAATTAGAGACTATGCAGAACAATCAACATCACTCACTCATCAGTGAATCTTCCTGCAACAAAGTCATAAAAATTGAAAGTCACATAAAAGATAAAATACAAGAAACTTAAGATGAATAAGAAGTGGGGTATTGGAGTTCCCTTCGTGGCTCAGTGGTTAACAAATCTGACTAAGAACCATGAGGTTGCGGGTTCTATCCCTGGCCTTAGCTCAGTGGGTTAAGGATCCGGCGTTGCCATGAGCTGTGGTGTAGGTTGCAGACGCAGCTCGGATCCCGCATTGCTGTGGCTGTGGCGAAGGCCAGCGGCTACAGCTCCTGTTAGACCCCTAGCCTGGGAACCTCCATATGCCACGGGTGCGGCTCTACATAAAAAGGCAAAAAGACAAAAAAAAAAAAAAAAGAAGTGGGGTATTTGAAAGAGTTAAGCAGTTTTACCTAAGTCCAGAAACCTAAATGTTTACAAGAGTGTAGAGTGGGTGTGGAACTGCCTATCTTTTGAAAAACTACAGCTTAACAGCCAGCATGGGAAAATTATGATGAAACCCATAAAAAGCTGATTTCTGCTTTGAAAATTTAAAATTATCCTTTGGGACTGATAGAAAAAAAAGAATCTCTTTGGGAGTGGGAAGGTATCTGGTTCTTGAAGAAGTCGTAGCCCTTTGGTTTTCGTTTTCAACATCAAAAAGCCACTTTAAAACAGGAAAATATTAAGATTGCCCAAGATGGGGATTTTAAACTCCTTTTGTAGTGTTTTCTTGCTATGCAGATATCTATTCAACTGGCTGACTGTTTTTAAAACACCCACTGGTTTAGCCCATCAGATCTGAAAGGCTCTGGCACATAGTAGGTACCATAAATATTTATCCACTAAATAAGCAAATGAGTATTGCACTCTGGAAAATGCTTGTGATTTGGAGGATGAATGTTGCTCTTTGGGGGGAAAGTTCTCCTGCTGTTCCTATCAAGAGACATCCTCATAAGAGGAAGCTTGTGAGCTCTAGGAACCCCTCCCTAGCTGGACAGTTTATAGCTAATGCTAGAGGTTTAATTCTTTCTTAAACAGACTGGTCACTTGACCTTGTTTTCCATTCCAAGCCCAACCTTGATATCCATTCCCCACAACAAACAGCAATTACACAGCTGAATAGCAGTGCAAAGGCCCACTGCAGAAACTAAAGCATAAAATAGGAAGGCCCTCTGGGAGGAGGGGAGGGAGACAGAAAATCAAAAGCAAGAACGTTCAACAATGTTCAACAAACAGTGTTCAAAAATATTCAACAATGTTCAACAAAATCAAAAGCTACTGCTCAACAATGGCAGTAGGCACTGGGAAAATAAGAAGCTTAAGTCTAGAACCAACGAAGCCTTCAATTTAAGGAGGAAGGCAAAGTCACACTCAGATTTAATTAAATATCATGTTTTATGACAGACATATCTGAGATTAGTGACTACTGAGAGCAGAGGAATTTAGCCAAGTTCTGTGGAAATTTCTAGAGTGGAGTGGAAACCACATAAAAATGTATGCAAGCACTGACATGAAAGGCAATGTCAACAATTTTAATTTTTTTAGTTTATGTAAAAATGTTTATTTGAAGACTCGCGTTGCCATGATTAAATATCTATAGCTAATTATAGTATGGCATTATAAAATAATTGCAGATTCATTTCGTGAAAAGAGTAGATTATGCGTGACAAAAGGTTGTGTCCCAAGCTCATACAGATTTTCTGAAATCTTAACCTCATTTTCTAGAGGAATCCATTCTCCAGAGCTTGCTATGTTGTGTTGTTACAGACACGAGGCATTTCAAATCATTTATTCATTTATAGAATATTTATTAGAGACTGCTTGTGTAAAATCTTAGCTGCTTTAAAAATACAAACAATAACAAGTTTAATCAGTTAAAGAAGGTAGATGGAAGTTGTGTTTGACAAGTCTGAAGTGGAGAAACTGTAAGATGCTGAAACAATATTAAATATTAACAAAGGCCGGGAGCCCTGTGATTGTCTGGTTGCCACAGTAACTGAGGCAGCCTAGGAGCTGCCTGGGTGTGGGGGACCTCAGAGCTGGGACAGATCGTGTAGATTAGCACATGAGTTGGTTTTACTTGAACCCACTTCCTGCCCTTTTCTGTCTTGAAAGAAGGAAAAGTTGAAGTGTGGCAGGAAGAGAGGAGGTTCTGACAGAGGAAGGAGTCCCACAGAAGCGTGTTTACTGGGTGTTACGATAAGCACCCTGATTGCAGGTTTGATGCCTAGAGGGAGCGGGCAGCAGTACAGGGGGTTTTCAACGCTGAAGCCACAAACTCAGAGATGCCAGGCTTCAGAGGCTCAAAGCGCCAAAACTGCTTGAGGCCATTTAGAACCAAAGCTGCCAGTGGCTGCGGGGCCGTTTGAATCCTGGAGCCCTGAAGTGAGTACAACGCCAGGGGCTCCAGACCCTGAAGGGAAGGGAACAGAGCCACATTATAACAAGGCTGGAGTTCTCCATGCTGAAATGGCTGTTTGAACCCCGGGGCGAGTACAACCCCAGGTTTCCAACCCTGAAGTGGAAGGAAAAGTGGGCAAGTCCCATGACAGGGCTCTATAGGTTCCTTCCAAACTAGAGACTTCAGGGAATGATTTTCCTAGACTTTTGTATTCAAATTCAATGAGCAATTACTGAACACCTAACAATTCCATGGGGCTGTCCTATGTGCTTCACATGCAAACTTAGGTCTGCTCTTTCACTGGTGTTCCAAACAGGATTTTTTTCTTTGCTACATTTTAATGATGTATAAGTACATTATCAAGTTATATTTTCCCAATAAAACTTTTAATTTGCCTTAGGATGTAGCTTCCATTCTGGTGTTCTCCCGAGACCCATTCACCAGAAGAGAAACAGGTTGCTCTGGGGTTTTGGTTCCCCACACTCCAGCAAACCAGCCTGTGTTAATAGGAGGAAATTCCAAGCACAGAGCAATGCATGAAGAAAGGAAAGGGGGCAGGGGGAGCTGGACACCTGCTCTCAAGTTCTTACAGAAGAAAATAAAAGTTGAAAGGAATAATCCAGTTTAACTCATTTAACAGAAGATATTTTGAGAATCTGAGAGTTCAGGCAATTGCCCCAAATCATATATACATAGGTGTCCCTTTGTTAATAAATTTTTGCATTGAATATTTGGAGTTACTTTCCAAGAATAGTGCCATATACTTCTTTTCCCAACTAATAAACATTTTTTTCCATGACAACAAAGACACAAAACCTCAACTCTGGATCCTGGCCACCTTGCTCACTTGTCCACCCAGTTTCCTCAACATTATCCATGGAATGGAGGCTTCCTTTCTACTTTGTGTTCACCAGGTCAGCTCAGGTTGCTACAACCGAATACCATACACTGGGCGGTTTAGACCACAAACAATTATTTCCCACTGTTGTGGAGGCTGGCATCTCGGAAGGTACTGGCATTTCCCATGTCTGGTAAGGGACCACTTCCTGATTTGGAGACAGGTGCTTGGCTCACAAGACTGAGAGAGAGGAGAGAGGGGGAGAGAAAGAGAGAACAAAGAAAGAGAGAGAAAACATACTTTCCTCTCTCTCCTTAAGAGGGCACTAGTCCCATTGTGAGAGCTCCACCTTCATGACTATTTACCTCTCAGAACCCTATCTCCAAATACCATCATACTGGGGACAGAAAGTCACCTATGAATTTAGATGGTAGGTGGGAGGGAACTCAAACATTCAGTCCCTAGCAGATGCACAGGCCAGGTCTTTTCTGGTGACGTATCATATACAAATATTGACCAAAGTGCAATTTCCCTCTGTAGGGAGATGAGTGGTCCCAATGGCCAGAACCTGTGATCATTACCTGGATTTGGCAAAAGGATTTTTACAAGTGTAATTTCAAGTTAAGGATCTGGAGGCGAGGATATCATCCTGGATTACCTGGGGAGACTCTAAATCCAGTGACAAGTGTCATTGTAAGAGACACACAGAAAAGAAGACCCATATGGAGGAGGAGATATGAAGACACAGGCAGAGACTGGACCCATATGGTCACAAGTCAAAGAATGTCAGTAGCCACCAGAAGCCGGAAGAGGTAAGGAGCAGATTTTCCCCTAGAGCCTTTGGAAGGAGCATAGCCCTGGCAACACCTTGATTTCAGACTTTTGACCTCCAGAGCTGTGAGAGAATAAATTTCTGTCGCTTGCAGATTTGTTACAGCAGCTCTAGGAAACCAAAACAGCCTCCAATGACACACCCTGATTCTTCTACCATAGCCATTTCTCCTTCTCTAAAACATTAGGAATCCGGTCACTTCAGCACTGGAGTAGGACTCAGACACCATGGAAATCAGGAGCTATACTTTTAATGTATACTTTCAAAATTCTTTCTTTCTTTCTTTCTTCCTTTCTTTCTCTTTCTCTCTCCTTCCTTCCTTCCCTCCTTCCTTCCTTCCCTTTTGTCTTTTTAGGGCCGCGCCTGAGGCATATGGAGTTTCCCAGCCTAGGGGTTGAATCGGAGCTGTAGCTGCCAGCCTATACCACAGCCACAGCAAAGTGGGATCCAAGCCACATCTGCGACCTACACCACAGCTCACGGCAAGGCTGGATCCTTAACCCACTGAGAGAGGCCGAGGATTGAACCCATGTCCTCATGGATAGTAGTCAGGTTCGTTAACCACTGAGAAACAACGGGAATGCCAAAAGATTTCTTTTTTCTAAAACAAATGAATACATTAGGATGAGGATGGATGTCCCAGCTTGGTAACAAAGGGAACTACTCAACCAAAGTTCCTTGACTTTAAATTTAGAGCTTCCTTTCAATTTACCAATTTCCTCCCTTAGTCAGTGTCCTGCAAAGGTCAACACAGGAATAGATATGATGAGTCAGAAAATTAGCCCAATGCAGTTCCCTGCAACATAAAGCAGCTGCCTTATCCAACCATTTTTTTTTTTTTTTTTTGGTCTCAGTCGCAGGTGTAGCCTGTGTTGCTCTCTGCTTCACCAAAGTCAAATCTAACGTTTCTTAAATAGTTTCTTAAACTGCTTTTGTCTATGACACTGTAAGTACATTGGGTAGCTGTGCAAATATATAAAAATAGAGCAATGCATGCTGATTTTTCTATTCTCTCTCAGCCATACACACACACACACACTTTCTCCATCTTCAAGTATGGGCCATAAACCAAACCACTATAATCCATACACTTAAAGCTGTAAAGCTGTACCCAACACTGATGCCAGGGTCACCTTTCTAAAATATAGATTTCATCATTTCACTCCCTTAATTAAAATCCTCTGGTGGCCACTATTATCTTCATTCATTCCAACAATACTTTTATATTGTGAATCTATAAGGGCCACTCTGTAATGACCAGAGTTAAAAAGGTAAAAAGGCACAGTCTGTGCCCCAACAGCACATTAGATCTACATAAAATATAAATTTAATATACATAAGTCTTAAAAGCTTTAAAACTGTGTCTCCTGCTTCAGCCTCTCAAGCAGCTGAACTCGTATACCTAGTATGCTATTCTCATGTACCCTGCAATTTGCTCACTTATCCGCAAGGTGCAAATTGTTTCACTTAATTCTTCCTTCTTTCTCTCTCCTTTCATTCCATCATTCGTCTCTCCATCATCATCCAATCCTTAATTTCATTTAGCACCTGATACTGGCTATTATGAGCCCTTGTAGTGCTTATAGTCTAACTCAAAAGCCCTTCCCAGACCCCCTTGGCCATCCTCTCGGTGTAACACAGGGAGAATATCCTTATTGGTAAACTCATCATCTGTCCCATGATGGATGCTACACATCTCTAACTTCCCACAAGACTGTGAGCCCCTCGTGTTTCCTTTTTCTCTGTCAACTACTGAGAGAGGTATGTTGAGGTCTCCAAATGTAATAGTGGATTTATCCATTTCTCCTTGCAGTTTTACCATCTTTTTTCTCTGAATCCCCACCACCACCTCTGCTTGGCCCATAACAAGGCCTGAGGAAGAAATAAAGTAAGAAAGGACAGAGAAAAGAAGAAAAGAGAAAGAGGTCAGAAAGGGTTACAGGAGTTTCCATAGTGGCTCAGCAGTAACAGACCCAACTAGTATCCATGAGGAAGAGTGTTTGATCCCTGGCCTTGCTCAGTGGGTTAAGGATCCAGCATTGCCCTGAGCCGTGGTGTAGGTCGCAGACACAGCTCGGATCTGGCATTGCTGCAGCTGTGGCACAGGCTGGCAGATGTAGCTCTGATTCAACCTCTAGCCTGGGAACTTCCATATGCTGCTGGTGCGGCCTTAAAAAGATTAAAAAAAAAAAAAAAAAGGAAAACAGAAAGAAAGAATAGGGCCACAAAACCGACTTCTATTATATGAAAACAAAAAGAAGACAGGGAAAGAAGATTGCAATGTCAGTGGGGGGGGGTTTTGTTTTTGTTTTTTAAAGAAGGCAAAGGAAGGGGAAACAAAATATCTCAACCCTTTTAAACCTAGATTAGAGGTAAATCTAGAAAGAATTTCAATTTGTATGGAGCCACAGACCATTCAAATCCCACCCTACAATCCAAAGCCCTGAGCAAACACCATGAAATGTGTTTTCTCTTTTCCAGACGCCGTGCTCATAAATTCACTACTTCTCATTCTCGTTCCACTGAAACAACTGCTGCCCCCACCTGATGGAATCAAGGGCCTGAATCATGGTGAAACTCTGGGGAGTTCTCAAGTGCATAATGATGTCTCCAGTTTCCTGTGCCATGTTCTGATTCCAGGAAGTGCCACATTAGCACTTCAGGAAAGAAAGGATCTGTGCTCTGCTTGAATCTTGCTGGTGTCATAAAGGAAGCTTAATGCCCTGTAATACAGACTTCTGTTTCACAGAAAAATTTCTCAATTTGTTTTGCACTGGGAAACTGCAAATGGATACCCTTGATCACACAGTCAGAGGGCAATCACTTGAGAGCAGGAAGATGGCTTTATGGAGACCTAATATGAGGGACCTAATTTAAGTTGTCATTTGATGATAAGGAATAAAGATCTCTGCAGTCTGCCAATAGATCTATTAGTGAGTGAAACCTGGAGAGTTAATGAAACAATACCTGAGCGTATGTATGGCTTCTAGACAGACTTGCTACAAACTACCTGAATACACCTTAGAAGAGAAAATTACCTCGCTTTTGATTCTACCTCTAAATTAACGAGTCACCAACAATTTTCTGCCTTTTAACTGTGATTCCCATTGAAGACCAGTTCATCCTTCATATTAAAAAAAAAAAGAAAAAAAAAAGCACACTCGTAGACTGCTTAACTGATAGTGGGTTGACTAGCATGGTCTTCTCAATGGCTTTGATTGTTAAATCCATTTTACTTTACAGATGGGAATTTTCAATGTCTTTGAAAAAAGCTCAGTGGAAACTCTGGTCAAATTCAAGGTCAGACACAGGGGCCTAAGAACATTTATCTTGGTGAGGTACAAACCCGTCCATCATTACCAGAGAGCAAGCAGACATCCTTTTTGGAACAAAAAAAAAATATGTAATTGATTTTGCCTGCCCAAAGAAAAGAAAAACATCCATTTGTGTAAGTATGTAGATATTCCTTGCCAGGTGAAATAATTCAGGAGTTAGCTTTCCATTTTCAACATGAAAGGTCGTTGCCGCATCACGGTCATTATGACCTCCCTGAAGATAGACGTGTGCTTGAACCAGCTCTCATCAGTTTAATATTTTTCTATATTTTTATCCAGATGACCTACTTCCGAATTTAACTTGCACTCCAAATTTTAGTCTCTTTTTATAAAATATGATATTCTTCACATACCTAATTTTTTTAAGTAATAGTTGATAAAGCAGTCAAAAAACATCATGAGTAGGTGCTGTCGAGTGGGGAAAAGGAGAGACGAAATTAAGGCTCTGTTCTTTACCCTTGAAAAGCAGTGGAAGAGACATGAAGCCCACATGTATGATAACAGAAAAAAAAATGATCAAAAACTCAAAGATCATTGCAAATGGAGACATAAAGATACTATAAATTGTGTCACTTTAAAAGTCCAAATACAATAATAAACAAAACATCTTGTGAAAATTTCCCTGGAAGAAGCAAGAATTGCCAAATATGGTTTACTTTAGTTTGTGTGTTACATGGGGGGAGGAGGGGAATGTCATTTCATTTCTCTTTGGTATTAGCTTGCTCCATTTGCCAAAAGCACATTAATTTTATTTATCTTGACATTTATTTCTCTCCATTTACAATCAGAACTCTTAATCCTAAAAGAGAAATGGAAAATGCCTTATTTTCCATCTGCTCTGTCTTTTGTATTTCCTATTATATTCATATCATTTCTTAACTATTAATCTGATGGTCTTATATTACTGTTGAATATTCATATTTTAGTCTCAATATGTTATTCATTACCACTCAAACCCGCTTTCATCCTTTTAGAATTCATTCTCTTTCTTTCCTTCATCCAGGCTCCTCAAGTTTATTCATTACCTCCCATCCTGATCTCTGTAATTCACCCATGTTGGTCTTTTGACATTCTGTTTCAAAACACTATTGAAACTCTATTTAAAACCTTGAATCTCAAATAATTTATTCCCCCACTCCATCAAGTCTACTGATTTCTAGTTCATCTCTGCCTCGCATTTAAATGGCTGACTCTCATTTCCCCCCGAGCACTTTATAAACCTTTAACTAACATTATCTATTTCTTCCACAAAATTACATGTATTTTCCCCTCTTTGTGAAGCCTGTTTTCTAATTGGTTTCGTTTATTTAGCTTATCTCTCCAATTTTCTTCTTTTATAGTCATTTTTCATAATTCTCCTGATTGTACCACTTTTAATCACGGAAATGCACCTTGGTTTAAATGACCTGAAGATAAATATTGAAAACGCATATCTGAATAGTGTAAACTTGATTACCTAATGGTTTGGGTGAGGATAAAAGGAACATGAAGATAACTAGTCACCAGCCAGCTTTAAATACATAATAGGCTTTGGCATTTATACTCCCACATCCAGTACCTCCTATGGCCCCTCATCACTGATCTTCCTCAAGGCTAGAAACAGGAAAGGAAGCCGAGATGCATTTTTCTCCCCAGTCCAAATGTTATTTTTCATTTGTAGAAGCCTTTCTCTTCAAACATGGAGCAGAGCATTTATAAATCAAAAACCCAGTTTTGACCAAAGACAAAGGAAGTTCAAGAAATACTTAATGGTTGCCTCAACACCGTTTCACCTTGCATAGTTTTTAAATCTCTTCCACGATTATGACTTTGTTTAATCCACTGACAATAAAAGGTGTTAATATAACAATGAGGCCAAAGAAAAAACTAAAATCAGTTATTTAATGAAATTGTAAACATGTTAACATCATTTCTTAAAGCCCTAAGCAATTCTTCTACAACTGAGCAGATCTCAATCAGCAGTTTGCAGAACAATTCTGTTCAGAACATAGAGTCATGAGTAAGGCTGAAGTCTTCTAAATTCACAATCTGGTTTACACCAAGGCAGGCAAAATGAAAGTACCAGACACATTTTTCTTCATTTAAATGGTTTGGCAGATCTTCTCTTTATTTCTTTGGAGAAAGATTCTCATAAGCAGGATGCATTATATTCACAGAAAACGAATATTCCTACATCTGGTTTTGGGTTGTTTATAAATCAAAGATTAAGTGCTTCACTGCTTCTAAACCAAAGACGTTCCAGTCCAGCCCCTCCAGCCTTCCTCTTCATGTTAGTCCCTATTAACATTTACACCATTTGCCCTTTCGAAGCTCCGAGAACTCTGACTCAATCCAGTGCTCAATTACACATATTCTTTACCTGTGGGCTTCACTAGGATTTTACCATCGGCCATTGCCGTGTATACAAAATAGGAGGATCACTGGGAATTTGCATAAATCATATTAAAACCTGCATTCATTTGCCTAAATTATGATATCTAATCCAATGCAGTTTTAGAATGGAAATTGAATTCTGGATCTCTCTTGGGGAGGTGTCTTCCTAAAAGGAGTTAACTCAAATGGCTGTGGAGGTGGTCAGAGAGATCACATAAACGGGGCGGGCCAACAGTTAAATACACTAAAAAAAAAAAAAGGGCATACTCTAGTGGACAAAAGGCAGAACCTCAACAATAACCACAGAGCAAAGGAAACACATCTCTGAGCCACAGGCAGCTGGAGGGTCAGGTCTATAGTTCTTACTACTATATACATATGGGCAGAAATTGCCCCTGAGCTTTCCCATAAACACATGTATGTAAGGGTGGTTTTCTCTACAAGGCACCCTCCTGTGCTCAGTCACCTGTCCTCACTCCAAGCACCTAGGGCACCTTAGATTTCAGCTGGCTTGGGGAAGAAAGTAGCCTTGGGTGACAGGTAGAGACTGAGTGGTAAATTCTAAAGAGGGACTCATGGCGCAGGTCCTTTGGGATCCCTGACCGGCCAGAATTTATGGAAGAGATTGGCCCTTCAACAGCAGCCACGTCTCCCAGGCAGAGGGTTATAAGATAAACTATAGGATGCCTGGTTCAGTTAGAATTTCAAATAATCAAGAAACGATCACTTGGTGTTAGTCTGTCCCAAATCTTGCATAAGACATACTTGTAGCAAAACACTGTTATTTATCTGAAATTCAAATTGAGCTGGGCATCTTGTATTTTTTACTCGCCAAATCTGGTAACACTCCCACTTCTTTCTGGTTGATGCATTCCTACCTGGCAGCCCTAGGTCCTCCTACTCTCATGTGACAGGAAGACAAGGTAATCACTGGCAGGGCAGCAGATGGGGTTATGTGAATTCCAGAATCAACTGTACTGCTTGGCTTTAAGTCCCAGCTCTACCAGATCATGAAAATGCATTTAATTCCTGTACATCAGTTAGTTTCCCCATCTGTAGAATGGGGTTGAGGGTAAATACCCTCCTTTATGCATCTGTTGTAAGGAGAAAGCAACACAGTCCATAAAGTATGAGGCTCAATGTTTAGCACACAGTAGGCACTCAGTAAATGCTAGCTACCATTATTAAGCTACAGTAATCACCACAGGTTGCCTTGTCTGGTACAGAGGGTAATCTACTTGCTAATTAGGGCTGCATTCTAGCTAATATGTAAAATTATTTTACTGATGTGATAAACATTTGGCATCTCCCATATGCCCCCTGTCTGGAGGAAAATACTATTTAAAATTCAAATTTAGACAAAATTAGTTTTAAATTTTAATACAGGGTGCCAGAAAATTCTTAAGGAAGGTTACATTAAACTCACAGGATAGACTGTCAATTCTTCATTTGTTCCTCAGTCTTATTTATCTTTTGTCTCCCCTTCAGCTTATCAGAAGGAAATGTAAACACAGCAAATAGTCACTTGTCTTATCCACTAGACAGAGCAGGATGCTATCTCCATCGCAAATAATTTACTTGCCCTCCAGACACTGCTTGCAGCAACAGACGAGCACACACACGTTTACACACACACACACACACACACACACACACACACACACACACACACCTGTCCCATCTCTACCCCCACCCTGGAACCCTGTGTCTCGGGGCATTATTGTTCTCCTCTTAACTTAATAATCTGGAAATCTGCTCAAGGGGGCACATGGGGAGCCAGTTGGGGAGCTGAAATGAGACTGTCCCAGTTCTTGGCTCCCCGCCCATTGCTCTGTCCAACAGACCATAGTGGACACCTGGGTCTGCTGAATAGGGGCCCCATGGTTGCTAGGGCACGGGATGTAGCCAAAGTTGGAAAACTCTTATGATGCTCCCCATGGCGATTAATCTGTTTGAAGGTCTGGGCTCTGAACCTTGGATTCCAGGTCCGCATTCCTTCATAAAAGCCTGTGTTTTGAAAGCCACAGTCAATGACCCTGTGAATTTAACTAGACGCATTCTTCCAAAGCAGCATCATAAAGGAAAGCTCCTAAGTGATTGGAATCTGCCAACGTGCTGTCTTGTGCTCCTGGCTCCCAGTATGGGGGCCCGGGAAAGGAGAATCCCACGCCAAGTCAATTTTCACTGCTTGGGCTACCAGTGTGGAATGCCGGGCTTCCTTAGAGGCATGGCTGTCATTTTGGATGCTCTTCTTAATGAAGGCTTAGGCACTAATCTAAAAGGTCAGTGCCTGCTCACACCATGGCACTGGTGGCCACGCTTAAATACATACCCACTGCTGGCAGGGTAGAGTCTCTTTCAGGCATGATGAAACTCACATTTCTCTAACCTGATCAAATGAAGCTATATGCTCTTTGCTTTTAAAAGCTTCAAAGTCTTTATCCATTTCAGTGGATAAGCTGAAGCCAAGGCAAAGTCAAGTGCCACAGCTTCCTAGAAAGTTCACTGTGACCTTTCTCTCTCTCCCTCGCTCTCTCTCACTCCTGAGAGAGAACGCAGGAGAAATAAGAACAAACAATCAAATGATTCTGGTTTAGAAAGGAAAACGGTCTCCATCTTGTTTAAGATTTCTTCAGAAAGGTATCCTTCCAGGAAGTCTGTTATACTCATGCTAATTCAGTAGGTTCTATTCGGTCATTCAACCTTATTCACGGGTCTGCCTCCCATCAGCTCTGCGCCTGAGGCCGAGGCAGCACTGCTGCTTAGAGGGACATTGGCAGCCGCACTGTGTGCATCAGAGATCATCTGCTTCACTCAGTATTCGAGATTAATCAGGCATGGGCAACCTGGACCTCTACAAAAGCAAGCCGCACTGCAGAGCCGTGCGTTCTACTTGCAGAGCCTCTGTTTTACTACAATTTGATAACAATTATGATTTTCTTTCAGGAATGATGCCTCCTCCCCATTCCCAGTCTGTGTGGCAGAGAGACGCCTGATCCCACCTGGAAGAGGGCACACAACTTAGGCTTAGGCACCCAGCATTTTCCTTTGCTTTTACCAGAATAAGTGGTCTTATAACTGGCTTGAGACTCAATTCAGACCACCTAGAGTCAGGGGGGCTCTCCTTGAACCATGAGGCTTGTGAGGCTGGCGGGTCATGCATCACCACCCCAAAGGGAAAGCGGCCGGAGTGAGATGACGAAAAGCAGAGAGAGGCAGTGCTGAGCAATGGAGACTGACTTCTATCGACACATCCCTAGAGCCAGCTTTGCAGCAAGTGGGTAACAGCCCTGGGGATTTCAGGTATGCGAGCCAAGGCATCCTTCCTTTGGCCTGAGCCAGCATGGACTGAATTTTAATCTCTTGCAGTTGAAAGACCGTTGATAATGGTGCGAAATAATGTGTTGTGGAGAATGCCTAGGTTCAAACTCCGTAGTGAGAATCAAATGTCCCAGGTACTATAGATACTGCCATGTATAAGCAATACAAAGGATATATGTGGCTTCTGTCACTAGTCTCTGTTTTTCCTCACCAAAGTGCAGGGAAGTCTCCATCTCTATCCCACCTCTAAATCAAAACAGCAAGGCAAAAATTCTTGCCCATTGTGTACCCTCTTCACTGTCCTGCACTGGCTTTGTCCCAAACAGCTCTACTAGGTGGCTGAATTTTTTTTTTTTTGTATTTTTTTTTTTTGTCGGTTGATTCTTTCTTTTTGGGAGGAGCAGTTTGGGAGGTTGATTCTTTCTGTTTGTTTTTGCTTATTAATGCTCTAGATCAGAGATCAGACAGCTATGGCCTGCTGGAAAAATCTGGCCCACTGCCTGTTTTTGTAAGTCAAGTTTTTATTAGAACATAGCTATGTTCACCCTTTCTCATATTGTTTATGGCTGCTCTAGCACTACCAGGGCAGAGTTAAGTAACTGACAGAACCACATAGCCCACAAATATATACTGTCTGGTGCTTGCGGGAAAAGTTTCTTGATCTAGATTATTAACCTGGGAATGACTACAGCACTTTGCACACTTGTGTCTTGTGTTTGCAATGTCTTTGGTAGCTTTATTCTCTATATAGCATTCTTTGCAGGCTATGGTGATGAGAGGAGGAGTTTAAAATCCTTTTGATTAGAAAAGTCTACCTAGAATGGAAATTTAAGTTAAAAAAGGATAGTCCTCTCCCTTCTCCCACCACAACATAAAGAAATATGGATGCTATCTGTGCCAGGTTGGTGGCAGTATGGTACCATTCTCTATCCCTGTATCTCACTGGCTAAAAGTCTGGAAATCACATTTCCCAGAATCCCTATCTAGAAGGTTTCTAGACCAGTCTGCATCAATAAAAAGAAGCCCCATGATATGCACACAGTAGAGGAGAAACAGAATGAAACAATGACACTAGTGCTCTTCCAGCAGAGTGGGGGTGGGAATGCAAGGTGCTGGGCAAGAGGTTTTGCAGTGGTTCTGAAGATCACCTGATTTAGTGTTCAAGGCTGTGGTGACCATTCCATGGGTCCTGAAGAAACCTTCAGTAGGAACCTGAGAACTAGCAGAGGCTTTTTCCTGATCTTTCAAACTGTACTTCTTCCAGTGGTTTTTAAGGCATCCATTCCCTACTTTAAAGCCCTTCTTGTTTGACATACCTAGAACAGTTTCTGTTTTCCTATCTGAGCCTTGACAGATAACACCATAATTCTCCCTGGATAATACAATGCAATATTTCTGTCAGCCCCAGAAGCAATGCGTGACAGTGCTGTGCTTTCTTGATACCCCTGCATGTTTCGTCAGTGTGTCAATGTTCTAAGTCACTAGGTGATTGATCCTAGTAACCTGTCAATCAGTCACTGCTGGTGAAGCACTATATGCTACCAGTAAATGCCACCACTGCCACTGTTGTTATGACCTTTCTGGAAGAAGATGGGGCATGTACAAGGGTGCCAAAGTGAGACTAGATGTGGACAAGGTACAGAGGTTAGATGAAGACCCCTGAGGCATGAGCCCTGGGAAGACCAGAGAAGGTGATGATAATGGAGAATCTTTTATGTTAAGCCAAAGTATTTAAAGTTAATAAGACTGCCTCTTTCCTCAGTCTCCTGGAAAAGTATAAGGGAAGAAAATTAACACACAAACCAAGTGGCATTTATCTGAATGTATTTTTAAGACAGCTCAAAGTGACATCAACCTAGAGATAATGGAAATGGTGACCTGAGTACAGGGACATTGCATATGACAGTGACAAAAGCCCTGAACAGATTTCAGGAAAGGCAATTTCCAGTGCAGCTTGCGGCCATCGCTGGCTGAATGACCTTGGCTAAGTCACCCTTCACAAGGTCTTAGTCCTTTTCCCTATAATATAAACTAGACAACCTCAAAGGCTGTTTTTTTCTTTTGTTGAGGCTGTGATTCTATTATCTATAGCTTAGAGGGGATTGAATGAATGGAGGATCTTGGGAGCTGTGAGTAGATTAAGGCAATAGAAGCACAAATCTCATCCAAAGCACAAAGTTCTTTCTACCCTTGAGAAGTTATCCCAGAATCAATCTCACTCAATGGACACCCGTGAAAGAGCCAAGGGAGAAGCAAGATTGTCTCCCTCCCTCCCTCCCCCTTTTGTTCTTGCTGTCCCGTCTACTACTGGTCTCTTTTTCTTTCTTTCTCTCTCTCTTTCTTTCCTTCCCTCCTATCCTCCCTCTTTCTTGCTCTCTTATATGCATACATGCAGGAAGGCATGACTGTGGGGGCAGGGGTGGTGGGGAGAAGGCCAGGGGTAGGGGGAAATTACTGAAAAAAAAAAAAAAAGAGAATTATCAGCTTTTGGTACTCTCTCTTCCAGGTGTGCACAGATACCACTGTCAATGTTAGCTCTGCTTTTCTACAGAGAAGAGGAAGATGAAGGCAAAAAGAAAGATGGTAAGGATGCTAGCATGTTTTGCCAAGGAAATCTTTAAATTAATCTGGAACAGAGTATTGGAGTAAGAACATCCTCCATAGAGGACCGGCATCTTTAGCTCTTTTCAAACTGTGACTTCGATAAAAATCAATTTATACAACATTTTTTTTAAATTTTCTCTTCACTGAATTTATTCAAAGCACTGTCCCTTTTTTGGAGAAGAGTGTCCCACTAAAACCATTTTACATTTGAAATTTTAGGCTGTCATCAAATTATCAGAGAGATTTAAAACTTAATTCCAAGTATTCCTCCTCTACAAAGGCAAAGGGTGCTTTGGTATTTTATGTGAGCCAAGTCCTTTTCATTAAGGGGGAAAATGTCTTGTTCGTTATCCATTCCCAATCCTGTATTTCTTCGTATGACTTATTAATTTATTTACAAACATTATTTGCGACCATGTGTTCTGCTCCACTTAGGAAGGATGCATGGCTGTCATCTGTTTAGTGTCTCTCTAGAAGTCGTTGTTTTGATAAAATAGGACATTCTGCATTTATGAGTGTCAAAAGGGACTTCAGCAAGGACTTAAAATTCGACTTGCCAGCTGTGTGCTCCAGGCAATAGGAACTTAGGGGCCTGTCTCACTATCCCTTGACTCTGACGGTCTTTGCTTAAGCCAGACAAGGAATTTCAATGCCTGAATCTCTTGTTTTTAAAATGTTGGGAAAGCAGCCCTGGTGGCCGTCCAGACCTTGTGGTCAGCCAATGGTTCTAAATAGGATCCACAGTTAAGCCAACTAAAGAAGGGATATTTGGAATGGAGCACATGCCAAGGAGTAACTCTGGAGAGAATACCAGAGCAGAGAGATGTACATCATCATCACACTGGCTACTATTTCCTATGTAACTACTGTGTGCCAAATATCAGACCAGCCAGGAATTTCATATGTGTTAACTCATTTGATCTAAGTCTTATAACCAGAGGCATATGCCCATTTTATAGATTGAGGAAACTGGCTTCATAGAAAAAAGGTGACTTAGCCCATGGGCATATAGCTACTAGGAAGCTAAGTCAGGATTAGAAGCCAAGTGTAGGACCATTGCTTGCCTGTTCAAAGGTTTTGTGTAAATTAGAAAAAGTACCAAAGGGCATGTGGCTTGGTGAACAGATTGTGCCTCCGCACTAATTAGTACAAGCTGCCCTTCCTGCTAGGAGATGTAATCCTAGTTCAGGGCACATGGCTTAGTGAGTAGTAAGTACACTGACCACACTTCAGTGCCCACTCCCTCCCTCAGCACAGTGCCTTTGTGAAGGGCGTGGACCGAACAATTCTTCCTGGCAGTCCTCAGGGCAGGCCAGATATGTCTAACCTTCCTAGAATGATCCTAAATTTTATGTGTCAATATGGTGGAGCCACAGTGCCCAGATATTTGGTCAGACAATATTTTGTAGTTCTGTGAAGGTGTTTTTGGATGAGATTAACATCTAAATCAGTAGACTTCCAGAAAGAGAAAGACAAATACAATATACTATCACTTATATGTGGAATCTTTTTTTTGTCTTATTGTCCTTTTATGGCCACACCCGTGGCATATGGAGGTTCCCAGCCTAGGGGTCAAATCGGAGCTGTAGCTGCCAGCCTATGCCACAGCCACAACGCCAGATCCAAGCTGTGTTTGCGACCTACACGACAGATCACGACAATGCCGGATCATTAACCCAATGAGTAAGGTCAGGGATCGAACCTGCAACCTCATGGTTCCTAGTACGGATTCGTTAACTGCTGCGCCACGACGGGAACTCCATAATGTGGAATCTAAAATGTGATACAAACGAACTTATCTATAAAACAGAAACAGATTTATGGTCATAGGAAACAGACGTAGTTGCCAAGGGGGGAGGGAAGGGAAGTTTGGGTTTAGTAGATGCAAACTATTATATACTGAATGGATAAACAAGGTCCTACTATATATATAGCACAGGGAGCTACATTCAATACCCTGTGATAAACCATAATGGAAAAGAAAATGAAAAATTACATATATATATATATATAGAGAGAGAGAGAGAGAGAGAGAGAGAGATCTGAACCACTCTGCTGTACAGCAGAAATTAATACAACATTATAAATCAGCTACATTTCAGTAAAATACATTTTAAGAAATTAGTGGGCTTTGAGTAAATCAGATCACCCTCTATAATGTCGGTAGGCCTCAACCAATCAGTCAAAGAACATATCTATATTTATGTAGATATAGATATATAAATATACATATATACACACAGAGACACATGCACACATGTGTCTATTATAGTATTATGTATATACAGTATAATATATATATTATATATGTATACAGCATAGTATTATGTATAGTATACACACAATTGGTTCTGTTTCTCTGAAGAGCTCTATTATAACCAGAATTTAGAATCCATATTCTTCTCACAACTCCAAAGAAGTTTTTCTTGATATCCATGTGAGAAGATGACCAGAGTGCAAATAAGAAAATTCTTAGCTGGTTGAAACACTTTACTGAAGGAGTACCAATTAGTAAAACTATGTCAGTGTAGAAGGAAGTCTTTAGGACATGCTTCAGGGCTCTGCACTTGGTTCTGTCCTATTCAACACTTCTGTCAGTGGCTTATGATATAGGATCATGCAAATCCAATTTGAGGATGAAATGAAGCCAGGAAGGGATAACTAACATGACAGATGACAGGATCAAGATTTTGACAGGTTGAGTTACTATGCTGAAACTAACAAGAAGGATAATGGTAAAACCCTACATTTTAGATAAAAAAAAATCAATAGTTATAGCACAGCTACAGATTTAGATTTATAAAGGTATATTTTAAGTGGAACAGTTAAATTTTTTCCCTCTCAAGTTCAAAACGAATCCACAAAGTGACAGAGTTCCTTTTAAATGTTAATAATATTGGAATCTAAAGATAAAAATACTAATGCATCCTATGGAACAGTCTTTCTATAATCTGCATAAATCTGAAAATATCGGAAATGTCACAACTAGGGAATTCCTGTTGCGGCTCACAGGTAACAAACCCAACTAGTATCCATGAGGATGTGGGTTTGATCCCTGGCCTTGCTCAGTGGGTTAGGGATCCAGCATTGCTATGAGCTGTGGTGTAGGTCACAGACATGGCTAGGATCTTATATTGCTGTGGCTGTGGTATAGGCTGGCAGCTGCTACTCTGATTCAGCACCCCCCCCCCCGGACTGGGAACTTCCATGTGCTGCAGGTGCGGCCCTAAAAAGACAAAAAAAAATCACAACCAATTCTAAGAGATTCCACATTTTATAAGGGACATGACAAAATAAAGCACCAAAGAGATGGACAACTGGAAATGTTTAGAACTTATTTTGAATGAAGAGCAATGTGAGAAACTGAGAATTGATGTAACAGAGGAGAAAATATCTGAAAAAAGACAAAAGAGGGATTTTTAAATACTGGAAAGAAGAACCAGCTTTCTTTCTGTGCGTTTCCAAACAGAACTAAGATGTGAGTATAAAAATTTCACATCATAAAAGGAAAGGCTTTCTAAAGACCGGAAAGAGCTAATGAGAAATCTAGGGTACTCTGGGCAAATAGAGGTCGCCTGGCTGGAAGTATCCAAGTCAGCCCATATGATCACTTGATCCAGGGCCTTTCAAAAAGGACAGACCATGTCAATAACATTTCCCTATTCCCTCTGTCTCATAAAACTAACAAAAGGGTCAGGAAGTTAATTTGGCATAACCTGTTCTTGGTGAACCATTGCTGACACTCAGGAACCACTGAATTCTTTTATAAGAGACTATAACTTGATTAATATTTTTTTCTTAGATTTTCTAGAGAATAATGTCAGCTATACCACCTACTAATTTGGAAATAAATAATTGTTTTTCAAGTATTAATTTTTCCCATAATCATGAGCACGAATAACTACTAATGCTCTTTTTCTGATTTCTACTACTATGCCATTCACTGTGATGCTTTATATATTTGATCTCATTTAAACCTTGCAAAAATTATCTGAAGCTCAGAGACCTTGGGTCTCTACCCCAGGACACTAACTTGTAAGTAACAAAGCTAAGAATTAAGCCTAAATCCGTCTGATTTCAAAGTCCCTGCTCTGAACTGTTACACTTTGTGGGCCTATCGCCATAAATGCCACTCACATCGTTATTTTTCATTCTTTACGTTGTCACCTACAGTGCTTTTCTACTTCCTCTCTGTGCATCCTATAAGATCCAGCTCACTCTCATCTCTGAGATAGTCTGCCTACATTGGTTAGCTCAGCCTACGATGGCCTTTTCTTTCTGTATTAGATATTTTAGTTATGAAGGAAAGAAAATTAACCTGAACCAGTTTATGCAAAATGGAGAATTTATTAGCTCACAAGAGCAAACAGCAGAAAGTAAATGGGGTAGATTCACTTTTGGAAACATCAGGAACAAGAGACCAGAACCTGAATACTTTCCTTCTGCTGTCTCTCATTTTCACCTCTGTGTGCGTATGTCAGCTTTCTTCTCCCAGACCGGCCTTCCCCACAGGGCTGGAACTGAGGTCTCAGGCAGCTCTGAGTACATACTCTCAGCTTCAGTCCCAGAAAACGAGTGTTTGCTTTTTTTTTTTTTCAAATTACCTATATTGAGACATATGTAACATACAATACAAATACCCATTTTAAGTGCACATTTAACAAATCGTAGCAAATGTACATATCTATATATAACCATCTTTACAGCTTCAATATTGATTATTCCCATCATGCCAGCTCAAGCTTTAGAAAACCAAAAGGACTCTGGTGAGCTTTGAGTTGGTATATGTTCTATAAACCAATCATCGAGAAGTTGAGAAACAAAATGGACAGCTCTCCCCCTCCCCCCCACCACTAATATCATATGCTGGAAGCTGGAGTAGAGAAAGAACAAAGGGTACAATCTGTAGCCTAGATGTGATCCCTGCATACATCGTTAATAGTCTGGGGAGGGGGGACATATCCTATCTCATTCTTGATCCAATCAGGAAACCAAGATACCAATTAGATACTAACGTTAACAGGGAAATTTTCATATAAAATGTATTAACAAGGGGTTGGCTAATAGGGAGTAAAGAGAACTCTAAAGAATGTCAAACCTCTGTTATAAAAGGAACAGCCTCTGATCCTAGGGCTGAGATAGAGGATCCTGGAGACAGCCCCCCACCCCCACCCCAGGGCTGAGGTCCAGACCTTAGAGAGCATATTCCCATGACATACTAAACAGCTAGGTGGTGTCACATTGCTGAAATGTGCCGGAATCCTCCCTAAGAAACATTCCACAATCTACTATCTAGGTATCAGGAAAAGCTGTCCACTGGGAGGTTTCTCACTGGAAGAAATCCACTAAAAATGCCTGAGGTGGATGGTGAGGGAAGCTGCTGGTCAATGGCAGTTACTGGCTGTTGTGCACAGAAGGATAAGCCAAGTGCTGAGTGGATTTGAGAAGCCAAGTGCTGAGCGGATTTGAGAAGCCAAGTGCTGAGTGGTTAAGGGCGTCTTCCAAGCTAGCACATCAGAACCAGGACGCAAAGTCCTTTCCTTACACAAAGACAAAGCTTATCCTCATGCCTGCTGGTAAAAGAGAAATATTTAAAGGGCCCAGATTCATTTTCACAGATCAGACAAAAAGGGATCTATTTGGAACTGAGAGATAATACATCAATAATCAGCCCACACCTCAATTTGTTTTTACTAATCACTGTCTGAATTCCAATAGCCTCTACTGGAACCTCAAATTGATTACACCCCTCCTTAGTTAAGTTTTATACATGCATGTGCTTGCACACACACACACACACACACACACACACATAGAGATACACATATTTAGGTCTTTCCGAGTAAGGAATTTCCAGAAGATAAGAAACGTGTCCTAAATTACCATAGGTTTTCCTTCTCACTATCTCCATAGTATTTAGTACAATGCTAGGCCCACATGAGCACCTTAATGTATATTATGTACCAGCAGACTTTGCAAAATAACCCCAAACCTTTACACCAGAGTTGCAAAGACAAAGCCTCCAGCCAAATCCACCCCACAGACATGTTTGTTCATTTTTGGATCCTCACTTGCACAGTGTTTTGTCTTACTCAGTTTTTTGAAATTTTGAATTAGTGGCCAATATACAAAATTGGAAATTTCTTGTAGAAATAGAGCAACCTGGAAAACAGAAGGTGATGCAACAATGAGCCTGCACAGATTGGCTGGAGCTGACCATCAGCCTCTCATCTCCTTTGCCATAGTCTTCATATGGCCTGTTCATTTTTATCAAAGGTTTAGATCCTGTAAGTATTTGAGTTCTCTACCACTGCTCTCTATGACAGATCCCTTTAACTCCTTTTGTGGATCAAGGAATGTGGAAAATAAGGACTCATTTGTTATAAATACTTTGCAAATACTGATGATTTCTCTGCTTTTCACACACACATCAGAATTGTTGAGTATCTTTAAAATGAATGGTCTGACAAAACTATAATTCGAAAAGATACATGCACTCCTATGTTCATTGCAGTACTATTCATAATAGCCAAGACACAGAATAAACCTAAATGTCCGTGGTAGATGAATGAATAAAGAAGGTGTGGTATGTATATACAATGCAATATTTCTCAGCCATAAAAAGAATGAAATAATACATTTGTGGCAGCATGGATGGACCTAGAGATTACCACACCAAAGCAAAGTGAGTCAGAAGGAGAAAGACAAATACCACATGATATCTCTTATATGTGGAACCTAAAATACAACATTAATGAACATATCTATGAAACAAAAACAGACTCAAAGAGAGGAGACTTGTGATTGCCAAGGGGGACGGAGAATGGGTTGGGAGTCTGGGATTAGCAGAAGTAAACTATTATATACAGAGTGGATAAACAGCAAGGTCTTACTATATAGCACAGAGAACTATATTCAATATCCTATGATAAAAGAATATTGAAAAGAATATGAAAAAGAATAATAGATATATATTTTATATATACAGACATATAACTGAATCACTTCTGTATAGCAGAAATTAACACATTTGTAACTCAACTATACTTCAATAAAATGAAAAATAAATGAATAGTTGGAGTTCATAAGAAAATTAACACAGGTTATGAATTTAGGAACATTGATAAGGTATTGGAAGAAAATTTAGAGGCTAGTTCAAGAGCCATCACTGCTATTATCTAACCGGTAACCCACCCAGCATATCTCACAGTCTCCCTGATCCTCAGTTTCCTGATCTGAAAGTAATAGGGCTGGTTCTGATACTGATACTAAAAGGTTGTTCTAGACAGAGACTGCATTCATTATGAATAATATGTGGACCCCGGCTTAGTTAAAGAATGCTTAGTTAAGCAAGAGTTTTAATTAATTACCCTCTTTTTAAAAATCTTTTCTCGTTGCTGGTTTAAGACCTCCATCTATTAATACCTGTCCCTCCTGCAGTCTGACAACTTTGTGACGGCTCTTGTATCACCAGGAAAACAACCAGAACAGCCTTTAAGAAAGACATCTATAAGGTGGTCTCATTTTTGAAAGTAGGAATCTCAAGGAGAAAAATAAGATAAAATAAACTCTAAAAATGCAACTGGATTTGTTTAATTAACAAATATTTGTTGGAGTTCCCATTGTGGTTCAGTGGAAATGAATATGACTGTGATTCATGAGGATGCAGGTTCGATCCCTGGCCTCATTTAGTGGGTTAAGGATCCAGCATTGTGGTGAGCTGTGGTATAGTTACCAGATGCGGCTTGGATCTGGCATTGCTGTGGCTGTAGCATAGGCCTGAAGTTACAGCTCCATTTCGACCCCTAGCCTGGGAACCACCATATGCTGCAAGTGCGGCCCTAAAAAGACAAAAAAAAAAAAAAGTTGTTGACTGCCCTGCACTGTACGTGCAATCTTCTGTATGCTGTGTATACATTTGGGCCACCCTCTGCATTATTACAAACTACGCATCTCATTTACAATCAACACACACATTAAACTTGGGTCCATAATGTTAATTATACTTTTTAAAATGAAAATGATATTTTAGTCAAGTGCATTAAAAACAGACCCTTCAGAGAGTGACTATTTATTAATAAAGTAAGGTCACTTAATTACTTATCACACATTCAGATGTGTAAAGAAAATGCAGCTTCATTTATTTATTTATTTGATGCATCATCCTCCCTCTGAGATTCTTCCTGCTGGGCAGAGCCTTCTAATCCAAGAGTATTAATCTAGTAATCTAATTATTTCAGCAACTCCCTTCACTAAGTGCTGTGTCTTGCTACACTGGAATCTTCCTGAACCTTGCCATCTCCTTCTGAGTGGCGACTGGATATGTGGAGCTAAGAGGGTGTTTTATATGACCCATGGAGAGACAGCAAGAGTCCTGGATGCACACAGTGTCCCCTGGGTCCTTGCAGGTCTCTGTTACAAAGTGGCTGGACAGCGCGGCTCTCTGTTCCCTGAACCAGCAGCAACAGTTGATGTAATTGATTACTTCCTCTCCTTAAACACTTTCTTCATTTGGCTTCTGGCTGCCTGTCTTAATCAGCTCAGGCTGTGAGAACAGACTATCAAAGACTGGGTGGCTTAAACAACAAATATTTATTTCTCACAATTCTGGGAGTTTAAAGTCCAAGATCAGAGTGCCAGCCTGGCTGGGTTCTGGTGAGGACCCTTTTTCTGGTTTGCAGATGGCCAGCCCTTTGCTGTGTCTTCATGTGCGGAGACCAGAGAGAGAGAGAGAGGCCCTGTGTCTCCTCCTTTTAAAATAAGGGCATTTCAATATCTGAATCTCAGTCCACACATTCAGTCATAAGACCACTATTCTCTGTTGGTTCCCCTCAGTGGCCAACCCTTCTCAGTACTTTTTGTTACCTGCACCTCACGCCCTGACTTCTCAACATTACAGTCCCCAGGCTTCAGCTCTTTTGTCCTCTTCTCTTCTCTACTTAGACCTACCCTCTAGAAAATCTTACCAGCTTAATGGTGTTAAAAAGCATCCAGATGCAGTAACTATCAACTATATATCTACAGATCACACCTCTCTCTGGAACTCCAACTCGTTTGTCTAATTTCCTACCCCACAACTTCAGTCAGACAGCTAAAAGTCATCTTAGTGCTCCTTTTCATAAAGTTTCTTTCACATAACTGTGTGCACACAGAACTGGTTAACAATAAGCATGCTAAAATATTTAGTGGAAAGTATACAGATGTCTGCAATTTACTTTGAAATACATAAAAAAAGTAAGACGAATGGATGGATGGATGGGCAGATGTCTGGGAGATTCATCCATGTTATCACATGTATTAATAGTCCATCTTTTTTTATTACCAAATAGTATTTCAGGGTATGACTATACCTCGTTTTATCGATTTTCCTATCGATAGACACAAGCTATTTTCTGTTTAGGCCTATAATAAAAAAGCTGTTCTGAACAGTCTTGCTCAAATCTTTTTGTAGACAGGTTTTCATTTCTCTTGGGTAAATTCCTAGAATTGAAATCTCTGGGTCATAGAACATTCATATTTTTAGTTTCATTAAAAAAAAAAAACAAACTGCCAGGCATTTGTCAGAGTTTATGCCCCGATATTCTCTCACAATACTGTATGAGAATTCAGTTATTCTCCATTGCCTGGGTAGCTCTAATTTCCAAAACATGCCTCCCTAGCTTCTGCTCTCAGGGGAAAGGAGAAGAGAAATGACCAGCTCCCTTGTTTCCATTCCCTTCTTCCCCAAATCCCTCTTCCTTTATTTCTCTTCCCATCTACCTGCTTTATCCACTTGTTTACCAGGATCGAGGAGGACAGTCCTCAGCTTTTCTATTTCCTCTGTTCCATGTCTGCAGCAATCTGGGTCCAGCCAGGAGACAGCTACTACACAGTAGGTTAAACAGGGGAAATTTAACATAAGAATTATTTTTCTTTCTTTTTTTGGCTGTCCAGTGACATACAGAGTTCCTGGCCCAGGGATCAGATCCAAGCTGTGCCAGGACGGGATCGGACCTGCATCCTAGCACTCCAGACACACCGCCGATTCCATTGTGCCACAGCAGGAACTCCAAGAATTATTATCTTTGATTAAAGAGAAACTATAAGAAAAGGAAACTCTGGTACTCTAGCGCTGAGGGAGAGCACCCGAGGAAGGAAAACTTGGAAAGGGTGCAGACCTCATGGGAGAATGGGTGATGGCCCCTGGACAACAGAGAAGTGAGTGGCTTAGGAAGGCCAGAGCTGGTCTGCAGTTGCTGGGCAAACACTAGGCAACCCTGTGGCAAGCAGGCAGTGGAACAGACAATTAGCGACCAGAGACATAGGTATACAGTGAGAGTCCAGGTGTAGAGGGTTTGGGGCAGAGGCCGTCGGTGTTCAGGCTGCCCAGGGTGGTGGAGAAGACGCCGGTGCTTGCAGAAGGGATAATAACTCAGTGTGTGGCTCCCTGGGCTATAGGCAGCTGCTTGCAGGTTGCACAGGGTTTGGTTTCCATGTAGAGAGGACTATGGAAGGTTATCACTAGGCCACGGCTACAAAGTCACAGAGGGACCCTGGACCTCTGGCTAAGGCAGGCTCTGCGGGGTGGCTCACACCCACACTGCTGACCTTGCAGTCCACTGGAAATTGCAGGAAGCCTCTTTCTCTTGCAGTGTCCCTCCAGTGCCCTCTACTGAGAAAGCTTACCACTGTGCTCATGTTAAGGAGAACCATTTAAAGGAATTCCACTGGTTATCACAGAGCATATATATTGAAGGGTGCATTTAAAGCTGAGAGGCACCAAACTGATAGCTGACACAATGTCCTTCTCCACTCTAGGCCTGGGTTAAGCCTTAAAGATTAGTGGGAGTGGTACAGAGAAAGATTTGCTTTCCAACTGTGGTAGACTGCATGTAAAAAGAACACAGTAATTCCTCCCTTCTCTATATCCATGCGCTTTGCAATGGGATTTTGCAGCTCTTATCCTTAAGAGGGCCAGTCTCTTTCCTCATTCCTTGAATCTGAGTTGACCACATGACTTGCCTTGGCCAACGGGACATCAGTAAACCAACAAACACTTGAACAGTGCTTCCTTCTTGGAGCATGTTCTCTTACTACTGGGAACAGAAATGCCACCCAATGAAAGGCCTGATCGCCTTGGAGGATGAGGAACCACGCAGAGATAGGACTCAGACATGCCAGAAATTCCAGGTCAGACCATACTAGACCATCCAGTCTCAGTGGAACCAGCCCAGACCAAAATAACCACCCACAAAACCCCCAGAAGAGAGAGACATTATAAATGTCTGTTTTCTTAAGCCACCATGCTTGGGTTTTGTTATAGAAAAATAAATGACACAAAAATAATATAACTTGTATTGAAGGTTAGTCCAAAAAATGTATGCTAATATATTAATATTATGTATAGTAAGACACTAATATTAAAAACTTAACTAACAGAAAAAAACACTTTGTTTCCCCTGAGGAACAGGTATGTCTGTTCCTTGAGGATCATTTGTCTTATAAAACTGATCCTGCTTCCCTTTTCATTTGGATACCAAGAAACACAGAGTCAATCTGTGGTTATCTTTAGCAACTGTGTCCTCTTATTTATATTCACTCTTCCCAAATTTTGACTTCCTATTCTATTCCTGTTCCTGACTTATAACTCATTTATAATTTGTCTATTTTGGTTTATGCATTTGTATAAACTGTCTCAAATGATTGTTTGGAATGAGATTAGATATAAGCATAAAAAACTAGTGTAACCATTTATGGATATAATGCTCAAACCATAAAATGTATAATACTCTCCTCTGGAATAAAGCTACTGCAGTTTATTATATGAAGCTTACATTTTGTAAAAGGTCAAAATAAAATTGGTAAGCTCTGGACTAGAGGCAATAATTATCTTAAACTGAAAAACAAACAAACCAAAAATTTCCATTTTGGGGAGTTTTGTTACGGCTCTGTGGAAGCAAATCCAACTAGCATCCACGAGGATGAGGGTTCAATCCCTGGCCTTGCTCAGTGGGTTAGAGATCTGGCGTTGCCGTGAGCTGTGGTGTAGGTCACAGACGAGGCTTGGATCTGGCATTGCTGTGGCTGTGCATAGGCCAGCAGCTGCAGCTCCGATTCAGCCCCTAGCCTGGGAACTTCCATGTGCCGCGGATGCAGCCCTAAAAGGCAAAAATAATTTTCCATTTTTACAAAATTTCATATTTTTATTAAATTGTGAAGGATGATTCTGGGTTGTGTGGTTAGCATAAATTAGAATAGAAGTCCAAAACAAAACAAAATTGAGTTTCATTAAGTCTTTATATACAACGTAAAACAATCCTCCAACTTTTCAAACAATCTTCTAGATTTGAAATATAAAAGGTTAGCTTCTATTACTGCTAACATAAGCTTCAAAGAACTTAGTTGTTTCGGCTTTTTAAGAAATATATAGAATTTTTATCCATGCATTTGGATAATATTAAACCATTTTGCTGTGTTGATCCATTCCTTTTCCAATCAAATTTTTCTTGAAAGAAATATGAGAGAGTTAATAGACCAAAACAAGTTACAGATCTTGAATTAACCAGAAGTGATCTTTTTAAAATGACAAGATTGCCCTTTTATGATAACAAATGTGGATCTACTATTTGAAAGTGGACCAGAATCCCAGATTGGGAGGGGGAAGCCAGTCAACTGTGAAATAGGTTGTCAAAAATATAAGTCTAAAATATGATTCAACCAGAAAAAAAAAAAATCCCAATTGTGTTGGAAAGTCTAGGATGTTCATTTACTTAGCAGAGCCTCACAGCAGATAAAGTTGGAGTCCCACTAATAAAAGTTTGCTGCAGTGACAAATCACCTCCTCACTGGAATTCTTCAAAATATTAAGCGTGTAATCTAAGAGTAATTGGAAGGCAGCACACACTTCCATAATTAGTCCATCACTTTTATTTACCTCATGTATAATACATGGCAGCCCACATCGTAAAATAAATTAACAGCTAAATGTCAAATCTCTCCTCTTATTTAGGCCATCTGCTTAGGTGTTCAGACTGACACCCACTGGTATGAGAAATTACAGAGACTAGGGAAACCTGACTATGAGAGAGGAGCTACTGGCAAACAGATCAAACATCAGTACTTGCTCATTCTGGCTTCCTCCTCCACTAGCACCCCCACCATCAACTTCCAAAGTCTAAAGATTTTACCGTCTATATTACTGTTGCTGCAAGTCAGGACACAGGGGACCGAATTACATAACCTCTGACAAGAATGCGATCCTCACATTACCTTCAATTACATCACTGAAGAGAGAAAGACTAGGGATGGGTTCAGAGCCCATCACTGCCTCAGTTCCATCCATGATCATTTCAGGAAGGAGAATTCAAGAGAATCCTGACCAAGTTCCCTTTCTTCCTAATAACCAATTTCACTAGTATTCTTTCTTCTGTGAAATCAACGCTGGAACTCAGATTGGTGCCCCAAGATCAGAGAGCAGTTGGGAAATCTCAGCCCCGTGGAGGCAGGGACTAAAGAACAACATCCAGAGCACAGCTCATGGGTCTTCCTCTTCCTGCCTTCTTTCTTCACCCTAAGATCCCTACTGGTACAGCTTAGGAAAGCCAAGCCAAGGGGTTTTTACCCTTACTACTTCTCCAGGCGTCTTCCCAAGCAAGAACAATATCATCATTTTACAAATTAGATAAACCTAGTTTCCAAAGCAAATTACAATCCAACCATATTTACCCTATACGGGATGTGGCCACCCCCAACTGCTGTCCATCCTTCTCTCTCATAAACTTGGAAGACCCTCTGAAATATTTTCAAACTTCTTATCAGGTTCATTTCAATAAGATGAATCATTCAAAACAGAAAGAAGGACAGAAAGCGACCCAAGTGCCAATAATGCTGCTACCCCTGCTGAGTGGAAAGGGAAGCCAGTTGGATGGTTTCACTCCTGTGACTCTGCTTTTGGGAGGAAGCCAGATCAGGAGAGTGGGAAGGTCTATGATGCAACTTACTATCAGAGTAGGCTGGTAGATACCCACCCTAATGTACATTGCAGTATTACTTATAATAGCCAAGACATGGAAGCAACTTAAATGTCCATCAGTAGAAGACTGGATAAAGAAGATGTGGTACACATATACAAGATGGACTATTACTCAGCCATAAAAAGAATGAAATAATGCCATTTGCAGCAACATGGATAGACCTAGAAATTATCATACTGAGTGAAGGGACTCAGAGAGAGAAAAACAAGTATCATATGAGATCACTAATACGTGAAATCTAACAAAAATGGTGCAAAGGAACTTACAAAACAGAAACAGACTCAAAGATTTTGAAACCAAATTTACAGTTACCAAATGGGAAAGATGAGGTAGGAGGGATAAATTAGGGGGTTGGGATTGACATATACACACTTCTATATATGGAGTGGATGGTAACAAGGACCTACCATATAGCATGGGATACTCTACTCAATACTGTGTAATGTCCCATCTGGGAAAAGAATCTGAAAAGGAACAGATATGTGTATATGCGTGGCTGATTTACTTTGCTAAACTAACACAACTTGCTAAGTCAACTACACGATAAAATTTATTTTAAAAAAGAGATTAGGCTGGAATTTCAACTGTAACGTAAACGCTTTATGTGGCTTGGGACAAATTACATAACCATCTCTTCTTCCTCCAAAGAATAATTTAAAAAATAATTTATTGTACTTGTAAGACACCTTTCATCGCCATAGCTCAAATGCCTAGATTAGCTCCCTACCAACCTATCATGCTGGGATGTGAAAATTAATTAGCTAATGTCTGTAAAGTGCTTTCAAGATGAAAAGTGCCATATGAGTGGTAAATGCCACCTCTGAGTACCAATAAAGACAACCTCATAGAGAACATAATAGATCGGCAGGGGAATGAGTGAACAGCCAGCTTGAAAAAGCAAGGTGACAAAAACATAAATAAATACAGTAACCATGCAGAACACACTTCCCAAATCCTAGACTTCATTGTGGAAGAAAAGAAACAGGCGCGCAAATATGGAAACATACCTCTGGATCAGGCCTAGAGCCAGTGGAGCACTCAATAAAGTGGCATCAAATCCACAGGACACTCTCGGGGGATGTCAGCACAAGCACATGTTCTCAGAAGTGGAGATGATGGACGCTGTTCCTGATGACCACTGTCCCATCTAGACAAAAAGATAAATGAGTGCCATGTATTTATCCTTTTAACTTTATAATTTTCAAAGTTCTTGCCCCATAGTCTCTCTCTCTGCCAGCATATAAACCCTCATGTCTGAGGTAGATAGAGATAATTTTATTATTTCTGTTTTACAAATGGGGGCACTAAATTTGAGGGATATCGATTTGATCAAAATTAGAGACTAAGCAATCAATGAAAGAAAACTCCAGCCCAATTTTCTATCACAAGCACAGTGTTCTTTCCAGGATATCATATTAGTTAACAGGCATTTTACAATTAGAAGGCATTGACAATATGTTTCAAAAGATTTCAGTATGTTTGTATGCTCTATCCAAAAATATCTCACCTCTAGCAACTTATCCTACATAATTAAATCTTGCTATATACTCTTTTTTTGGGGGGGAGGGTGGGGCATGCCTCAGGGCATGTGGAAGTTCCCACACCACAGCAGTGACAGCACCAGATCTTTAGCCCTCTGAGCCACCAGGGAACTCCAAAGATCTAGTTATAGAGATATTCACTGAAGTATTACTTATAAAATTGAGAATTGGAAACATGTTTAGCATAAATGATTAAATAAACACTATTATATCCACAAGATGGAAAAAAGAGAGGAAGTCACTTAAAATACTGTAGAAGTACTCTTTATTGGCATGAAAAATTTTCACTATTATGATAAATGCATACCCACTTGAAAATAGGGAGTTCCCGTCGTGGCGCAGTGGTTAACGAATCCGACTAGGAACCATGAGGTTGCAGGTTCGATCCCTGGCCTTGCTCAGTGGGTTAGGGATCTGGCGTTGCCGTGAGCTGTGGTGTAGGTCGCAGACGCGGCTCGGATCCCGCGTTGCTGTGGCTGTGGCGAAGGCCGGCAGCTACAGCTCCTGTTAGACCCCTAGCCTGGGAACCTCCATACGTCGCGGGTGCGGCCCTAGATAAGGCAAAAACACAAAAAAAAAAAAAAAGGAAAGAAAATAATTTTTGCACATATCATAGAACAATACCTAGAAGGACATGCAACCCGATATTCTCAGTGGGTACCCTTGGATGATGGGATTGTGGTGGTTTTCATTTTTGCCTCCTGGATCTTCTACACTTTCAGATTTTACTTCATTTATTTGTACCAAAAAATCACATGAAAAAGCATTTGCTATAACCATTGAAATCACTTGAAATCATCACAAAGGGACCGGACTGCAGAAAGGTCAACCTCATTTAAAATGCCTCCCTGCAAATGGCCTGAACAAAGGCTGCTGCTAGGATTTAAAGGCAGGATTGCTCCAGCCCTGTGTCATTGTGTGTGTGCATGGTGTGTGTGTGTGTGTGTGTGTGTGTGTGCATAGATACCCCTTCAAGACACTGAGTTCAATTCCTTCAGCTATTTACTCAAGAGTGGCATTGCTGGATCACATGGTAGTTCAATTTTTAATTTTTTGAGGAACTGTCATACTGTTTCCCAGAACTAGCGCCAGCAATTTATATTCCCACAAACAATGCACCAAGGTTTTCTTTTCTCCACATCCTTGCCAGCACATCATCGCTTATCTTTCTGATAAAAGTCATCCTAACACTTGTGAGGTGATATCTCACTGTAGTTTTGATTTGCATTTCCTTGATCATTAGTGATTTCGAGCATCTTTTCATATACCTATTGGCCATCTAGATGTCTTCTTTGGAAAAATGTCTATTCAGGTCATTTGCCCTAAGCGGGCATTATTTTAAGTCACTAAGTCTGTGGTAATTTGTTATGTAAAAACAGAAAACTAATAGATAGTGCTACAGAAACTATTTTGTCCATTTCCCTCATTTTATCATTGAGGAAGCTGAGGCCCAGGAAGTTGTAGAATTTGGGGGGAAATTGCGGTAAAGTTGGAACCAGAGCATAGGTCACACGAGTCCACAGTCCGGTGCGCTTTCCACCGTCCCACCTCCCTACTTCAACAAGCTTCCAAGCACCACTTTAATCCGGCCTGATTTAGAGTTGAAGATGAAAGATAAGATTGTTAGTTGAGGTCCTGCCAGCATTACAATTCTAACATATTTCATGATTTTTAAAAAAATGAACTGAAATTGATATTGAACAGACACTTCTCTAATTTAAAAACAATCAATAGTATTTATAACTTTCACCCAAGATTTAACATGCAGACAATACCATACAATCCACTGCACTCTGCAATAGGTGACAATTTTAGTTTTCGATTCGGTGAAATTCAGCAAAATTTACTGTATTCAAATTCCCTAGGAGGTCACACATGATAGAATATTTTAAGGCAGGGTTCTACAATTTTCTCTGAGGAGACTTCAATGTTTGAAAATATATGAAGAAAGTTAAAAAAATTTTCTATGAAGAAAAACCTATAAACCTTTAAATGTCACATATTTTTACATTGTTTCTGTGACAGAATGTCAGCGTAGTATTACACGTATTTAATTCTAGTCACTTATTCTGAAGGCAATGCCATCGGTTTCATTTCCAGTAATTGTCAAGACTAAGACAGACGTTAGCCCCTGCCTCTCTTGGGATTAATTAAGTGAGTATCATTAATAAATGTAGCACAATTCAGGATGATGTGATGGATCACTGGGAACTTACACAAGAATGAATAACCAAGACTGAGTTTGCTCCCCTTTGAAGCATGATTAAATAAATTCAGGTATATTAAAGAAACTACCAAATCAAATTGTGTTTGAAAAGAGCCACTATTCAGATGACTCATATGGTTCCACATCCATTTTAACAAATTACTTTTCTCTTAAATAATCCCAGTTTGGGATTTGGGTTGAGCTTTGGTTCTCCTTCCGTCACACTTCCTTAGGGCCCATGGGATGCTGAGAGGTGATACGGAATGGTGACTGATGATTCTTTCTGTTTACTTGTAAATTTCATTCAAGCAGAGCCAAAGCCTCTGTCAATGGGCATTTAGGTTGTTTCCATGACCTGGCTATTGCATAGAGTGCTGCAATGAACACTGGAGTACATGTGTCTTTTAGAGTCATGGTTTCTGCTGGATAGATGCCCAGGAGTGGGATTGCTGGATCAAATGGTAATTCTCTTTTGAGTTTTCTGAGGAATCTCCATACTGTTTTCCACAGTGGCTGCACCAATTTGCATTCCCACCAGCAGTGTAATAGGGTTCCTTTTTCTCCACACCCTCTCCAGCACTTATTGTTTGTAGACTTTTTGATGATGGCCATTCTGGCTGGTGTAAGGTGGTACCTCATAGTGGTTTTGATTTGCATTTCTCTAATGAG
>PVHT021183619.1:8750280-8874982 GCA_004024745.2 Catagonus wagneri | reverse complement strand
CGCTGTTTGTTTCTTTGGTGTTGAGCTATAGGAGCTGTTTGTAAATTTTGGAGATTAATCCCTTGTCAGTTGAATCATTTGCAAATATTTTCTCCCATTCTGTGGGGAGTGGATAGGGAAGATATGGTACATACACACAATGGAATGTTACTCAGCCATTAAAAGGAACGAATTACCAACATTTATAGCAACATGGATGGACTTAGAAATTATCATGTGAAGTGAAACCAGTCAGACAATTAGACAGCAACACCCAATGCTACCGCTTACATGTGGAAACTAAAAAGACACAATGAGCCTCTTTGCAGAACAGACAATGACTCACAGACTTTGGAAAACCTTGGTTTTTCAAATAAGACAATCTGGGGGGTGGGGGTTGCACTGTGGGTTTGGGATACAAAATCTGTAAAATTGACTTGTGATGATTTATATACACCTGTAATTGAAATAAAATCCATTAAGGGGGGAAAAAAAAAAGAGGAGCCAAAGCCTTTAAAATGCATCCACACGGTGCAATTTGTTCTTCTTCAGTTCATTGCTAATTGATTTCCACAAACAGGTCTGGCACTCACTTGATTGCACAGTTTTTTTTTTTTTTTTCCTGTATATTGTGGACCTCAGACTATAAATCTCAGATTCTTTGCAGAATTTACCCTAGAGTAGTGTTGCCTCATACAACTCTGTGCACACACAACAAACATGTTCTCTGCACTGGCCAATATGGTCATCAGTAGCCATATGTGGTTGCTGAGCACTTGGAATGTGGCTAGTGTGACTGAGGAAGGGGATTTTTATTTCACTGAACTTTAATTTAATTTAAATAACCACATGCAGCTAGTGGCTATTGTGCTGGATAGCATATCCCTAGGGATTTAGGTTGGGATTAACATAGGCTATTTAAAAGTATAGCCAGGCTGGAGTTCCTATCGTGGTTCAGTGGTTAAACAATCTGACTAGCATCCATGAGGACACAGGTTCAATGCTTGGCCTCACTCAGCGGCTTAAGGATCCGGCATTGCCATGAGCTGTAGTGTAGGTCGCAGACACGGCTCGGATCCTGCATGGCTGTGGCTGTGGTGTAGGCCAGCAGCTACAGCTCTGATTCGACCTCCTAGCCTGGGAACCTCCATATGCCATGTGTGTGGCCCTAAAAAGTAATATATATATATATATAATATTATATATATATTATACACAGCCAGGAAAGCTCTTGGGGTGCAGGCCCCATGGGTGTCTGTTTCTTCAAGAACTCTCATTTACTCATTATTTGGCCAGTCAACACATAAACATACATGTATTTATAGCCCTTTTTTGCTTATGATATCAATAATAATAATAATAATGTCTCCTATTTATTGATTGCCTGTTGAGGGCCAGATGTCATACCAGACACAGTTGAATAAAATCTTCTAAGAAAGGTTTTGGTGTACTTTGCTTCACTTATTTCACAAGTATAACAACTGAAGCCAAATAAATGAATCCACTCTGGTTTAGATCTGTTTTCTGCAGCATTTGATGTTTCCCTTATATCCGTATGTTTTACTTTGCAATACACCCTAATAACCAAAATCAGATAAAATATTAGCATTACACTTCCCTCGTAAAAGTAGAACATGTTATGTACAATATTTCATCATATAAAAAACATTTTCACTGCTTTCTGGCCAAGATTTGGCTCTATTGCTCTGTCAGTTCCTCCTGGTTTCTTTATAGCAAAGCACCAAAACCAACTGTGGGTCTGAGCAAAAAAGAAATAATTAAATTAATGAAGGACAGTTGGTGCCAAATAAAGTCCCCTAGATATTTTGGATCAACATGCACCCAGAAACAAACAGCGTGGTAGAGAGAAAACATTTCCTGGCAGACGGGCACAAGGCTGGAGCGCTTGGCAACTGGACAATACAGTGACTAGGTCTGAAAAATCAGGGGTTACAGGATGGCTTGAAGACATTCAAGTTTCACATGAGAAGTCTCTCACTAAACTCGGTCCTTCAATTTGAGAGGGCCCAGAACTGAGACTTTTAAGTGTGACACCACTTCCTCTGCAGCGATGAAGAACAAGTCTCCACCAGCAATCCACCAATACTTACTTCAGAGTGCTTTCTGACTTTGCTCTGAAGCTTTTATACCCAGTAAAACATTAAGGTGTTTACGATCAAGTGTAATTCAACCAAGTTGGTAAAGTACTATCTTAAAGCTGAAGACTTAATAACAACCCGGTTCAGAGACTGGCTGTCACCAGCAGGCAGAGAGCTATGGTACACAAAAACACCAGTTTGTGTGATAAAAGCTTGACAGCTTTGCCTACACACAAACCAAAGAAAATAACATGCCAGTGACAGCTACAACAGCAGCAATTTTAAACTTCTCACTGATGAAATGCACTTTGCAGTCATAACTCTTGCATAAATCTAGATGTCACTTTTCTTCATGTTATAATTTTGCAATCCGATGGATCATTGTGTAGACTATCTACCTGCAAATGAGCTTGATAATGCAGAATGTGCACAAATCACTGAGCTATCAGTGACATCAGGGGTTTGGCTGCTGGGATTATTAACAGATATTTTTTCACCTAGAAGCACAGACTAAAATCAATCATTCTGATAACTAGGCATGGCATGAGCTGTCTGCACTTTCATTTCAATCTGATTAATCACATATACACAGACCTTTACCTTAAAGGAGCAATTGTTCACATTTAATCACAAAGGAACATTCAAGCATACCATCAGACATTACTAAATTTAACCACCATTTATGTTTCCTGTTTTGGCAAATATGTTTATGATAATATGGGTTTCTGCATTGAAATGCATTGTTCCATTCATTTTACCAACACTAAAATTGAAGCTAAGTAATCCACTGTGTCTTATATCATTTATCATCTATTTGACACTTTTGAAGATTCCATTATACTCATATATTTTATTGAACAATTTATGCTGATAAGCACAGTACAGGTAAATTATTAGCATTATGTTTTCTTCAGTAAAGTAGAACATGCTAGATATCAGATTTCATCTTGTTACATGCCCTATCTCTTACAAAGATTTTGTTCTATTACCCTGTCAATTTCTCCTAGTTTCAATAATACGAGAAAAAAAATACAATTTCGGGCACAGGATTTTTTTTTTTAATCTGAAATAGACTTGGGACCAAGTAAATCTCTCTTATGATCCTCCCAACAGTGTTCTCAGGAAGTATAACATTCCAGAAGGCACATCTGCTGTTACTATAACAACAGAAAGGCAGTGTCTAAAGAGAATCATCTGTACTTGAGGGCAATCCACACACAAGGAGAATTCTTGGGTTCCTCTCTAAGAAGTGAAAGGTGAATTTTCATTAAAAGAAGCAGAACTTGAAGAGGGGTTTGATGTATGAACAGGACATGAGGCGGTCAGAATTGGGGGAAGGTAGAAGAGCATCTCAAGATTCACAAGCTGCTTCTAGGCCAGAGGTGCACAACTTCTATCAGAGAAGTCAGATGTCAGAGCTGTAGGAAAATATCCTTTTGCTGAGATTCAGTGTAAAGTTAAGAACTGGTCAGGGGTGAAACACACAGAAGAGAGATTCACCCTGCTATTATCTGACCCAAGGACAAATAGCACCGTCTTCAGATAGATGTGAAGTCACTGGCCCAGGAACAAGTCTATCTAAAACTTTGCCTCTTTCTCTGCCTTAGCTTCTACTTCATCGGCTTCTTCTCAGGTCCTTGACCTTCTTGGTCTTCCTGTCCATTTTCCCCTACTAGCCTGATCTCCACTTGGAGTCTACTCCAGCTGGCCTGTCTGTCATTCCAAGGAAATTCTCTCAGGTCACGAATCCCAATCTCCATCCCAGTGTCTTAAGAGGTTTCAATTTCTTCCCACCTGAATTCTAGCTTGTCCTCAACATGGGGTTTTCTGGCCCTTGTTGGATTTAACTTTGCCTCTTTTATGGTAAAAATGGGTCAATTGTTGATTCAGTCATTGTCAGTGGGGGAGGGAGATTCATGCCCTCAAGTAATAAGCATATGAACAAAATAAATATCAATTTCTCTAAGTTTTGAAGGGAATAAATAGACTGAAGGAAAAATGGAGTGGCATGACCCTCCTTTTGTAGGATGGTCAGCAAAGATATCTCTCAAGAGGTAGTCTGTACCTGGAGATATAAGAAGCAGAGAAGTAGCTAGCCACATTAACTGCAAGCGCAGAACCTCACAGCACAGGAAAGAGGCTGTGGTTGTAGAACAGAAAAACCAAGTGCAGCTTCTTAGTTATGAGTTACGAAAGGAGGGTCATGAGATGAGGTGAGAGGTAGGTATGGGTCAGATGACAGAGAGGCTGACAAGTCATAGTTAACCAAAGAGTTTGGATTCCATTCTAAGTTTCTTGCACGGCATACTATCAAAGAGACTTTGGGGACTCATTCCATCTGTCAGGTAGAAGGTAATTCTTTTGCTTCTTATCCATGCACCAACTTTTGTAAGTCAACTTGACTAATGTTTGTTTATAATTAGTGAGTAAGCTGCTACTTTAATATTGTGCGCCTGGAAGAGGCCCCTCCAAGGCATGTTGAATTAACTGATGTGTATAAAAACAATGAATAAAATACCTCTCTCTTTTAACGAGAACAGCAACTTCTATTTCCCTGGGCTTTTTCAGTCCCATAAGACCTTTTAAAGCAGAGTGAACGTGTTTTGGTTCAAATGTTAGAAACATAATCTCGTCTCCTTCTCTCTCGCTGGGTTATGTTTTGAGAAGCCATTTCACATCAATCTTTTTTGAGTACAGAAGCTCCCAGCAGCTGTGGATAGAACATACCCAGCACAATTGCTAGGTTGGTCGTTTTTCCCTGAAGCTGTCCTCACAAAGAACCAAAAGTGGTTGTAACACTTTACCTGACACATGGACCCTCCAGCTTGGGGACTGTTGATAAAGAAACTCCAGAGCTTGTGTTCTGCAGGGAGCTGGCTATCTATACTGATCTCAATGTAAAAAAGTGGGGTAAAATACCACTTCTCTAACCTGCCATTTCTAGAAGGGTTATAAAAAGTGTACATGGGTACTTTTGGAATCTAATCATATGTCTGGACCACTTCTCAAGTATTAGATTCCATATATTTATTACTCACTTTACAAAGAAGCAAAGTTGTGAACCCTGGGTCTTATTCCAGTCCTGTAACTAATCTGCTTTGCAACCAAGTAAAAATTGTTTCCTCTCCAATTGTTATTTTTATTTGCCAGATGATCTCTAGAGCTCCTTCCAGCTCTATTACTCTGTGCATCTCTATCAATCAGGACTCAAAAATAATGCTAGTATTAGTTATAGTAGTCTAAACTGCTGTTGCAAATAGACCCAAAAATGCAAGCGCTTAAACAAAATAGAATTTATTTCCCTCTCACACAGGTCCAGGACAAACGTTCTGGAGCAGCTGACAGATCTGCGCCCTCCTTTGATTCAGGGAACCGATATAACAGCACTTGCTCTCCAGAGTCACTCCGCTAATAACCCTTCCAGCCATCAGAAAGGGGACAAGTTGAAGTTCAGGGCCAGCTATATCCTGCAAGGTAAATAAAGCAAGAATGATACACATCTCTCCCTCTTTCATTCCTCTGGTAAGAGTTTAAACACCGGGTCACACCTAGCTGCAAGGGAGGCCAGAAAGTATAGTCTCAAGCAAGATCCAGACAGAATATCATTACTAAGAAGAAGGGAATGGATTGGGTGACAAGACAGTGGTTTCTGCTACATGCCTAACACCTGTACAGTGTTTCAAAAGTCTATAAAGCTTTTCATCTACTGGATTTTTACCACAGCTTTGTAAGAGAGTTATTAAGTTTTTCATGCTGCAGAGGGGAAACTATGTCCCAGAGAGATTAAGTAAAATATATGGGGTCTTTCAATTAAGAGCTGAGCTAAGCTTCAATTTCAGGTCTACTGGTCAGTGCTTTCTCTATTATAAATACTATATTGAAATTTTGCATAGGAAGTAATCATTAGCATAAATCTGCATGAACATGATGGGGTCTGAAGAACAAAGAAGCTTTATTATGAAAAGCAATGGGAGAAGCCAAAGCATGCCACATATTCAGGCCTGGTCTCCAATAACCTGGAGAGAATCTAAAAAGTGAATTTTTTTGAAAAGGAAGCTGATAAATAGTTTGCAGTTGAGGCATGTACTAATTTTGCCACTCCCTCTCAGCTGGTCTACAAAGCACATCTAAGGACAGGGAAATTGCAAGTAACACTGAGGCTGCAGCTACAAGTAAATCATTAAAGAAGGCAGGAATGGCAGTATATTTGCAGATTGCCAGAGAAAACAATATATACCTCCCTACCCCCGCCCATCACATGCACCAGAAATCATTTGCTGCTTCAACTATATTATGCTTGCTATGAAAATCCAGCCATTAACTGCCAATAAACCACCCTCATGTCTTTTGAAGGAACACTCAAACAATCCCTAAGCACAAGGTTGAAAAACTGTACCTGGTAGTTTAAACCAAATTTCTATGAAAATAACGAATCCCTAAAGAATGTATTAGGTGTAATTATTCCTAGTTTTAGTCTTCAAAAAGAATTGAAATAGTAATATTTCAGGATGATTTCTCTCCCAACTGTCTCCCTATTCACATTAATGTGATCTCACCGTTTAGAAGTAAAGGTCCCCTTTCTCACAAATCTGTTCAAAATTGGTCATTTTTTTAAAGGGACGGTAGTTTTATGGATGACCAATTCTATATAAGAAAGGCTGTATGGGTTTCAGAGCTTGGCCGTCATTCATAAAGCATTCCAGATGAACTCTCAGAGAAGGGATATTGGTGAAGCTCACCAAGTCGGTTATAATGTACCAGATGTGACAAGGTAATATATTATTTCACACAGCAAGTTAATACAGTTCTGCCGTGCCCTTTCTGAGAAGGGTAGGGAACCTTATCAATGGATATGATTCCTTATGGAGAATTTTAAGAATTATGCCACCCTACATCCTATTATGACAAAGCTCTTTGCTAAGTCTCCTGGACATTTTCTCCTCAATTCATCTTTATTCTTGACACCTAGAGGCCTTGCAAAGACAGCCCTGGCTCCCTTTTGTCATCATGTACAGGGAGCTGGGAATTTCACCAAATTGTACCATGATGGCCGATAACCAGCTTACTTTAGCAATTTGGGGCACTGTTTTGTTTTTGTATCCAAGCCTGTCATTGTCGGGTTATATTTATTGAATACTTTTGTGTTTATCATATTGAATTCAGCAGAAAACAGAGCAAAAGAGACTGAAGCAGAGGATTTTTACAATCTAGAGGAAAAAAAAAATCTAAATCTACCTCAAAAGCTAATAGAATTTTATAAATGCAGTTCATCCTAATGCTAATTTCTCTGGTCTTTTGTTTACATAAAAAAGCTCCAGGCTGGTTTATGGTGTCACATTTATCAACTAGCAGACTATAAGCAAATCCCATTACACCCTAATTCAGCCACCCAAATGAACCAAAATATGGATTATGGTATCTCTTTATGCTGCAATTTCTACTTAAAAACAGAAACATAATTTTAATGCTCAGCAAATACAAAAGAAAAGCAAACTGTTTTTCCCACGATTCCTGCTTTGACTCTCTTGTCTGAGCCCTTAGGCTCACCGGTAACTATGTAAGAAGGAAAAAAAAACAAAAAAAACACTTTTAAACATGATCACAAAATAACCCAAAGTCAAGAAAGTGAAATTATGGTGCAAAGCACAGCTTTTTAGATTCTCAGACCAGCCAGTGTTCTCTCAAAATTCTGCAGGTTCTCATACGGAGTTCCTGGGTCAAGGGACCAGATCAGAGCCACAGCTGCAACCTGTGCCGCAGCAACCTGTGCACCCTTAATCCACTGTGCCAGACTGGGAATCAAACCTGTGTCTCAGTGCTGCAGAGACGCTGCTGATTCCGTTGCACCACAGCCAGAACTCAAAAAATGCCCCTTCTTTATCATAACATCCACTACTGGGGCGGGGGGGCTGCACCCACACAGCATAAGGAAGTTCTCAGGCTATGGGTTCAATGATAGCTATAGCTGCCGGCCTATATCACAGCCATCTGCAGCACACACTGTTCCTTTGCAGATACCCCTGGCACAATGACCCCAGGTTCCAAATTGGGCAGAGCCACACACCAACTAAACCCACACTTGCTGTTGCCCCAGGTGCTGTCATTGCTCACCCCCTGACCTTCACTCAAACATCACCTTGTCAAGGACACCTTTTCTGAGCTCCCTGTTTAAAACTAAAAGTGCTCATCCATCTCGCCCTCTGCCCCCTTGCCTTGCTTTTACTTTTCTGCAAAGCATCGGTTGCCACTCTGCAATTATAAAAAAGAATGTATTTGTTATTGGTTAGTTCCCTGGCTGCAGTGTAAGCTCTTTGAGGACCAGGCTTTGTGAGTGCTTTCGTTACTGCTACATTTCCAGAGCCTAGAACAGTATTTGGCAGCTAGTAGACACTAATTAATACTTCTTGGATGAAAGAATAAATAGAAACAAGGCGCCACAAGTTCCCAGGAGTTCAGCCTTCTCCCCAAAGTTTAAATCGACCTGTCCCAGCCACTCCAAACCTAATCTCCTGGATTTTTTGCGCAATAGTTCCTGCCTGTGCACCAGATGTTGATACTCCTGAACTGAACTAAACTTCCCAAATTTTGAAGCTTTTGTCCAGAGAAGCAGGACAGAAACATGGTCTGTGGAGACAGGATTTTTGAGAGAGAGAGAGAGAGAGAGAGGGAGGGAGAAGGGGGGAAGGCGTAGAGCTGTACACGTCAATTTCTTCACCCAAATCCTCTCAGTTATGCCATTTACCCCCACCTCCAACCTTATTTCAAGGGGCAGGGTGAGTCTAGAAGTATTACTCAGATGGATGTCTCCCCCATGTGGAAGGAAGCATCAAAGAGGGGGGAACAAATTTCCCCAAATGTAAAATTTATAATCTAGAGAAACAGACACAAACTATTAACAAGAAAAACAGGTTATGTAGTAATATTGGTATAAAGTATCACGGAAACATAAATGAGGAAATAACCAAATTTACTTAGTTTGGTTATATCTGCCAATGTACTATAAGCTCAGGTGATTTTTTTAAACGTTAAATATGTAACCACTAACATACATACTTGTCATAGAATAATTCCTTAGTTTTGTAGTCTTCTATCCATTTGCAAGGTAACTTTTTACATTTCATCCCATTTAATCTTCACCTCTCTCCCTTGCCACTTAGATATGCTCCCAGCCTCACACACATGCAATAGGCACAAACACACGTGTGCACACCACACACACACACACACACACACACACACACACACACGAGTCAGAGATCTACACTGTCCTCCATGATCGCTCTTTCTTGCTTTAGCCATCGCAATCACCACATTTATCTGGGCACATGACTGCCCGGAATAAAGACTATATTTTCTGGTCATCCTTCCGTCTAGATGTGGTCCCAGAGTATAAGGATAACTGATGCACGTAACTCGCAAGGGATCGGTAAGAGTGTCTCTCTTCCTTGGCTCCTTCCTGCCCCCAGGAGTGCAGCTTTCATGGCTGGAGGTGGAACAGCCGTCGTGAACCACAAGGTAATTTTGATAGCAAGGCCATGCCTGGCAGGACAAAATGGAAGAAACGTGTGACCCTGAGACTATGAAGTCCCATATTATCCCTGGGCCCTGCTTTTAACTTTTACACAAGAAATTAATGAACCTCCATCTCGTTTAAGTCTCCGCTATCTTAGCATTTTAGGCATTCACAAACTAATTCCAGTCCACCTTCCCACTCACATATGCACTCTCTCTCTCTCCACTGCTGCCCCCATTGTAGGACTCCTCGTGCTTCCTGTGTTTCTGGACAAGGTGCTGAGGATGACTTCCTTCCACTTATTTCTAACCTCCCTTATCCCCTCCTTTGAATCATCACTTTCAATGTCATTTCACCCTCAAAGCTTTCTTCTTTTCATCCCTGTCCACTTCCTCATACTCCCCAGAACAACCTCTGTCAATTTTACTGGCCCATAGGGTAATCCTTGATTAACTAACCTACTTGTCAAAAAAGCCATAAGCTTCTTTATATATATACTTTTTTTATTATAGTTTATTATAGTTGATTTACAATGTTGTGCCAATTTCTACTGTACAGCAAAGTGAGAATATATATATATATATATATGCTACATATATGTGTATATATATGTAATATATATATATATATATATATATATATATATATATATGGCATTCTTTTTTTAATATTATCTTCCATGATGGTCTATCCCAGGAGACTGGATATTGTTCTCTGTGCCATACCTAGTACCTCATTGCTTATCCATTCTAAATGTAATAGTTTTCATCTATTAACCCCAAACTCCCAGACCATCCCACACATCTCCCTCCCCACTGGCAGCCACAAGTCTGTTCTCTATGTCTGCGAGTCTGTCTCTGTTTTGCAGGTAGGTTCATCTGTGCCATATTTTAGATTTCACATGTAAGTGATATATGGTATTCAACCTACTGAGTTAGGGGAGGGGCAACCTCAGTCTAGTAAAGGTTAAACCCCAATCAAGTTTCTTCCTCCATGTTTACTCTTCTGCTTTTGAGTTAAGCAATTTGTGGCAAATTTTTTAGGAAGTGATTGGTTAGTACTAGATAACTTTTATTCAGCTACAGCATTTAACATAAACAGATTTTAAATTCTCCTGCATAGTGAGAGCCCAGTGATCCAACCTGTAATTTTAAAGGAACCAAAAAGTATAAAATTTTATGATATGATATGATATGATATGATATATGGTATCCTAACAAATTCAAGAAAGACACCAAAATTCATGTATGAAAACTGAAAGCTTCACGGTCCATACCACTCAGGAAGGGAGTAGGCAGATTTCGCCGAAAAGGTCTACCTCCTTCTCTTCCTGCTCCTCTGACTCCAAGAAGAGCCCAGCCACACGGGGAGTAATGCAATCAGGTATTTAATAGTGTTCTGGGTTTGCTCTCTGACTCATTCATTCCCTGAGAAGTAGATGCTTCACATAACTAGAGTATGAACCTCTGCAAGGAAGTCAGACCATTTCCCTCCACTGTTCAAAGTTCTCCAGTGACACTCCACACCATGAGGAGTGAGCTCTGAAGTCCTCTCATGGCATAGGCAGCCCTGCTACATGGCCTGGTCCCTGACTCCCCCACCCCGCTCTCTTTCCTCTGCTCCCCTCAGCTTCCCTCACTCCAGCCTCACTACTCTTTGTGGCCATTACCTCCACCAGGGACACCCTTCCCCAAGGATGTCCAGAATCACTCTCTTGAGTCAAGTAGGTCTTTTGTGAACAGAGAGGTTGTTGCTGATCACTAATCTAAGACAGCAGCCTCTATCACTTTCTTCCAACCGGCCCAGCTGCTTTGTCTTCACAGCATTCGTTATCAGTTGACATCACATTCAATATCGATCCATCGATTGACTTATCTATCATTTGCGTTTTTGTTTAATTATCTGTCTTCCCCACTGCAATATAAGCTTTATGAGGGAACGGGTTTTGGCTGTCTTCTGCACCACTGAGCACTGTGCACCCGGCATGTCATAGATCCTCAATAAATATTGACCAAGCAACACAAAATTCATTAGACAACTATCTATTCCATCTTAGGTCTTGTGCACAGTGAGTATGATCGATATAGTCCCTGTTCTCGTGACGTCAACAGTTTAAATGGAAAACAAGTTGCTATTAATTTTTAAGCATTCTGGGGAAGAATTATTTTGCCTCTGGCTTTAAAGGCTCCAGCCAATGTTAGAGGAGCTACACGTCTAGTGTATTATTTGGTCTATTATGCAAAAGGCTGAAAGAGCAAAATTCCCTTTAGGAAGTTTATTTCAGCTTTCTGTTGGTTCTGTTTCCCCTTTGTGGTTTCAGCTATCAGGCTATTAGGTAGGCAGCTAATATGTCAGGTGGCTTCTCTCCCAGTTAATAAAAGAGAATTTGATTAATTCCAGGGTCTGGTTTTAGAGTTATCTTGGCCAATAAGGCAATACTATCAATAAATAATTGAGTCTCTATAAAATATGTAGAGAATGCATAAAACAATATAAACAACAAAGTTGACTCAAGAAATCTATAACAACAGATGTAATAAAAATACTTATTGAGTACTTTGTGTTCTAAGAACTATAAAAATGAATGCATTTAATACATCACAATAATTTTAGGAGTGATATTTTCATAGAGGAGGAAACTGAGGGACAGAGGGAGTAACGGCTTGCCCAAGGACACAAAGGGATTTAAGCAGAGAGGCAGGAGTGGTACCATGTGTGGCTGCACACATCTGTTAAGGCTGAAGTGCTCTGCAGCTTTTCTGTCTAACCTGGCTTCTTCACCTGTGAGCACACTGCTGTTGTAAGGCCCAGCCTTTTCCCTCTCCCTTTCCTGAGTCTTGGGACTTTTCTGCTATTCTGAGCTCTGCAGTGCACCATGCATCATGTGACAGCCCTCCCTAGGGGACTGTGTCTGGCTCTTGGATTCCACGTGACATTGCCTTTCCCTGCGATAACACTGAGGAATCTCTCTGGGAGTCTAACCCAACCTGATTCCAACCACACCTTGAATTAGACTTGAAATAAGATCTCTTTAACATGACAACTAAACGCACTGTGTGATTCCATACTGGTTCACAGATGGAAAAAATTATGAAGGTTATTATTGGGAAAATTGGAAATATTTGAATAATAATAGTGTATCAAATAACATTATACCAAAATTAAATATTCTAAGTTTTATAAGTGTATGATAATACTGTGTTCTCTGGAAATACGCACTAAAGTGTTGGGAGATGATGCCTGTAGCTTACTCTAAAATGGTCAGAAAAATGTTAATTCACACTTCTGTACTCTATCTATTTATTTATCTATCCATCTACCCAGATAGAATATGATAAAAAGAATGTGCTAAAATTTTAACAGCAGGCCAATCTTTTGAGAAGTTAACATTTTTGTATTACTCTCGCAATTTTTCTATAAGTTTGAAAATATCTCAAGGTAAAAAGTGAAATTTTTTTTTTTTTAAGATCTCTTTATATATGTTGGGTCTCTTAGTTACAACAACCAAATTTTGCCATACTGGGGAGAGCCGGCAAGTGATGCTGGGGTAGGGGGGCTGTCTAGAGCTCACCTTCTCCACAGCCATCCTTTGCCCTAGTTCTCTTCCTGCTGCTTTAGCACATGGATCCATGAGAGCTCTCCTCTGCTGTTCAACACATCACATGCAGAGAACCCTTTATTTCCGCTGCTTTTGGTGGAGGAAACAGAATTGCTCACCATCTTGATTACTTGGGCCAAAAATTGTTTCCTCAGGTAACTAGGCACATTTTAAAGGTCAACCTAATGAGCTATTGAGCAATTATTCTTGGCAGTACTGCTGCTCCCAGCTTGGCCTGAGGTGAAGACCTTCAGAGAAGAGATACGCAGCACTGTATGCCTTCTCCACATTCTGTGGGGACATCAGCTTGCCATCAAGGAGGGAAGTGAATCTTGCCCACTTCTAAAGTGAACAAATTAGTCACCAAAGCAAAAATGTAAATTTCTCTCTCTTTCTTTGACACACAAGGAGGATAAACCACACACTTCTGAGTAACAATTCAATACACCAGAAGTGGAAAGTTACAGCTAAAGTTCGGATATATTCATGAACAGCAAAATACCAGAAAGAAAATCAATGTAGAGCTAAACATTGATTATAATTGGAAAAACCTCATACTTACAGTTCTTTTCAAAAAACAAAACATGTTCCCTAAAGATGAAATTCTTCAAATATATCTCAAAAACATGATTCAAGCAGTTATTTATTTGCAATTGAATTATGCAATTAAGAAACTTACAGCTTACATGTTTCGGGACTGTGCCTGGCTCTATGCATCTGAATCTATTACAGATAGATTCTAGTTTAAAGGAGTCATGAGAGGGTGTCTAATCCAGACCCTCTGATTCCAGGATGAGGAATATTTAAACCACCCACCCAAGAGACTACTTATTTAATATCCTATTTTCAAGTCCTCCGGGGATGTCTCTAATGTTTTTAATTGCTCCTTTTTATACTTATCATCAGTTTGGTTGCTGGATAACTCTATAGCACTACCTTGAGAAGAAAGACAAGGAGATTCAGGAAATACTGATGTCTATAATGACAGCACAGCAGAAGTGCAGTGGGACAAAAGAAAATGAACAGAATGATAAAGAAAAGTTTGGAAATTTTAGAAGAATAAGTCAGGCGGAGAGACCATTATCTGAGGAAGGAACAGAAAATATGCCTCACCAGGGATAGGGAAAAGAGATCTGTAGCAGTGAATTTATCCCATAATTAAAGAACCCAGAGCTGGAATCCTCCTTGATTGCTCAGCCAATAAGGATGCTGAGTAATCAGGCAGAAGTGGCAGGGGAAAGTGGCTGTGTTCAAGCTATCTATTGCTGTGTAACAAAGCTCTCCAAAACTCTGTAATTTAAAACAACAATTATGTTATTATTATTGTATAAATGTGCAGGCCAGGAATTTAGGCCAGGCTCAGCTGGTGATTCTCCTGTTCTATGTGGTATCCAGAGAGGTCACATGGTAGTATTCATCCAGCTGGCAGATGAAGTGGACTGGCACATCCAAGAAGGATTCATTCATGTTAGCCCGTGGGCAGGGATGGCTGGAAGGCCGGGGCACCTCTAAGTCTGTCAGTCAGAACACCTGTACATTGGTCGTCCCACATAGTGGTCTCAGGGTAGATGGACTTCTTACACGAGAGCTCAGAGTTCCTAGAGTGTTCCATGGGGGTCAGGAGGATGCTTCAAGGCATGACCTAGACTCAGCAACTCCAGAATATAATTTCCTCTACATTTTATAAGTCAAAAATACCTAGTGGCCATCCCACACTCGAGGGGAGAAGAATAAGACTCTCCCTTTCAATGGGAGGAGAGGTACAGAATCTGTGGCCTTCCTTATTCCACCATAGTCTATAATTATCTTTCTAGGTAAGTTTTTTGGCAAATAATCTGATAAAAGCAATGGCAGACATACGCAGACAGAACTTGAGTTAAATATCAGTTATGTTTGTACCCACGTGGAATTATGAATAAGCTAATGGACTCGTGTAAGAAGTATGTGTTCATCTGTGATCCTGGGGGCTCAGCCAGTGTGAGAGAGCAGAACAAGTGAGGGTGATGGAAGTAATACACTCGAGCCTGTTCTGTATTATAGGACGATTATTGAGTGCCTCTTTGTGCTGGTCCACAGTAAGTACTGGAGACCCCCTAAAAGCAAAATAACCCTTGCTCTAAGGCACTGATGCTCTGTGGTAGAAAAACCATATTGTAAATCTACAGGGGAATTTATGAAATTTTAGAAATTCAGAAGACTTAACGATATGGGTGTGAATAATCCTGTTAGAGTTCAGAGGAAACTTCATGAAGAGACAAAACCAAAGCAAGGTTTTCGTGGAGGGGGAGGGAGAGTTTTTCAAGTGGACCAGAAAAAAGCAAACAGTGTGCAAAGGCAGAGGAGCCTGAAGAATCATGACACTGTGTGTGTGTCTGCAGGTATTTCAATGTTTAAAGGAAGAAAGAGGAAAAACAATTGGAGAGGAAAGCAGAGGGCTTGTATTTTTAAAATAATCATGCATTCTATGCACTTGATTCACAAAGAGGGGAAGGTATTGCAGGGTCTTAGGCAGAGGTGATAAGGTTTTATGTTTCAGGAAGATTTCTCTGGGCCATGTGAAGAAGTTGAGAGCCTGACCGGACCAGGCAGCCATCTGTCATTCTAGGTAAAGAAGAAGTTAAAAGTAGTTGAGCCATTATTCAGAAATGTTTTCTTGCAGCTAATATTCCCCTGTTCATGCCCACTTTCTCTTATTAGATTTTTAGTGCACTTGCCATTGATGCATCAAATTGTACTTCTGGCTTCTCTTTCTTCTCTCAAATGGCCAAGGATGTACTCTGCAGCCCTCTTTGCTATTGTAAGAAATATAGATCTGATAGGATATGCTCTTACTACAGCTTTAAGAGTCCCCTGACTGACAAATTACAAGAGATCAAAACAGAAAGAAATGTTTTGGCTCTGGCATGGAGCAGGTTCAAATGCTTACCTTTTCTTTAGTATAGAATTTATTTCAGTTTGACATTCTTTATGTTGCCTTCTTCTTCATGTTATAAATCCTTCTTGGGCTGGAAACCACTTCCAAACCCTCCAGTAGCTAAGCTGCTCAGCATTAAGTATATGAAATCAGGCTATCATGGGCCAGTATCACATCTGAGGTTAAGTTCTTTGCATTAGAGCAAAATTATGTTCCAAGATTAGAGAGGACTGTGTACATATAATACATAGTTTTAAACGGACTTATAAAAATGCTTTCAGTGACAAATATGGAAGGTGTGAGTGAAATAGCTATGAAAAGTGGGCATGTAGAATTTCCTCAACTTATTAAAAAAATAGGTCTAATAAAATGGAGATTAAGCCTGTATTCAGGCAATATTAAATAACTTTTGAAAGCATTACATATCTCACGAAAAAATTCTTAATCCTAATTTTCTATCATCATCATAAAATTATTATATTTATTATTCAAATTAGCCATCTTATGAGAAATAAGTGCAATATATTCAAGGTGGACAGATTGAACAAGCAGATATTAATCATTTGTAATGCACAGTCCACTTCAATAGGAGATGAAAGAGGCACAGCCAGCTGGCCGTCCAGCCTGGCTCCATAGGTGACCTGAGCCACAGTGAGAAAGCTTGGGTGTCTGATGAGCCGGAATGGATTTATCATGCCGGACACTTTTCTGTTTGAAATATCCTTGTAGCTGACCCCTTCAAGGCACCTTTTATTATAGGGGAAAAATTGCATTTGCCTTCAAGTACAACAGAGGATGCTCGGTAGAAAATTAATTTTATTTTTAATTAGGAGCTGTTCACATCATCTGGTTCATATCTCATCTTGTCAGCACACCATGGTCCTGCATTCTACACAAACAGGAATTTTTACCAGAAGAGTTCCTTTCTAGCAAAGCTGTATTTTACATAATGCCTAGATCGCCATGCATGGGTTAACACATTTCCTGAATATCATATCCTTATACTTCATTCAAAAGAGTCGTGGGAGAACTAGAATAATATTTTGACATTTAAGCAAAAAAAAAAAATTTTTTTTACAAAGGAATTTCAACTCTTAAAATAGTAGATATCAATTTCTAGCTGAACATTAGAATCACCTGGAGAGCTCTTTAAAAATACCATTGTCCAAGTTGCTCCCATTGGTATTTTTCTAAATGTATCTCAGGAGATTCTCCTGTGCAGCCAGGCTTGAAAACCACAGACCAAAAGATTCTTTGGAGATATATACATTATAGAGAGAAGTCTGAATAATCATATTTTTAAAATATTTTCTTCATGGCCTATCTTACTTGGTGCTTTTAAATAACATGTACAATACCATGTAAAACATGGCCCCCCCAAAAAAAAATCAACTTTAAAAACTATTAGGAGCCCACTGTAAGCAGGACACTTTTCTTGATGCTATAAGTTTATGGGCAAAGGAGGAAAGCTTACCTCAAGCATAGTAAGACCTACCAGAAAGCTAATGAGTTAAATTACAGGGCCTTCATGGTCACAGAGCCCTTCTAATAGCAATGTGTTGACATCTTCATATATTTTTATAAAATCTGCAAAAATCATATAGTTTTATAACACTTCTCTTTCCCTCTAACTGTCCCATCACATTTCTCCCTGTGCCTGGTGATGTCAGAGTGGTTAGCAACACTTTTGCAGCAAAGGGGAAGCTGAGTTGAGGATACATTTAGTTTTGGTGTAGTAGAATATATTTACATGATTTACTGACATTATTGTGTATATTGAAGTTATTGCTAGCTGTCCTAATATAGCAATGACTTGCAGAAATATTCCTGTTGCCCATGCACTGACTTATCCAGGCAAGTGACATGAAATTTCAGGGCTGACAAAAAACTCATCATGACATTGATGAAAAATTGGTTAATGAATGTTGTCAATTTGAAGGGAATTTGTGATTAGTCGATGCACATGAAAAACTGGAAATGACCTGAAGTCTTATAGCACATCTCTGAAAGAAACTTAATAGAAGCTTTCTCAAATTTAACAATAATGCCGATAATGTATCTGACATTACCAACAACAAACTTTTAAGATGAAAGGAACTTTGCATACCTTTCAATTAAAGAGTGCTGGAGGAAAGCTGGGATTATATTTTTTTACTTTTTCCACAGACTATGATTTTGCAAAGTTGTTGCCATATTAAGAACTAAAAGATAGAGCCAAAAAGTGTGTGGGGAAAAGTATTACAGGTGTCAGAAAGTTAATTAATGTTATTAATTTTATGGCGTGTATGACATCTATGAACTTCACAGATTTTTTTTAAACTTTGTTGTGGTTTCTTTTATCTTTCTAAGTAAAAACTCAGTTTCATATAAATTTTTGTACTTGCAACTTTGAATTCTTTTCCTTAGAGAGCCTCTCAAAACCTCAGTTTCCCCTCCCCACCCAGAGCCACTTCTGACTCTGGAAACACAAGCGTCAGCCCATAACCACTTGACTAAGAAACCAGACATATGGTTAAGACTCCATTTTCCTCCAAAATTAAAGCATTTGGTGTCTGAGGAAAAGAAGACAGAGAGTGGAAAGTAGATGCTGATGGCAGACGTTAGAAGGTCAATGGGAACAGAATACAAAGACAGGGAGTCTGTGGTCTGGAACAATGAAGGGTTACAATATTAAAATAGTGTTTATCACACTATATATACACAGTGGTGAGCAGTTTCCAAAAATAAATTACACTGTAGTTGCACTGTTTATGTACTGAACTCATAGGAGTGTCAACCACACCATCTAGGCAAAACAAATTACAAAGAGAGAAATGAACAGTTCGCATTGTACAAATGCCCCTGCGCTCCATGGTGGGGCATAAACTCAGCCTACCCGGGAGTGTCACTTGGGACACCCAGATCCACTGGTCCTTGGCTATCAGGTCCCCAAGGCCCTTGTCCAATGTCAGTGCCTTCCTGGCTGAGGCTAGTGTTTTCAGGTACACATGTTTTCATAGAACATGGAGTTTAATCAGAAGCCAACTTCCTTATCTGGCAATGCCGATCATGCTCAATTGTTGCCTTCTGTGCTGACTTTGCAACCTGAAACTTTCAAGTATATAAAAAAGTTGAAAGAGTGGGATGGTGAATATCCGTTTATCTAGTTTCTACAGCAAGTACGCACATTTTATCATATTTGCTCCATCTCTCAATCTCTCCATCCATCTCTCCACTCTTATTTGTATTTTTATGTAACTGTTAAAAGTTACAGACACCATGGCACTTCACACCTTTGAAATACAGCTACTGAGATAAGGACATGCAACTAATATAACCAGGATACCATGATGACACTCGATGAAAGTAACAGTAGTTCCTAAACATGATTCACACGATTCATATTCAAATTTCCCCAATTGTCCCTAGCGTAATTTTTAGAGCTAGTTTTTTCAAATTATGATCTAAGCAAGCCTCACACACTGCATTTCACTGATACATCTCTTTACTCTTTTTTTTTTCTGCCATGATACTGACTGTTTAGGAGACCAGGCTCGATATCTTACAGGAGATCCCACATGCTGAATTTATCTGATTGTTTCTTAGCACTAATTAATTTGTTCTGCTGTCCCCTGACTTTCTTGTAACCTGAATATCAGATCAATATGCTTTATTAGATGCAAGAACATTTCATAGGTGATTCTAAGTACTGACTTTGGAATTTAATCTCATAAAAATGCAACTTTACCATATTCCCTTACTTCATCCTCAGGAGAATTCTGAAACTTCCATCCAGGAATTTGTATCTTTGCAGATAAAGATAGCAAGGCTGGAGTGATTAAGTGACTTACCTAAGGTCACTGTACAATGAAACAATTGAAGACCACAAAGAATCAGAGTAACATGACTCAGGGCTTGCTTGCTTGAATCAGACTTAGTTTAAATGGGCAATTCCCTGAAGCTCCAGAGAGAACATATTGGAAGAAACAAAGACCAAAGAGCTATCTAGGTCTGGTGACCTCAGTGGAACAGAACCCTGAGAGCCATCCATGACAGCACCCTTTCTCTTCCATGTCCAACCCCGTTGAATCCACCTCCCCAAGCAGACCTGGAGTCAGTCCTCTTTTCACCACAGCTTCTATCATCAGCCTCACCCAAACTCCTACCCTCTCTCACTGGGACAGTTACTGTGTCACCTTGCTTCTCCTTCCACACTTGGTCCCCTTCCCTAAAGCAACAAGAAGAATCTTTTTTTTTTTTTTGTCTTTTTGCCTTATCTAGGACTGCACTTGTGGCATATGGAGGTTCCCAGGCTAGGGGTCTAATCGGAGCCGTAGCCGCCAGCCTGCGCCACAGCCACAGCAACGTGGGATCCGAGCTGCATCTGCAACCTACATCACAGCTCATGGCAACGCCGGATCGTTGACCCACTGAGCAAGGCCAGTAATCGAACCCACAACCTCATGGTTCCTAGTCGGATTCGTTAACCACTGAGCCACGATGGGAACTCCCAAGAAGAATCTTTTTTAAAACAGCAAATCTGATTACGTTCCCCTTCTCCTGGTCCCACATATGGCTTCAGCTTCTCTGATGGTCTCCCTTATACTCATTACAAGGTCTACAAATGTTAATATGGCTAATAAGGCTCAGCGAGGCCTGGTTGTGTCTCCCTCTCTCCATCAATTGTTTGCCCTTTTCTCTTCACATCTTTTACTCAAATGACATCCTTCTTTGAAAAAGAGCATCATGCTCACTGTCTCCTCTGAACAACTGCAACTTGTTCCCTCTGCCTGAGATGCCTTCCCCCTAGTTCCACCATGCAGCTCCCCCTGTAAGCAACTTTCTAGTCATCCTTTAGTTCGCCAGTCAAATGTCTCTTTCTCGAGGAGGAAATCTTTCCTGACTCTGTAGACCTGTCTGGGACCCCTGTGATGCCTGATCATCACCTCCCGCGCTTTACTTTCTAACTAAAGTAATACTTACTTTGTCGTCATTCTCACCAAACTGAAAGCCCCATGCAGACTGCGACTATGTGATTTCAGTCACCGACTTAGCCCCTAGAAGGGGCTCATGAGGCTGCATAGGACATTGAATAAGTGCTATCCTAAAAAACCAATGGAGGGAGTTCCCATTGTGGCTCATCAGGTTAAGAACCCAACACAGTGTCTGCGCGGATGTGGGTTCAATACCTTGCCTGGCTCAGTGGGTTAAGGATCCAGCATTGCTGCAAGCTGCGCTATAGGTTGCAGACATGGCTCAGATCCGGTGTTGCTATGGTTGTGGCATAGTCCCTAAAAAGAAAAACAACAACAAAACCAATAAAAACAATGGAGCTTCCATCCCTAAATGCTTAAGGCTGGCAACAAAAAAATGGCAAAGGGTGCAGAAGCCATAGCTTAGAAGCCTCGGCCATAGTGTGGGCAGGACCTAGCCACATGGAGGCCTCTCGTACACTTGTAGGACAAATACAATATAAGCAAAGGGCCTAGAGCTAAGCAAACACCTTCTAAACCTCAAAAATCCTTAAAAATCTTAAAATTCCTCAATAATCACCCCCAAACTTCACTGCCTATTGATAGACAAAGGTAAAATAAATGATTTGCCATGAGCCTCATAGACGTGTCACCCTTTTCCACCTCAAGTCCTTCTGCCTGCACACCCATCCTTAACCCCTTTCCTCCATTCCAGGAGCACAAGGTAACCTCACCTCCACCTTGTGTAAGGCCAACCCTACCTCCTAGGCTCCTAATCCAATTTCCTCCCATCTCCCTCAATTTCTCTGCAAATTACTCTCCTTTTCTTATATCTCAAATGTCTTCCTCCTCCTCAAGTCTCCTTCCTCTCTGCTTATGAACACAGTAAGTCCTCTGCCTCACAAAGTATGAAATTCACCCTGACCCTGCGTCCTTCTCTAGCTGTGACACTTTTTGTTGGGAGAGCAGTTGACACTCAGTGTGTCTCCACTTCCTCACCTTTCATCCCTCCCATAGTATTCTGGCTTCTGCCCCCACTGTTTCATCAGAAATGCTTCCATCAAGTTCACCAATGAGCTCCATATTTTAAAGACTTTCTACCATCTCCCCTGAACTGTGCTGCTGCATCTGACAATAGTGATGACTCTTGTTATTTGAAATTTTTCCTTCCTTTGGTACTTGTAGCTCCCTGTACCACTTATCTCAGCCTCCTAGAGCAACTCATTCTCAGATTGGCTGGCTCGAGGGTACTTGTTGGGTTTAAGGAGTTTCTTTCACTCTCTTCAACTATACATAGTGTATACAGAGAGCGTCTACCATCTATATATTAATAACTTCCAGACTGACATCGCTCTAGAAGTTTTGATTGCTAGCTTCCTTCTTGAAAGTCTCAAAGACATTTTAAATAAAAAGCTCCAGAAGTTCCCTGGTGGCTCAGTGGGTTAAGGATCTGGCATTGTTACTGCTGTTGCATGGGTTTGATCCCTGGCCTGGGAACTTCCGCATGCCATAGGCGTGGCCAAAATTAAAAAAAATTTAACATTCCCCAAACTGAATTCATCTCCTGCCTCCATCTCCTAATTCTCCTTAGATTTTCCTTGCCTCAGGTCCACACCACCTACAGTTATCTTTTGCTGTCCATGCGGAAGTGATTCCAGGACCCCCCACAGATACCAAAACTCACAGATGCTTAAGTCTCTCATATAAAATAGCATACTATTTGCATATTACCGAGGCACATCCTCCGGTAGACTTTACAGAGTTCTGTCTCGGAGTCCATACTCTTACCCACCATACCAGCTTGCCTTTTGTCCTCCTGTATACTTTAAATCATCTCTAGATTACTTAGGATACCCAATACAAAGTAAATGCTACATAAAGATTGTAAATACAGTAAAAGCACTATGAAAATAGTTGGTGATATGCAGCAAATTCAGGTTTTGCTTTATGGAATATTCTGGAATTTGTTTCTAAATCTATTTTCAATCCACAATTGGTTGAATCCGTAGATCCGAAGCTTGTAGTTATAGAGGGCCAAATGTACCTGAGGAAAAAAGACCTATCTAATGGTACTGTCGCTCAAAACAGAACTGGGGAAGGGGAGAAATCTAGAGTGCAAATTCAATGAGAAGATGGCTTATTTGTGTTTGTTGTGTTTGCTAAGGCCCTGAATAGGTAATGTTCATGGATGATCCCATTTAATTCTCCTAGTTCTACGAATGCATAATTACCTCCACTTTCCACATGAGGAAGCCAGTGCTCAAAGAAGTTAAGACACAGTCCAAGGTCTCTAGGCTACACATGACAGAACAGAATTTAAATCCAGCCCTGACTCCCTTCAAGGCCTTGAGCACTCTGCTTTATGCTACTGTCCCCTGATTCTAAACTGAAACCTTGTGCTCTGCTCCTTGCATGGCTCCTGCTGCCCTCTCCTTCACTATCCTCCTCACACAGGCCCAAGGCATCTATTTTTTCTGTGAGTTTGGGAAAAAAATGCAGCATTTTCATCTTACTTGGTTTCAAGAATCAGTTTGAAAACTGTAAAACAAACAAGATCCTCCCAAGGGAAAGGTCTGGCTTCCTGGACCTGTCCCGGTAGCTGAGGGGAAGTTTTCAGCAGTCTGCATCACATCCACAAACAGGGAGAAAGATGGTGCATGACCCAGTTTTCTCCCAGGTAATGCCAACTTCATTCTGCAAGTGGGGGTCAGCTAGTGAGAGACAGATGAGAGAACTGAGAGAAGAGAAAGTGAAGAACATGCAAAGTTTCCATTTGAAGACTCCCATCTGGACACTCTACCTTCTTCAAATTAGTACTAACGCTTTCTAAATTGAAAATTATCCAGCAGAGAGGCAGGGATCAAGAGGAAGGCCACGTTGTAAGCTTGCTTCAAGAGCCCTGCATGCTCAAGAGAGAATTGTTTTTTGTTTTTCATATGACCTTAGGCTTATTACTTGTTCAATGCTATCCAAGTCCACGCACACATCTTTTTTTAATAGATTCCCTATTTTTTCTCACTTTTCAATATGAATTTAAAATTGTCTTATGTGAGATATGTCTTAGTATCACCTTAGCTTCCAAATAGGATGGTTTCAAGGGGAAAATTTCCTAAGTATTCAGGCCATTTCTCTGGCATTGGACCCTGTCCCTGGATCCTATATTCTACTAAAGAACAGAGACAAATATAAGGAAACAAAGGTAAGTAAATAAAAGTTATAAATGCTATAAATAAAATAAAATATGAAGAGGTGACTTCTCTAGAAGAGAAGAAATCTATCTGTGTCTGAATTATTTGACTTTATGGGAAATGAACGGTTGATATTTAATATCAGATCTGAGTTCTCAATTTCTTATGTTCTAAACCTCACTTCAATTCCTGTTAATTAGGAGAATGCAAACCAACCCCCTCCTGAACTCAGGGGCCTAAGCTCTTGATGATCTTCTCTTTCTGTATCCTTACCTCTCTACTGAAGACTTCTTGAAAGCACTTAAACTTAAGTCATGCTTTTATTTAAAAAACAAGCAAACAAACACAACCTATGTTGATCTTGAGTTATGCCCTCCTTTTCCTCTTCAACCAAACATCAAACTATATATTCACTGTTACATTTATTGCATCACATTCTCTTATCAATTCACTGAAATCTGGCTACTCAAATAATTCCCAACAAGGTCGTCAAACATTTCTTCACACCCACGCTGCCAAATCCTTAGGGCACTGTCCATCAAGACACTTTTGATCCTATTTCTTGCAGTACTAGACCTTCTGGATCACTCCTGTCCTTTTGAAATTCTCTTCCCTGGGCCTCTGTGATACCATGCTTTTCTCCCCTCCCCAGCCTGTCTCTGCTTCTTCTCAGTCACCCCTTTTTTAGGCTCAGCTTCCTCTGCCTGGATATTAAATGGTAATGTTTACTAGACTCCTTCCCAGGCCCGCTTCTTGTCTCATGCTACACAATTTACCTGATGGAATCTTCCACTTCCATGGCTTCTGGCACCACATAAATGCTGATGTTTCCTTAACCTGCATCCACGGATATTACTTTTTTTGAGTCAGAAGACCTAAGATTAAAGCCTCATTGTGCCATATATTACCCGATCGGCTTGAGCCACCACACTCTTAGTGCTCTCTACTCTCATTTTAGGAGGACACATAACAATAAAACTTCGCTCATAAGGTGGTGGTGAAATCCATCACAGTTAGTGTACCTGATCCTTTCTCAGTCACCTCCTCTGTAACATGAGGAAGTTTATCCATATCACCTGCATGGACCTGTCTCCACTTTAAACCCAATAACCCAATGATAAAAGAAGGATGAAAAATAAAGATGTAACAATGCTCTCTTGACATTATTTGAGGGATCATTTGCCAGTGTCCACTCAAAAAAGAGGCACCAGTCATGTCAAATGTTGGAAATAAGACTTATCTGAATTCACCCAGAAGAGGTAAGGGTTTCCTTCTTACTGATTGTAAAGGACTAACATGAATCTATGAATTATGTTCACATCATAAGAATACTAGGTGGTGTGAAAACCACTGCAAACGCCAGTCCCCCTAGGATACTTCCATAAAGCTTACAGAATAGAAAGAGCTAGCATTTCCTTTCAAAGAGCAGTGCTGGGACAAAGTATGGCCTTTAGAAAAATGATATTGGGGAAAAGACAAAGGTGAGAGATATTAACCAGATCCCTGGGATGCACTTTATTCATATTGCATTTAAGCAGAAATATTCTGATCTCAAAAATGTCCTAAAGAATACTGCATGGCAGAGTTTCATTCTGCACTAAGAGATATTCAGTCATTACTCATTCAGAAACTCAGAAATTGTTGCTGTGTTCCAGGCACTGTGCTAAACACACACACACCGAGGGATAAAATGGTAAACAAGACAGACAGAGGCTTCTTCCTCATCTTCCACAAGCATCATTCTAGTGGGAAGATATATAAAATGTACAAGTAAGACCTCCATGCTGAGAAAGAGCCAACCCCGCACACAGCCAGAAAAGGCACAGCCCAGATAGAGAGCCAAGGCCTGAGGCAGGAAGGAACAGGAAGACAGTGTGCCAGGGACAGACTGAGGGAGGAGGAGGGGGAATTGGAGGAGACAGAAAAGGTAGGCAGCGTCACATCATAGAGGTCTTCAGGGCTTTCCCAAGTGCCTACTACCATGCAAGGCACTTTTCAAGCAGCAGAGAACTTTGTGCTCCTTGTTTCATTTCCATGATATTTGCAAAAAAGTGGGGCAAGAAATTAATTCAGTGGATTGTGATCAACATAGTGACAGAACAAACCAGAATATTAAACATGAAAGTGCATTGCATAGTAAGGATGGATATCTGTGGGACCTTCATTTCACTCATGTATTCAGGCTCTGCATGCATGCGGATACAAGGGCTAGTTCAACTTCAGCGCTGCTGATGTTCTGGGCCTGATGATTTTTTTGCTGTGAGGTCCTGTCCTGGGCACTGTAAGCTATTTAGCAGCATCCCTGGCCTCCAACAGATGCTCATACACACCGCTCCGGCATATCCGGGTGGGACAACCGAAGATGTCCCCCGACATTGCGTAACATCTCCTGGTGAGCAAAAAAAAAAAAAAAAAAAAATCCTCCCAGTGGAGAAAGCTGTACTGATTGTAAAATGTTTCTGACAATGGTTCCTGGCCTCTTAATTCTCAAAGCAAACTACTGATGAGTCTTTATATTCTCTTGTGCCCCTTCCCCACCCTGACTCCTCCCCTATACCCTAAGTTTTCTTCCCCCTGCCCCCAAGGAAGGTTTCCTGTCCTTCTATCCCAGCTGTCTACCTCTTACCCCTTCTCCCTCATCACCTCTTCCTTCCCCCAACTCAAGACCCAAAGGGCTCTCTAAATAACATTTTGGAAATCTGTGAATTTTGTTATCTTTATCTTCGCAGACGGGGCCGTGTGGGAGAAGCAGCAGCCTAATGAGTACCAAACAGGTGTGTGCTTCCGCAGGCAAGACCTCGCTCTCTTTTATCTTTCTCTCGGGCTTTCTTTATGCATTCTGTATGTATATTCAGAAACGGGAGGTAGTGGAAAGAAACCTTATCCTCCGGCAAAGCATTGGAAGGGAAGGAGTGGGTGGGGTAATCCAGACGACTTTAGAAAATATCTGCTAGACAAAAGAACGCGGGCAGCACTAGCCGCGGTGGGGAGCAAGGACTGACCTAACAGGTCTTTTCCATTCTAACTTCTTTGCCGCTCCGCTGCTCTCCGGGGCGTGCATCTGCCGCCTGTCTCACACTCGCCCCTCCCCCGCAGAGCACGTCCTCCGTTACTGACACCCGCTCCCTCTCCCCCAGGAGGTGCCGACGCCCACCTGCTGTGTGCTGCCACCATGACTTTTTCTCTCCTCCTGCTGTTCCAGTGTCCACCATCACTCTCTCTTCCTGTGAGTCCACCTCTTGGCTCCTTTATATAAGCTGGACCGTTTACATTTTTCAGTCTCATGCGTGCACTCAGCTAGCTTTCCCATCCCGTCCCCCTTCCTTCCTGCCCCAAGGTCTCTAGTCTCCAGGCGTAACTTTCACTATCTTTCTCCCTGGCATGAAGCTTCCTCCTCCTTTCTCTCTTTATTCTCCACAAACCAGCACAAACACATGCAGACAAATACTTCCACACCCTAAATATTCTATAAAAAAGCTAGTGGAAAAGAAACCGAAATGAATACTCTTTTTCTAAGAGCTTTTGAAAAATGCAACTCTGTCCAAACTTGCTTGTTCTGTATGTGCTAGCTGGTTCATCTCAAGCAGAGCCTGGATATCTAGAGAGGATGCAGGTCACATCTCCCCAGTCCTGGATGCTCAGGGTGGCCAGTTAATAATTTTGAAAAGACAGCATTACAAGCAGCACAGGTGGCACAGGCATCTAAGACTCTCCAGCTAAACTCCTGCACATTGTACATGCTGCATTTTCCTTCTTTCTCCCCTGGCTCCGACAAAAACACCATTAGGCAGACTTCACTGTGTTTCCTGTGCTTATTTGCCTGTGGGAAAATGGGAAGTCTTTCAAATGGGCCATACGTGGGGCCACTATGCTTCTACATTTGTCCACGAGGACCCACCAGACAACGATAAAACCACTGTGCATTTGTGTAGGTGTTCTGGAACATTTGCACCCACTATTCCCTTAGCAGCTTATAACAAGCCCAGGAGGAAGGAAGAGAAGGAATGAGGGAAAAAACCAACAAAAACAACTTTAAATGACTAACTACTACAAGTAGGCGCCTATAGTGGGTTTTATATAAAAAAAAATCTCACTAAACCCTTCAGGGCAGTCATATGGAGTTGCTATGATGATCCATGCTCACAAAGATAAAGAAATTGGGGCTTATTCAGCTTTTACATAGTGGAATCAGGATCATTCACGTATCTGTTCAACAATAATTTATTTTGAGCCTTGATTGTGAGCCAGGCACTATTTCAGGCCCTGCATTCCTCGGGACCTCTTTGCTAAGGGAGCTAAAATTTGCATACAAATACGTACAACACGCATTACTAGGAATGAGAAGAAACACAACTTAAGTCACTCTTGCTCATGCCCAAAGAAGCCAGACCTATAATGACATAAAGAGGATAAAGAAATATGCACCATGGTTATCAAATATTCTGTCAGAAATGCCTCTTTTGAGTTTTCTGCCTTATGTGCCAGGTATGGTCTCTTTCATTAAAGAGTAACTTTCTAAGCCCAGGTTGAATAAGCCTCACAGAAAAGACACCTTAAAATAAAGACCCACATTCAGAGTACAAATTTGAAACTGATGGCCTGAAGGGCTTCACTGGGTCACCTGGCACTCTGATGCACACATACCCTGGGTGGCATCTGCCCCCTGAAGGGCTGCACTTGAGCTGTCCTAACCTTTCCTGTCAGGACACACAGCCCTTATCCGTGCTTTCCACCTTCCAGTGTTTATGTCCTCCTCTGGCCTCCACATGAACCACTTTGGAAACTTAGAGGCTGTGCTCCTGTACGTCCTCCCACTGGGTCCCCACAGGCAGAAGCACTGCCAGAGGAGTCAACAGCATTCGGATCCTATAAAGAAGCTACTTATAACTGCTAATGTGGAGCAAGATAATGAAGGGAGGCCAGGAAGTGCTCGACAAAGTGATAATAGGGAAATTATGACATCTGTGGCCCCATTTGGTCTCGAATCAATAAAGCACACAGCCCAAATAACTCTCCCATTTCCCCAGAACTGCTGGAAACAGGGCTGGTCCCGCTAATAGGAGAGGTTTGGAACATAATAGGTGAAGACCTGTGTTCCAGCCCACACTGGAGTCAAGTCTGCTATCATCTCCCCTCACCGTAAACAGCAAAAACTCCAGCACAATTACAGATTCCGTCTCATGGCCCTCATGCTTCCTAAATTCACTTGCTGCTGGGGCCCTTTGCCAGCCATATCTGTATGCAGAGCAGTATTGTTTTTGCTCTAAGACCTAACTTGAAAGAAGAGTTTTGCTCTCCTTAAAATCGCATTACAAAGGCTCATCTGAGCTCTTGGAGAGTCTGATCTTTAGCTCTCTCATTCTGACCTGGTCCAGGAACATGGTCCTTTTCCTCTACTGTGAGAGGAAAGGGGTTTCTTAGCTCAGGAAGGGCAAGTTAAACACCCACAACGGAGATGGCGTTTTTGGAGAGCACTGCGGGTGGCTGTGGGGGGACAGCTTCACATGCCCAAGAGCACACTTATTTCTTCCATCTCACTGAACTGAAATGCAAAGCCTTCTTCTTCTTATTTTAAGAGCAAAACTCAAATACGAAGGCTTGTCATTTGGAGGTGGGGGTGTTGAATAAGCCAATCACTTTAGCAGGAACATGTGGAGCCAACTCTTTGTTAATAAAGATCAAAACATGAGTAATGCAGAGTGAGTAGTCACCTGCCATCCTGACATCCCTTCAAATGTATACTGGGAAGAGGTTTGCCCAATTAATGAGAATCAGGATTGTTGTCATATAATTTCTAATTTCAGTCATGTCTAAATATGTAACCAATCAGTTAACACAATCATAATATTTCTTCAATTACAATCTGAATTTTATTTTAACCAGCCACCAAAGAAGAGAGAATAATCCCACACTTAGGGAATGTGCCTTTAAAAATAAAACTCGAATTTTGCATGGGTTGTCCTACAAATCTACAGGAGATGTCACTTGAAGAGTGACACAAGCATCGGAATGCAAGTGCACTCGCTCTCAGATTCAATCTAAAATGTAATTCTCCACAGAAACCCTGTCCAGAAAGCTAATAAGGGGAGGTCTAAACTAGGACTTTACTGTGCACATGCCTGTGACTTTATTTAAAAACTCTTCTATCGTAGATGTTGGAATATTTTTTTTACAAAACCAAACAATAAATGTGTGTAGAAAGGATTTACTGAGTGGGACACATAAAAATGGGTATAATATTAAACTAGGAAAAGGGACATACAGACAACTCACACACCTAATAAAGGCTTGATTACCAAGGGAACCGGGGAGGATGCATAAGGAAGAGAGGAGGCAGAAGGATAAAGTAAGAAATCTGAGTTGTCTGAATGACAACAGCCACTTTATCTCAAGTGGTTATCAGGACCAATTTCATAACTGATGCACATTTCACTGGTGCCCTCTTGCCCAGCAAAGAAGATTCTCGGGTTTATTGAGAGAAGCATTCCAATGATGATAACCTTATCCATTCATGTGCCTTTTCATTCCAGCTCTTATTTATAAAATGGTGATCTCTGTGGCCTCTGAATACTCAGCCTCAGAGGCAGACTGGAAGATGGACAGCAGAGGGCCAGATGTGGAAGACAAGTCCTACATTACAGTAAGCATTAGGGGTACAGTAACTAGAGACAGTCTCAGAATAGGGAGCAAAGAGGGAGAGCTGGGTTGCAGTGGGACAGGGGTAACAAGGTTAGTCTAACTAGGTTCCAGCCAGGTCCTTAAATGGCTTAGGAAAAATATGCAAGGGCACACCATACATGCACATTGGATAGCCTGAGAGCTGATTCAGTCTGTAGGTATGTTTTATTTGGCCTGCAAAATTTATTTAGCTTGAAATTCTGCAGAACGGCAATTTAGGCTAGGTTCAGCGGGGTGGTTCTCCAGTCTTGGTTGGGTTTCCTTCTGCATCAGCAATCACTTGCAGGCTTTGCTGGTCTTGGCTGAACACTGTGACCTCTTTAGACGAGGACAACTGGGCTGTCTCAGCTCTGGTCCACGTGGTCTTTCATTCTCCCGTAGGCTAGCTTGGGCTTGTTCATAGGGTGGTTGGGCAGACTTCCGAGGAAGCATACAAGAATGGCACCTAGTCACTTCCATAGCATTCTATTTGCAAAGTAATTTATAAATCCAATTTGGGTTTTAAAGGTGGAAAAAGATTTCGTCTCTTGATGGGAGGAGGTCCAAAGGCCCTTTGCAAAGGGAAGTGGATGCTGGGATGCATGAACAACTGCAGCTATTTTTGTACGTACGTATTCTCCTACACCTGGTAATTTCCCTTGCATTCTTGCATGGCAGTAATCATCTGGATAAAGTTATGGTTGCTCCTTCTAGGTGACTCTGATCAAGGTACCTGATACTCCTTAGTGTCTTCCTCTTGTTACAACCAGACAATCTGATACATTTACATTTCCTGTTAATACCACTTACACATTCTGACATTTAATAAAAAAATGCATGCAATTTCTAGGGGATAAAATTAGTCACACCTATTCCTTTAAGGCATCACGGCCTAGGTATGGCATGTAAGAATCCCAAAGCCAAAAAGCCATGGCTGATTAGTCCTACAATAGCTCGGATCTGTCCACGAATAAGCAGAAAGGCTAAGTACATTTCAAAAACATTTTTTAAAATCTCTGGACTAGAAAAAGAAATTATCCAGATCATAAAGTTCCTAACCATCCTCCTCTGCTTCTACTGCTCACTGTTTCATCACTGATTCCAGGCAAGAGGGAAATCACTTCTGCTTTATCTGTGGTCCGGCCATGGAATTCCATCCTCGATTCAATTTCCTTCTCCTCTGATCCTCTCATATCCAAGTGTAGAAACTGCACTCGTCTTTCAGGTTCAATTCCAAGGTCACCTCAACCTCCCTCTCTCTTGTACTTTGTACCTTATATCTTTACAAGACATTCTGCCATTGGGCCTAAATTTGTAGTTTGTATATACCCATCCTCTTCACTTATCACCCAGTAAATTACAATTGCCACTGTACCCTTGGAATGTCTAGGATAATGTTTCCATATTGCAGACTTTGAAGATTTGTCAGAGGTGCAGGTCAATACAAGATTTTAATCTTGGTTTATCCCAACATTACATTAATTTTTATATCTGTTTCAAAATGCTGGCATATGTTTATGCCCCACAGAAACCATGAAGCTGCAATAAGAGAACTATGATCTCACATTTGGATTAGGAAATAGAGGGCTACAGTAGTTAAATGATTTATCTAAGGTCAGCCACATAGTAACTGACTGGTTTAGGATAAAAACTCAGGTCCCTTGGCTTTAGTTCAGTGTTTTTGTCCTCACAGACTCAGTGACAACACGTAATTTAAAAATTAAATATAAACTATATGGTATTGTACCATTTGATACAACAATGCCACTCCTGGGCATCTATCCAGAGAAAACCATGACTCGAAAAGGCACATGTACTCCATTGTTCATTGCAGCACTCCATACAATAGCCAAGACATGGAAACAACCTAAATGTCCATCAACAGAGGAGTGGATAAAGATGCAGTACATATACACAATGGAATATTACTCAGCCATTAACAGGAAAGAAAGAACGGCATTTGTAGCAACATGGATGGACATAGAAATTATCACACTCAGTGAAGGCAGTCAGACAATGAGACACCAACATCAAATGCTATCACTTACATGTGAAGTCTAAAAAAGGACACAATGAACTTCTTTGCAGAACAGATACTGACTCACAGACTTGGAAAAACTTATGGTATTCTAACGAGACAGGTTGGGGGGTGGGGAGGATGCACTGAGGGTTTGGGATGGAAATGCTATAAAAATTTGGTTGTGATGATTGCTGTACACCTATAATTGTAATAAAATTCATTAAGTTATTAAAAATAAACATCAAAACTATATGGTATTGAGGGGAGGAGGGACCTCCCAAGAAGTCAAATGTCATTAGGAGGCCAGAGTGCCTCAAAAATTCCTTGGGCTGGCTGCTGCAGGTGAACAACGTCAGCCAGCAGTGAACAACGTCAAAGGCCTTCCCTGATATTGAATCTTTAGAGGACTGGAGATATGGCAAGTTGCAAGTTCCCAAGCTAGTTTCCTTCTGGCCTCATACACCTAATGATTTTTCCTAGCTAAGATTGATAACAAAACAATAGTATACTGTCCTTCACCATAACTTCATTTGAATGGACTCTCAGAATATAATATCCCTGATGGTAGGTTATTGTCACTCTCATTTTACAGATGAAGAAATCAAGTCTCAAGGTTAAATGACTTGACCTGGAATCATATAGTAAGAGACGAGTAGAGTCAGGACTTAAACCCAGGCATCTCTGCAAATCCTGTGCAATCCATCTGCTGGCTATGGAATACTTTGTAATATTTGTCTCCATGAGGAGCTCAAGGCAATTCCAGGACAGTCTGCAGGGAATGAGACTGCTTTTCTCTTCTATTCTCCTCCAGTCGCTGGTGGCTTGATGCCAACAAGTTCACTCCTTTGACCAAGCAATGTATCCACCTTCAGACACCTAAGGGAGGCAGTCAGGAACACTGTCTTGTCTTATAAAGTGGGGCTAATAAAGTGAAAGTGCTTCCTGGGCGGCTGAGGGAATTAAATGATACCACTTTCATAAATGACTTGGTATAGTGCCTGGCATATAGTAAACTCTCCATAATGTTGATAATGATGACGATGATGTGACAATATTATGGATGCATTCATAGAAGCCACTGACTTATGATCTTTAGCACAAAAAATATCTGGGAGAAAAGCATTTCCAGAAAAAATAGTGTAAACCAATCACCCATTTGAGAATCAGTGATCACAAAATGAATGTGTAAAGCATAAAATGATTGTGTTAGGTAGATTGGCAGATGGATGGTGTGTGAATGTTTGTCACTGATTTATTCAATATATATGTATATATATACATATATGTGTATGTATATATTATTACATATATGTATTAGATGTGTGTATGTATATGTGTGTATACACACATACACACACACACATACACGTAATGCAAACTAATATGATATAGACCTGCTTCACAATTTCAAATAGAAAATATTTGGCACAGGGTAATAGATAATATTTATTAAACACTTAACAAAGAAGTTCACACATATCACACCATTTAACACACAGAAATCCTCTGGATTAATTCTGTTACTATCTTTCACTTTACAGAAGAGAAAACTTAGACAGATTAAGTAACTTAATTGAGATCATACAGCTAATAAGTGGCAAAAGTGAGACCCAAAGCCAGGACTCTTGACTGCAAAGCTAGTATGCTCTTAACTACTACTCTACACTATCTCTCGGTAGGGATTCAATAAAAAGATTTTTCATTCAACTAATATTTGCAATGAGAGAGCTACATGTAACTGAGCAGGACCCTCTGAGGCCTTCCTGGGACAGACCCTGCCCCCCAGGACTTCTGCTTTAGCTCCTCTCAGAAAGATATAAAGGTATTTATTGCACATTTCTTGAGTTGTTTTACAGATGCTAAGATCTTCACCCAAACGGAAGAAGTTAGATACTCAATGACCCTGAGCATGTAACCCCGAGACCCACTAGAGCCTGAGGATGGATAACGTTAGCCCCTGTGATGCTGCTCTGTTCCCTCACCACAGGCAATCAGAGAACTGTGCACCAGCTCATCAAACACTCTGTAACTCCCCTCCCTCACCTGGCCTTTAAGATGCTTTCCCCAAGCCCATGGGCAGATAGGGCTTTCTGAGCACCCGAGCTGCCCCAGACTCCTTACAACAAGCCATGCACCTTCTTTCATTACAACCTAGTATCAGTAGACTGGTGAACCAGCATAGAGTTTGGTTTGGTTACATAAATGCTTGAGCAGAAGTGCCCCTGAGATGGGAAGATGCTGTAAAATCAATGGGGGTGGTCTCTGTCTTGGGATGAGGAAGGGGATACCCTGACACAAGGCAGAGAAGGCCTCATGGCTGGGGTGTGCGGGGGGTGCTTAGGAATGTTCCTAAGGAAACTGATAGAGAAAGGTAAGGGCATTTCAGAGGGAAGTTAGAGCATCTGCAAAGATTCAAAGTTCCCATGGAAAAATACATCTAGGATTCCAAGCCAGGAGGCCTGTAACATTTCTCTTTACTTAAGATGGGGTTAGGGATCCCTCTTTCAAATTGGACTCCGGGATTGTCCATAAAGGTGGGTGGAGGGAGCAGGGATTCTCCCATCTGTCTCATTCACTCTTGCTAGAAGAAACATTCAGGACCTTTTCCCACACAGTGCCCTGTGCCCTATTAATATCTGCTGAGTGAATGAATAAGCCCCATTTCCCACCTGCACAGGTGCTAGAAATGAAGTGGGAATGGGATCTCTGAAGTTAGAATGTGTGCAAAGGCAGGTACTTGTGGGGATGGGGATAGGGAAGGGATGATACAGGGGAAAATGGAAACTCAGGTAGCCACGATCATCTTTACCCAAAGTGTTCCAGAACCTGTTTTCCCAAGGCATCTCTCCTGGCCCCAGGGAAAACCAGCCTACTTTACTTGCCCCATTCTATTCTGCTTCTTCTAATGATTTCTTAAAAGTCTTTTATACTGAGGGCAAGGAAAGCAGGAAAAAATAAAAGCTCTGCCTTCTCCAAAGCACACTCCACTCCCACCCAAGCCATTCACCAGCCCCAGGTGGAGCCTTCATTTATAAATGCCAAAGACAAAAACAAAGGCACTCTGATCCTAAATCTTTGAGCTCTCCAAGGACTGTTGGAAGACACATCTACATTTCAAAGGAAAATCAGACTTAGACTGAGTGTTTGCAGGAAGATCTGAATTAAGAACTTGAGGATGGAGTCTGGATTATCAGGAGAGAGTTCAGTCTGCAGAAATAATGGGAGATGGACACCTGGTCAGGGAAATCTTTGTAAATAGTGAAAATAGCCTGCCAGCCTCTGTGATTGCACATCTAGTGATTCAGGAAATGGAAGGGAAACCACTTTTCTAGCAGATGCCAGCCCAGACAGCCACAGCACCAGTCAAAAATCCAGTCCCTTCCTCTCACCAATGGTTACCACAGCTCTAGGACCACAGTGAGTACACCCAGAACAGACAGCCAGGGTTGCTGTGTATGGTTGTGAAGGTTGTAGCTTTAAGGGTCGCCCAAGACAACACTGGGGTATCTCTTGGCAGACAGACAGCTCCACGTGGAAATTAAATTCAGTTATAGAGAAACAAACATAAGCTTCTGGCACACTGGAAATTTTGAACCAAGATTCATACGCTACTCATCCTCCCCATTCCAAGATCCTGAGTCTGTTAAGCGATAAGATTTATCCTCTTTCAACCCTAATATCCTGTCTGTCACCAAATATTGTCACCTTAGAAATGTTTGTTTGGACAAACAACATCACCCTCTCCATTCTCTCTGCTAAACTGTCTTTGCCCCTAAACTGCTATAATCCATGTCACCAGAGGTATTTATGTAAAATGCAAGTTCCTGGGTCTTAGGAATCAGCCTCAACAAGTCCAAGACCATTGTTAACTTAAAAAAAAAAAAAAAAAAAGAGCACAGTGTTAAAGTTGTGAGTTAAGTTTTATTTGGGGCAAAATGAGGGCTTTAGCCTGGGGAGCAGCATTTTGGATCGCTCTGAAATACTGCTCCAAAGAAGTAGGGTGGAATGTCATTATATATGTGATTTTGGTGAAGAAGGAGGTACATGCAAGCAAGCACACAGTTTATAGAAGGTGCTGCTAGTCTTTTGGAGGTTGCTACTAGTCATGAGGAGCAGACATCACCATGAAGGATTTTAGTGCTTTTCTAGATATGAGAAGATACAGGAATTGGCTCATAAAATCTTCTGAAAATATCTATCTAAAGACCTGTTCTACCAGTTCTTCCAGAGCACAGAGGCCTCCCTCCCCATCACCCTGAACCCCTTCAGGGGGTGTGGAAGGTCAGCAGCCACTGCAGTTCATGATTCAGTCTCTGTAGAGGCAGAAGGCAAGTGCCAGTCTCTAGAGGGCATCGTGAAATATTCCTCTCTAACAATTTCCTGAAGCTCCTCATCTCTCTGTTCTCTGAGCTCTGCCCTCAGAGTGATACGTCATAGCCCAGATCACAGGCATTCTCCAGTTTCCTCTTAAGTAATCACCGTGTTTTCCTAGCTAGAGTTTTCTTCCGCGAAGCAAAGGCAAAACAATTGTGCAAACATTTTTAATTCAGAGAAAGAGGAAAATAAGTATATTATGTGCCAACCACTGTGCTAGAAGGGTTCCCACGAGTTCTCATTTAATTCTGATGATAATCCTTTGAGGTGGGCCTGCAAGGGTATGTTATGACAAAGCTTAATTTTCCAAATGTTAAAAACATAATTCTTATATAAACATACAGTGGGTTTGTGTCAAATTTTGTTTAGCTCATTATTAGGGAAACTAGCAAAATAGTTAAGCCAATTCAAAGAGTTATGGAATCAAGAATTATAGTCGGGGAGGGGGAGGGAAAGTGGGGGAGAAAGAAATACTGAGAAAGTATTGGCTAAGTTAGTTGTAAAACTAGTTAATATCCTCCAAGGCAATAAAACCATAACTTTTGTGGCAATCTTCTTCATTGGACAGAAATACATATCATCACATTAATTTTCCAGAATTAGAAAATATCTGGACCCTGACTGATTATGCAAACTTACATTTCCCTAGATAGTCAGATGACCTAAATGACACTTAGAAAACGTTCTTAGCATGACATTAAAAGAGTACTTTATGTTCTCTCTGCCTGATTTCTTGTTTTGGAAGTTTTAAACAGTAGGTATAATTTATCCCCATTTTACAGATATGGAAACTGAGTAGTTGAGAGTAGTGAAGTTCCTTGCTATGAGCACAAAAAAAGTAGAAGAACCATAAATCAGTGCCAAAGTTTGTCTGATTCCAAAACCTGACTTTCTTCTACTACACAAAATAGTTAGGCACATAACATACAGTTAGGCACATACTCTTGTGATTGACACAAGAGTAGCATCCAAAGGATTATTTTATAAAATACTAGCCAAGTAACCTTGAATAGTTAATACTTGTCCCAAAGCACTTAAATTACTCATTGGCAAAGTTTACAAACACAGGAAGAGGGAATTTGGATAAGGGTCCTTTAGTTCTGGGTCAGATCCTCCATGTTTGAAAGGCAAGTAACCTGCTGATTGCATCTTTACTGTAAGCAGGATTGTCTTAGGTGCTGCAGATGTACCACTTCAACTTTGTAGCATTTGTCTTTAGTGAACCATTCAACAAATATTTTTGATCACCTACTGGACACCAGGAACTCTAGTCCCACCAATTCCACAATTCAAGTTAAGATATTTTAAGGCACATAAAACTAAGTATTTTATTTTGAGAATTTGTAAGGTTTTATTTCAGATGATCAGCGACAACCTAGTGTTAAGTAATGATGTCGCTTGTTAAAGACTGAGAAATCGTCTTGGAAGTTAGGTCATGTTGACGTCCCTTCCTTTAATACTAGTAATTTCCTACCCTACTGAGGAGTGCCATCCAAGGTGATATTTGATATCTGGCAATGAAATATTATTTTTTTTCTTTTCAAGAAAAAAATGCAATGCATTTTCATTTGGGAAGAGCCAAACAATTCTGAAGTAAGCTGTTCCACTTTTCCTTTGACATAACTTCAGTAAATCCATTACTTATTCTTAGCTAATTCCCATGCTGATTTGTATGGTTGTAGTACTGCTTCTAGACAGCAGAGGTCACTATTAACAGATACACTGGACTATCAAATTTTAATAAATGCAAAAGAGCTAGAGGAGGAAGCAGTTTTACCTAAATCTGTACTTTGTGGTCATTGCACAAAATGATTGATAATGTCATGCATCCTTTGAGATCCTCACTACCTCCTTCCCACCACACACATACTGAGAAAAAAACAAAACAAAACACTCAGACAGTGTTTACTGGCATTCCACTGTGAAAAAATAGGAAATTGGTATACTAAGGAAGAAACTAGCAGTCGCCTGGTTAACAACACACTAGTAATCAACAGATTATTCACTTTAAAAACTAAAATAAAAAAAATCCTCATCCTTAGTGATAGCACAGGCTTCAAAATGAGAATCACACTACAAAATAGCTACCTGGTCATTGATTTAGAAGCCAGCCATTAGCCTGACTACATAACCAAGAGAAATCTTGGACTTGAGGTTCCTCATCTTTGGTTTGACCAATTGCTGATAACAAATCATTCAAAATATAAATAAGAGTTCAAGTCAAGAGTACTAAATTCTAAGTGGCTCTTAACATTTGAAGATTGAACTGTAAAATGTACTGTCTGGGCCCTCACTTGGCCAGTGGCTCTCAAGCTTTAAGCTGCAGCAAAATCACCTGGAAGTTCTTGTTAAAACACAGATTGTAGGTCCCACCCCTAAAGTTTCTGATTCAATAAGTCTAAAGTGGGGTCCAATGATTTGCGGTTCTAACTGGTTCTTAGGTGATGCTGTTGCTGGTCCAGGGACCACACTTCTAGAGCCACTGCTCTCTACCAAAGCCTGCGTTAAACAACCAACACAACACCATGGCCAGATACAGGGGAAAAAAAGCTTCATTCTAGAGCTCAATAAGCTACATTCTGGTTGACTGGAACTCAATCCAATTACACTGTTATTCTGTTGATATTTTAATCATGTTCTGTGTCATCCCATTATTTTTCTTCTGCCCTTATCTCCATGTTATTAAATGTTTTGCTGGTTATGTCACTGCTTCCTATCAACCTGTCCAGCACCTCAGTGTTTGTGCTGAATTCTTTATCTCAAGTTAAACAGCTCCATAACAGAGTTATAATTTCTGGAACATTGAATTTAGAGCAATAGATAAAAACCATTAAGAGACAAAAAGAGTAAGTGAAGCAGTGATCCAATGAGAAGAGTTTCAATGAAAACTGCCAGAAAAGGCCTTCCTAACCTGGATTTTCTAAATCTGGAACTGAGTTTCCTCTCCTTTGGCCTGTTGTTTTGCTCAGTCAGTCATTAGCAGGCAGGCTGGATTCTTGACTGGGCATTAACTAGGATGCTGTAACATGACATAGGATGCTTCCACGCTAATAGAGAGAGCTATCAGCAGTAAAAATATGGAGAGTGAATATAACGCAAAAGCCAGAGCAAAATATCACTGACTCATGAATCCGTCTTTCAGTCTCCGGAAATATATATTAGCACTGTTATAGTTACATTCATTGGGTCAGAAGGAGGCAGGTGAATAGTCCCAGTACAACTAAAGGGTCTTTTAGTGCCCTTACGAAAGAATTCACCTCATTTCTCAGGACTGTGAGTGAATGAAAATAAGAAATTACAATGGAAATCACACTGCAATCTTCACTCTAGGCTAGGTTACAAAGAAGACTATAATAATACATCATAAATATGCAGCAAACCATGCCTATTAAAGGAGATGCTCTTTCTGCCGTGCGCAGTATACATCCATCATGGCTTGTACAATAGGCCGACTGTTCCACGTTGCAGGAGCCATGGCACTCACCAGTAATTACAGGCACAAGAATTTCCTGGGCACAGAGAAAAAGAAAGTAAAAGTGCCTTTAACAACACAGGCCCATATCCACTTGCTTTGCATGCAAAACTGTCCTGTTTTAATACTGTCACCCTTGCCTTTTGAGATGAATATTTATAAAGAAGCTTCTGGAACAACAACTTCATTTTAGACCTGGGCTGCAATCAAATAGGTTAAGTCGAAAAGGCCAAAACTTCAGGATGTGAGGATGTCTGGGGCTAGGATTACTGAGAGGCAAGATGAATTCTAACCATAACTTCAACACAGTACTTTTAAAATAATGTTTTATTAATTCAGTCCACATACACAGATCTCTAAGCAGAGAGAATCTGCATTTTAACTATTCACTTTGTGATAAATATCAGAAATGGAGAAGTTATGTCCCTACGAGTGATTAAAAGGCCTAGAGAAATTCCTGTCCCCTGGATTTTTGGGTGATGCAGCCTCTCAGGTCTGTGATTGTCATGTACTGTCAGCAGCTTGCTGCAAAGCACAAAGCATATGGTGTCCTCCAAGGATTCACTACCATTTTTTTAAACATGTGAGTCGGTTGGTCACTCTAGCTCCTCTGTGGGATAATTCAAACAGCTGATCCCAACCAACTTAAAGGTGGGAAAGATTCTTTGTCTTACTTTCTATCCTACCAGTTTGTGTAGGGTCACAGCATTTTATCTGTGGCTAATTTAGTTCCCAGCTAATTGGCCTCACTACCTCAGAGAATGGAACATTTCGTCCTATCCACAGGGCATCTCAGAACCAAACACGTAGAGTTATATTTTTATGTAACCAAAAATTAGCTTTTATTGAATGGCATCTTAGATGAAAATAAATTGCAAATTTGTTTTTGTATCACTAATAGTGAGAGAGATTGGGGATGTCATCGATCTAAAATCAGCTCTGCTTAGAGAAAGAAAAATCTTAGAGACCTTTAAATAATTTTAGTCCTAGTCAAAATCTTATAATGCAATTTATAGAATAATATTTCCCTTCAATCTATTTTTTGTTTTGTTTTGATCAGAACAGGGGATGTCTACTGTAATTTCACTAACTATGATACTCTGGACACTTAACATAGAGCAAGGTCATGAATATCAGACTTCTTTGAGTTTTTATCTTTCATGGTTCACAGATCTCATCTCTTCTTTGATCATCAGGGTTGCTCCCAAATTGAATCTGTTTTCTCTCCCTTCTTTCTCTACAGCCAACTATTTCTTTCTGGACCAAGAAATTAATGAAATCATGGCTATAGTGAAAAAGAACCTAGTGAACCAAAGGATGATAAATGAGTAACTAAATTCCAGAGAATTTTAGGACAGAAAAAAACAGGCCTAAGAAGGAAGGTGAATGGAAATATAGATCTGGCAATCAAACTTGAGCATCATATACATTTATGGATAATGAAAAGAAAGGGAAAAATCCTAAAGAGAGTTTAACCCCAAAGGAACTTTTTCAAACAGAAAAGAAAATGTTTTCGCAGCATTTTATTGACATAATTTTCACGTTTACATTTAATTGCAATTAAAATGGCAAACGAATTCCAGGTTAGACACAAAGAAAGTATGAGCTAAGTTAGGTATGGCAAAGACAACTGAATTTAAAGATGAGTAATTCTCCTCCCTTTTTTCATTTTTTTTTTTTTTTTGCTTTATTTAGGGCCACACTTGTGGCATATGGAGGTTCCCGGGCTAGGGGTCCAATTGGAGCTGTAGCTGCTGGCCTACACCACAGTCACAGCAATGCCAGATCCAAGCTGCATTTGCGACCTACACCACAGCTCACAGCAATGCCAGATCCTTGACCCACTGAGCAAGGCCAGGGATCAAACCTACAACATGATTCATTAACCACTGTGCCACAATGGGAACTCCTTTCCTCCCTTTCTAATGAGTAGCTGTGGTTTCATTAAAATGTCTTCATCAAATAATAAATAAGTGATGTGATACAGAATGGCACCAAAGAGAAAATCATGACATTTTCCTTAACCTATTCAGCTGCCTCAAAAAAAGGCACACATTGGCCAAGAGGCCTACAAATTCCAGTGGCTCTGCCAGAACTCCTGGTTGCAACTGTCAAGAAACCCAGTGTACCAACATGATTTCTCCTGGTTTTACATGACAGCCTCACGTACCTAGCTGCCATGATTCAACTAAAGGAAAATAAGAACAAAAAGACTGAGGCCTGCATCCTGTGTTTCTGCCTATCCAGGGCAAGGTGTCCCTGTGCTTCTAGCAGCTGGTTCATGCCCCCCATCTCACAACTCTTAGAAAAGCCAGAGAGGCATCTGCTTCAGCTGAGAAACAATAGGAAATTTTTAACAGAAAGAACTGCAAAGCAGAAAAGAGAAATTTTAATGACTAAGTAGAAAGGAAAATAAAAGGCAAAAAGGAAATAAGACGATGCTTAGCTACAGAACAAGTAGCAAAGAGTGGCTCATTGCAGCCAATTCCAAGGTTTTCTGAACCTAAGAACAAAATGTAGCAGCCAGTCACTATCACCAAGACCGCTGCAAGCACTGGAGCCCTCCTATCTTTAAGCAACTAGCCTGGACTAGGAACATTCAGCTTGGACAGATCCAGAAACATCAATCAGCCCTGGAACTAAAACCAATGTCCAAAAGCCTCCGTTAATGTACCATTGTGTGCAGTTCCTAGGAGGGTGACGCAGTAGGCTGGCTCAAATATTCTACCTTGCAGTGCCATATGTGCAATACTTATTAAAGGAGACAGCATTAAATGTGAAATCAGAGGGTTGGATTTTTTTCAAGTTGAACAGGTACAAGGTATTACTATCATGATATTAATAAGAACATGGCTGTCATTTTCCTGAGTTTATTAAAAAATATGCAATCAAGATTTGAAAGCAGCTGTCACTAAAAGAGTGATCTTTGCAAAATGCAAATGATATTCAAACCCACCCCTTCCCACCCTTCTACCATTTTGCTGCTTACCCTTCATTGTTTCCAGGAGAGAGAAAACCCCTGGAAGGCTCTCTACCAGACCCCTCTCTTCAGCCACAACCCCAACTCATGCCTCCGGGCTGAGCCACCTTGCCCAGTTCCTCTTACTCACCAAGCTCCTGCTCCCACAGGGTCTTCAACATGCTGTTCCTTCAGCATGGGCCACTCTTCCCTTAACTATTGGCCAACTAACCCCTACTCTTCCCTCAGATCTTAGTTCCAGAGACACTTCCTCCCTAATGGAGTTAATCCCACTGGAAACAGGCTCTCACCACCCCACATGCTGCTCTCTCCCTTGTAATTAACAATGATACACTTGACCTTTGAATGTCTGTCTCCCTTAGAAAACTCTGATATTCAGGAGAGTAGGCTATGTAATAGCCCTACTCACCATTTGTCTCAGCACTAAACACAGTGTTTGACACACAGTAGATGCTCAATAATCACTGAATGAATGAATCAATGAATAAAGAAATAAATAGAAAAGATGGATCCATCATCAGGATGCTAACCAGCTTGGTTCATCTCACAAACTTAAAGGAGACCAAATTTTTGGATTACAGTACTTCAGAAAGTATTGACTCAATGATTAATTTGTTCAATCAGTATTTATTGTGCTTCCCGCTAAGTAGACTACATATAAAAATAAACAAAACAAAATTCTTGCTCTCAGAGCATTTATAGATTATGTAAAGTGCCAGGTGGTAAATATTTTCAGTATTGCAGACTAGAAATATCTCAGCCACAACCACTCAACTCTATCCTGAGTAAAAATGAAGCCATGGGGATACATAAAAGAATGAACACGTCTGTGTTCCAATAAAACTTTATTTATAAAAACCAAGTAGTTATTATTGACTTTGGCTTAGTTGACTGTGGATTGGCTATAGTTTGTCATCCCCTGCTCCAGTAGAAGTAATAGGACATAAGTATTTAAAACTTTAATTCACATTAAATATTTTAATTCTGTGCTCATATGATGGGTCCCTATTATGGGGGACACACTGTGGTGGGTTTTCTGGGACAAGCAAGATCAAGAAGGTTGGACTTGCCCTGGGGAAGCTCATCATGTAAGGAAAGAGACCCTTGTGCCTATTTATTTTTATAAAATAGCTCAAAAAGGATGCAAGATCAAAGTCTCTATACAACACAGTAAAGACAAAATATTCTGAAATTTCAGAAGGGTCAGGGATGCAGGCATTTGGTCTCCTGAAAAATTCATCACTGTTAAGTGCACATAGAAAGTAATGCTTTAGAAAGAGAATCTGAATGCCTTGGGTTGGATGGATGCTAGGGAAAGAGGCAGGGGGCAGGAGACCATGTAAGAGCTCATAAGTGTAGCTACATAGAAGGATCTGAGTCAGTGTGGAAATGGGGAAGAAAGGACAGATTCCAGGTACACTGCAAAAGCTCCATCATTGAGATTGATCTGCTAATTGGTTTATACTGTAGTGATATGGCAGGGCTGTCCTTTCACTTACAGAGATAATGCCACAAACGTGCAGTCAGAACATGAGCTCAGGGCTGTTTATCTACCAGTAGTGATGATAGGGGCCCTGAGTCACCAAAACTCTATCTACCAAGTCACCTTATGATCTACATGCATTTATAAATAAAAGACCAAGGTTAGGAACAGAGTGAACAAGTGAGAAGCATAGTCTGCCTGTGTTTATGCTCTCAGGCTAACCAGCCCACTGTCAAAGCATCTTCATAGAATAATGCCTCTTCTATATAAGACTCCCATCTTATGAGTGTTCTAAGAGGGACCATTTTCTGATCACTGCCTTTAAAAGCCAGACCTTCTCTGGAAGACCCAGTTCTAAGCTTACTAATCAGAGCCTGATTTGCAAGATATGCTTCTTCCCAGGGTCTGGAGATGTGTTCTGGGTACATGGGCTTATTGACCTGAGAAGCCTGAGGAAAAACTCCTTGACACCCCAAAACATCCACTGCTTTAAGCAATGAACCAACTGCTCCAGCATTCACTTTCTCTAACACCCTCTCCCGGAAGTGCCAATGAGCAGTGAAAACATAAAAGGGAAGGTAGGGAGGCAGGCCCCAGGGGAGGCGGAGAACCAAGGTGGCTGCTAGAAAGCACTGCTGTCGCTGATTATCATCCTCTGACTCATCCGGATCTCTTGACTAGCCTTCACATGTCAACTGCTTTACAAAACTCTGAGAGAAATCTCATAAGTCTCATCCATCTTAAAGCCCACTTCCTGCTCCCTTGTGGGCTGTTCTTCACAGACTAAGAGTCACTGAGAAATAGGCTGGGCCTGGGGGCTCTGAGCTCCCATTCCAGCTCCACTGAGTAATTCACAACAGGTTATTTTCTCTCTTGCGACTTCTGCTTCACCCCCAGAGCCTCACAGAGGGGAAGCACCATTCATCACCTCAAGCATGATATTATTGGCACGATCTCTGACTAAAGCTAGAGAAACCACACATTATACTGGGGGAGTATTCATTTCCATAGTTGTGAACAAAGTAAGGGATGTGGAGGCAGAACCCCCAGGTTCAAATCCTGCTTTCCCAGTCCAGCTGATGGCCTGATGTTAGGCAAGTCACCCAACCTCTACAAGCATTTGTGTCTCGGCTCTAAGGTGGAAATGGTGGCTGGAATATGGGAAAGGATTTGAGAAATGATAATAGTCTTTTTGGCTCTTATGAGAGGAGACATGGAATTTGGAGTAAGATTCAAATTCCTGTTCTACTCCTTAGAGGAACCACAAAACCTCTTAGAATCTTCATCTCTTCTGCATCAAGAGGGGACTGCCACCTCAAGAGACTGTTAGAGGATGCAGGGATGCAATATGTGGGGAAAGTTCTGTAAACTGTAAAGCACTAGGCAGCTGTAGCTGTTGTTCCCATAACAGTATCTGATGAGTCACTAGCCAAGTTTGATTCTATCTATGTTCTAAGGAAAGAACAGAAAGGACATAAAAAGGAGATAGAGACAAGAGTGCTAGATGCTGGGGAGATTATGAAGATTATATTTCTCTGTGCCAGTAAATTAATTCTTAATGGAGAGCTCCTGAGGAGAGAAATCAGCTAAAGCTGAGAGGCCCACCGTCTCACTTTCCAAAGACAAAGTCATTTTCCTCATCAAGTCTGAACTTTGCCAGGCGTGGTTCATTGGACAGTTGAGCCTCGAAGAGACTCCAGTACTGGTGTAAGGCTGTAATTTGTCTCCAAAATAATTCGACCTTTTTTTTCCTGTTGGTAACATAAGCACTCTGCAACTCCACAAATTTCAATTGCTTTTGTACATTACTCTGCAAAGACTTGCACTAAACCAAATGATGAGAAAAGAATGTAATTGCTGGAGTTAGATCAACCTTACTTCCAATTCACTGAGAACTTGCATAAACAAGGACACACCGTTAACCTCTCTGAGCCTTTTCCCTTCAGCTATAAAATAAAGACTACATACGGTTCCTTCCTCAGAGGTCTGCAGAAAGGGTCATCATCTCTCAAGAGAATGCTGATTAATGTCTTGGTTAAATAGTCCCCAAATGCTAGGTGAAATTATGAATGGGGATCAGAAGAAGTCTCTATGTAACTTTAAACAATAAGCATTATTAGAGTTCATGGATTAATAACATAAATAAATATGTATTTGCAAAAGCCACAGTTGTAAAACAATTTTTTTCTTGGCTGCACCCACAGCATATGGAAGTTCCCTGGCCAGAGATCAAATCCAAGCCGTAGCTGCAACCTATGACACAGCTGCAGCAATGCCGGAACCTTAACCCACTGTGCGGGGCTAGGATCGAACCCACGTCACCACAGAGACAATGCTGGATCCTCACCCTCTGTACCGCAATGGGTACTCCATGAACAAATTTTTTGCTAGCCTTCCTTTTTCTTTCCTTTTATGATCTCAAATGCATCAAGTTTAGCTGACCATACTCACCTCCACACTGAATGATTCAATATATATTCTTCCATTTCACCTTCCACAAGTGTGTGTGTTTGTGTGTGTGTGTGTGCGCGCACGCATACGAGTACATGTTGACATATACATATGCTTAGGGAAAGAGAGAAAGAAGTTGAACTTTTCACTTGTTTGCCTTGATTTCACATATTGATTCCCCTAGGGACAGACACTGGGCTGAGCCAGTGCTTAGCATTCCACAAACCCCATGGCAAGGAACAGCTTCATAAGTGTATCTATAAGGCCCTGAGCCAACCTGTTAAAGGTCTACTTTCAGGGACTGAACTTCTAGGGTATAAGATATGTACACACTTTAATGCATTACATCAGGCAAATTCTCTCCAGAGTGGCTGTTCTACTTATGCTTCACACTTAGGGGCATAAAAGGCATGTAGCATACTCCCATCTCTGCCAGAACTTGGTGTGAGTTGACTCTCTAATTTCTGCCTGTCTACTGGGTATAAAGTGGTATCTCATTGCCATTTTAATTTGAATGGCTCTGATTACTAGTTAGGTTGAGTATTTGGTCATTTATTTATTAGCCAATCAGATCTCTCCTTTGGAAGTTACCTATTACTCCCCCTTTCTCATTTCTTTAATATTTTATTGCTGATTTACCACAATGTCTTGCTTAACTTTAGTAATAATCCCTTGCTCATTTTAACCATCACAGTTTTTGTTTCCCCACTATCAATTTTGTCTATATGTCCTGAATTGAGCAGAAATCTTTGGTTTTGATATAGCTAAATCTATCAACATTAGGATTTGTGATTAGGGGTCTTGTTTAAGAATCCATTGCCTATCCCAAGATCATAAAAATACTCCTTTACTTCACCCCAGAGTCCAGACAAGGAAAGAGTTGGTGAGTGTCACCTGCTGCTTGAGACCCCAGCCTCTTCTCTTGTCTTTTTACATCCTATAGTGTTATTGCTTCCTATTTCTCCTTAGGCACTGACAGGTCTTTATATTTCTACTATATCAATCCCTGCTTTAAACTGTTTTCATAAAAGTATGGATAAATATGTTCATATATTATTGGCTGATAAGATTAAGTGTATAACACTTCTCAAGGCATCTTTAGTTTCAAGAGTGTATATTTTAATGAAAAACTCCAGTATACAAGAGTGTGGTGTTGCCAAAAAAAAAAAAAAGATGAAGCTTTTTGTTGGGCAGGCCCAAGTTTGAATTCTTACTTTGTCAACTACTTTGTAATGTTAATCAAGTCATTTAATTTCTCTGTGCAGGATTTGGAAATAGTAATAACTACTTTACAAAACACATTGGTTAGAACTAATAATGGAAATAATATTACTTATAGAACCCATTGGTTAGAAAAGACTAGACTATACTAAGTCCATAAAGAAATGCTGAAACCTTAAAGGCTTAACCAAACAAAGGTTTATTTCTCTCTCACAGAGAAATATGTTCACCATGGGTTAGTTACACATGGTCATTTGGAGGTCCAGGCTGACAGAGGCTGTACAACTAGAATGCAGTTCATTCTTCCAGCATCAAGGAATGCTGACTGTTTGCAACTTACAGCTGAAGCCGTCCATTGCCCACAGAGAAAGAGAGGTGCCACTCCCAAGGCTATGCCCCTCCCGATGGGCAGCCTGAATATAATGACCAGCAGGAATTGGCTGTAAAGGTTCAAGCCTCTTCCCTCACATAAGGACCACTCTGAGGGCCACTCCCATGTGAGAGTTCCATAAAGGATTGGCCAAGTCTCTATTGCAACACAACTTCATGGCAGTTCATCTTCTTTTCTCCAATCCTTATTTTCTCCCCTTACTCCTTCATAGGTGTTGTATTTGAGAACACACACCAATAAAATGCCTGTATGCAAATCCCTGCCCAAGAGTCTGTCTCCTGGGGAATTAGACCTATGGCAGTTGGTGCTGAAAGGCATCCTAGGAAGCCAACTCTAACATGGGACTTTGGAGATGAATCAACTGCAGGCCAGCAGGCAAGGAAACACCCATTACTTCTGGAAGGTAAAGTACTCATATCCCCGGGTGTGTAGAAGTGGTACAATTTTTAAAACTTTCATTGACAGTGAAACAGAATGGGAGAATGGCAAAAGAAAGTATACAGCCAGCTGCAATAACTACAAAGTTAAAGAGGTTTGGGGAAAATGATAATTAGAAGGACTATGGAATTGAGTGGCTCTTATTGTGCGCTATCAGTGAAATGGAGAAAGACAATGAAAATCCGAAGATAAACCTACTTCTAATTTAAGGCGAATTGTGAAAAGCAGAGGGCCTCCTTGGCAGTACATGAAAGGTTCTTATCTCCTGCAGACATAGGGGAGAAAAGCTGAGGATCAGGCCAGGACTTTATTTTGTGGAGTTGAGAGCTCCAGCAAAGGTTGAATTCTCAATCCTAGGAAGTCTGCTAGGCCAAAATCAGGGACCTAATTGGGAAGGAGGGGGCCCAAAACCTGATATGGATACATCTGGATCAATACATTTGGGTGACCAGATTCCCTAGAAACTTCTTTCACCTGCAGAAGTGTCCATAAGTGGTATCTCTGCTAGAGGAGATCAATACAGTTTTGCATGAATGCATTCTTTTTAATCCTATTAGGAAGGAAGATCTGAAGCAGTTTGAATTCACATCATGGGACAAAAAAAAAAAAAAACTGTATATATCTGTGATCTTACCTCAGGGCTAGGTAAATTTTCCCACCCTCCTTTACAACACAGTTTGAGGTGAAGTGGACCATCTGGATATCCTTCAGAACATCGCATTGGTCGGCTACATCAATGACATGATGATCAAGACACGGCAAGTTGATTGGAGGCATTAGTAACTCAGTGAGGATTCAAGGGCCCCCTGACTTGGTGGAGATTTTAGGAGCCAAGTAACCTGGGACGTGCCAGAACATCCACTCCAAAATAAAGCTCAGATTTTGGCATTTCGTACCTCCACCCCACTTAAGGAAGCACTGTGGAGATGGATCACCTGCACGCCAGCTGACAAGGAAAACCCCGGGGTTTGGGATTGTAGAGGCAGCATAGTCTATGCTTGGATAGTCTGCTCCAACTCACTCACCATGTGACACAGAAGGCTGCCTGAGCAGGTTCAGATCTCAGTGCAAGTCAGTTCCTATGGTAGGAAAGACACCTGTGGTTGGGAAAAAGCACTCACTGCACAGAGTGTGTAGCTAAGTCTAGCTCCTGGAAGGTAACAAGTGTTTGCCTGGGGGTTGGGGGCAAGCCGTGGAGTGACAAAGTGATTTCCAGTAACAACGTGATTTCACCCTAAAGTGGCAGCTAACTATGCCAGAAAGATCCACAGTGTGATTTAGAGTGAGGGCTTGGAGTCGTATGATAGCAGCTGACCTGGAGACTGAGATCAAGCATGCGGACAGTCGATCTTGTCTAGGTAACAGAGCCCAATAAAAACTCTGAAGACTGAGGTGTGGGTGATTTCCCTGTTTGGCAGTACTCCCATGTGTGCTGCTGTCACACATCAAAGCTGGGAAAGTACTGTATCCTGACTCCTCAGGATAAGAACAGTGAAGCCTGCACATTCGGTACTTCTTCAGACTCGGTCCTAGGCACTTTTTGCCTTGGCTGATTTTAAGTTGTATCCCTTATCTGTAATAAGCCATAACTGTGAGAATAACAGCTTTCAGAAAATTCTCTTAGCCTCCTTTGCAAATTATTAAATCTGAGGGTGGTTTTAGAAACCCTGGCCACCCCCCAAAACATGCAATTGGTGTCCAAAATGAGAGCAGTGTGATGGGAGGCTATTTCCTCTAAATTTGTAGTTGGCCTAAACCCCCTTGCATGGAGCTATGGGGCAAAGGCCCAATAGGACAGCCACAACATAGCCCCTCAGTATTCTGAGCAAGGTCACGCCAGCTGCACTGGAAAATTATACACTGTTCAAACACAGTTCCTGGCATGCTACTGGGCCTTAGAAATTAAGTGTCTAAACTTCAGTGTCTATACAGCTGGAAATGCCCATAATGAGCTGGTCCTGGCATACACTGCAAATCATATTAACAATCTAGCATAAGGTGGAAATAGTACCTCTGGGGTCAGGCACAAGAAGGTCATAGAAAACTAGTGAACTGTACTAGCAAGTGGTCCAGACCCCCATGTTGGCACTGTTGTACCATCATCACCCTCAGCTCTCATCTATGGTCCCACAGTGGGGCCCCTTATAACCAGCTGGTGAAAAAAGAAAAAAGTGCTTACTTTACAAATGAGTTGGTACAGTGTGTAAAAAAACAAAAAATAGACTTCTGCTGCCCTGAAACACAGTAGTGAAAGAAAATCTTCTCATTGCACAGAACTTCGCAGTGGCTTATCTGGTCATCTGCTTTGTGTGGCAAAGTTATATAAAGACTCTTGGATAGTTGTGAATGGTTACACAGGTTGGTCAGAGGCATGGAAGTTAAAACTGGAACAGGAATAAGCAAGTCTTAGAAAAAATCATGTACATGGATCTTCGAATACGCAGAATGTAAAAGGCATTTACTGAACAACTAATTTGGCAGGAAAGGCAGAGGAATTATGATGACAGAATAGGGATGAAAGTCAGAGAGAGGTTGGAAGATGCTACTCTGCTGGCTTTGAAGATGGAGGAAGGGACCATGAGCCAAGCCATGTAGGCTAACCGTAGATGCTGGAAAAGTGAGGGAAACAAGTCTTTCCTAGTGCTTGATAAAAGTTCCAAAAGGGCAATGACTGCTACATTTACATGGCATCACCAGCATGTGACATGAGGCTTTCCACAAAGTAGTACTTGATAAATATTAATGGATGAGTGAATGAATCACTGAATTAAATCTTCACATTCATGATTCTCTGCAATCATTAAATTATGCATGAGCTCTTCTGTCTGTGGAATAATCTTGCTCTATCCTGATAATCTAGAAAAGTTTTATCCATCCAAAGTAAACTTATCTCTACTGTGGAACCCTCTCTTCTCCCCCTACAACTACTTCCAAATGCATTTTCTTCACTGTTCATATATACCTCCACCACAGCATTGACTACAGTGAACTGTATTTATTTATACACCTGAATTTCCCATAAGACTGAGAGTACCTTAGAGGATGAGGATGATGAATTATTTATCCAAGTATCCCCTGGAGCCCAGCAGGTAATAAGCTGTTGAACGTTTGTTGAATGAATAAGTGAATGAAGGATGAAGGAGGGACAATTTCAAGTCTATGCAGAATGATTTCAAAACCCAGGGGAAGAATCTGTAGAAGCCAGACAGGGAAGATATTTTCCCTGAGAGGGAGCCTGGGACAAAAGCTGAGTTTTGTGGGGCAGCCTGAGGAGCGGCCAGGGGGCAGCTTTGATGCTTCTGCGCAATGGCCTAGAAGAGCCCAGAAGAGGAATGTTTAAAGCGTAGAGATGACAAAAAGTGCCTAGGACCATCCTTGGACCATGGGACTCAGAAAAGAGCCACTGACTATATCAAAGCTCCCAAAGTTCCTGGCCTCAGCCTTCTGGGGATGATATTTGAGCAGTGTACATTCAGTAGACACAGGCTCTGAAGTCAGGCTGCCTGGGTTCAAATTTTAGCTTTGCCATTTACTAGCTGCGTGATCTGGGTCTCAGTGTTAGCATTTTTTATGCCTCAATTTCTTCATTTGTAAAATGGCGATCATAATAGTACACACCTCTAGGGCTGTCTTTTTGAAGTTTAAAATAGATGATATACTCCACGTGTTCAGACTGCTGCCTGGTACGTGATAAGCACACCACCAGGATTAGTTATATATATGAAAAGTTTAGATGATCACTTAGAATCATCTAAGAAAGGCTCTCAGGACTATATAAAAGAGATTTCTGGATATTATCTACAAAATACAGAAATGCTGACTTGGACTGTTACAGAACTTGGTAAGATTTCTGCAAACTTTATAGGTCCCCAAGTGCTAATAATTTTTGCTAACCTCTGTCTATAGTCCCACAGAGGTCAGCAGTGAAATCTGTAAATAGAGTCTCTATGACTTCATTTGGGGGGAGGGGGACATTAATGAAGAGGGTGTCTAAAAGAATCATTAGTTACCAAACCTGTTTTGGGAGAAGAGCAGCCCCTCAGTGTCAAATGGATGCTGGCACTTGAAAGAAGAAAGGAGAGTAAGTCAACTCTCCAGGACATGTGAGCAAAGGAAACAAGGGACTTCCCAGGATGGAAAGGACTTAACCCCCAAGGGAGCACACAGCTCTCTGAAAATGTCCAGACTTGCCTTTCTCATCTCTGCCTTCAAGTGTCCCATTTCTGCCAGGTAACCATTCTTTAAGTGTGTCACAATAATGAACCTGAAGTTGCTTTTGTTATCTATTTCCTTCCCCTTTACTCTTCATATAAAGCCTATCACAAAATGTTATGCATTTTATTCATTCAAAATTTTTCTGTTTTATTACTGAAATATGAAATATATAAAAACATATGTCCAGTTTAAAGAATAATAACAACTACCTGGTACCCTCCATCCAGGTTAAGAAACAAAATACAGGGGAGTTTCCATTGTGACTTAGCAGAAGAGAATCTGACTAGTAGCCATGAGGACACAGGTTTGATCCCTGGCCTCACTCAGTGGTTTAAGAATCTGGTGTTGCCATGAGCTGTGGTGTAGGTCACAGATGTAGCTTAGATCCTGTGTGGCTGTGGCGTAGAACCGCCACTACAGTTCCAATTCAACCCCCAGCCTGGGAACCTCCATGTACCTGAAAAGACAAAAAAGGAAAAAAGAAACAGAATACTGTTCTCCTATGGCACAGCAGGTTAAGAATCCAGTGTTGTCACCACAGCAGCTTGGGCTGCTGCTGTGGCATGGGTTCAATCCCTGGCCCAGGAACGTCCACATGCCATGGGTGCAGCAAAAAGGAAAGAAAATAAGAGAAAAGAAAATAAGATAAGAGGAGTTTCTGTCATGGCTCATCAGCTAACAAATCTGACTAGTATCCATGTGGACGCAGGTTCAATCCCTGGCCTTGCTCAGTGGGTTAAGGATCAGGCATTGTTATGAGCTGTGGTGTAGGTCACAGACGCAGCTTGGATCCTGCATTACTGTGGCTGTGGTATAGGCTGGCAACTACAGCTCCAATTTGACCCCTAGCCTGGGAACCTACATGTGCTGTGGGTGCACTCACCCCCCCCCCAAAAAAAAGGTAAAGGAAAGAAAATTGAACCCTAGCAGAGCCTTTGGAGGTCCCTTATGGACTCCACCCTGATAATCCTATCACTTCTTACTTCCCCAGTTCCCACAGATTCACCTTCACTGCTCTAATTTCATTGTTGTCATCAGATTATCATTACCCCATACCAAGATCAAAGTTCTAACTACTTTATTCGGTCATTTAAAGTATTACGTGCACCTCCTACTAGACGAACTGCATGCTGGACCTCACTGATATCAAAGTTGAAGCCCTGCCCTCCAGGAGGGGACAGACAGACCAGCAATGAATGAGCACAACAATAGGTCACAGACACATGACAGAGGTTCACAGGCTAGGGGAGATCCTTGGTTCTCCTCTCTCTCCAACCCTCTTGCTGTCCATTTTTTATTACATTATACCCCTGCTCCAGAATTAACAATAATTTCCCCCTACCTGACTTTATAACCTTCCAGAATCTGGCACAAAGGAGTGCGCATCAGATGTAAATCTGACTTTAAGCTCTACCCCTCAAAAGCTCCGTCATCTTAAAAAGTCTAATTAACCTCTCTAAGCTTCAGGATCCTCCACAGTAAAATGAAAAGCATGATAATAGCTCCCAACGAGTTATTGTAGGGATCAATTCCAAGATAAACATGAAAGTAACTTGTCAACAAAAAGCACTATGCAAATTTTGTATGGGATGTTCTCCTTCTCTCCTTTTGTCATTGTTGAAATTTATGCACATTTAAGATTCAACAATATGTCTTCCATGGACCTTGAGGCTTCCAGTCAACCTCTCTGTTTCCTCGACCCTCTTGTTATTTGGTCAGAGCCTCATATTTGGGGCTATGATGACTTTATAGAAGTGAGCTTAGTTTCTCAGATCAGACTCAGCATTCTGAAGGTAGAGTCATGTCTCATGTTTTCCTAGTATCCTCCCAGGACCTAAAACTTTGCTTGACATTTAGAACTTTCTCACATAGTCACTGCTTATTGAGCAAAGTACAACCATCACAGTGTTAGACTTCAATTCAGTTTTGATGATATTTCTATATATTTCATCCAAGAATTTATTATATAATTACAGTGATTACAATGAAGAAAATACTAGCAATACCTGAGCATCTGATGTGTTGTTAGACTGACATCATTTGAGGAATTAGAACTTCCAGCTTATATTCCCCCTCACTGATGTTATTCCCTCAGATCTTTTAATGTAGCATATGCCTCAATCTTGACATGTGCAAAATGAAGTCATTAACTATTGTCTATCAATTCCGAAAAAACTAAGGTTCAAAATAGTTTATGAATAAGGCTTTGGAATGCCATGATCTCCTAGAATTAAAGAGAGGAGTCCAACATTTGTTTGGGAAAAGATATTCTGGTTCTGACCTCAAGAGCACAGGCAATAAAAGCAAAACTAGTTCAACTGTATCAAACTAAAAATCTTCTGCACAGTAAAAGAAACAATGGACAGACTGAAAAATGGGAGAAAATATTTGCAAACCATCTATTTGATAAGGGGTTAATATGCAAAATATATAAGAAACTCAACCCAATGGCAAAAAAAGCTAAAACAAAATAAAACAAAATACCTCCAATTAAAAGATAAGCAAGGCACACAAATAGACATTTCTCAAAAGAAGACATACAAAAAGCCAAAGCATATGGAAAAGGCGCTCAACATTACAAATCACAAGGAAAATGCAAACCAAAACCACAGTGAAATATAATTTCACACTTGTTAGAATGGCCATTATCAAAAAGATAGATGATAACAAGTTTTGACAAGGATGTAGAGAAAAGGGAACTCTTGTATGCTATTTACAAGAATGTAAATTGTTACGGCCATTATTGAAAATAGTATGGAAGTTTCCCCCCAAATTAAAAACAGAACTGCCATCCAAAGGAAAGAAATTTCAAAGAGATATCTGCAATCCCATGTTCATGGTAGCTTTATTCACAATAGCTAAAACATGAAAACAAGCTAAATGTCCACTGATGGATGAGAGAGAGAGAGACAGAGAGAGAGAGAGAGAGTGTGTGTGTGTGTGTGTGTGTGTGTGTGTGTAATGGGATGTTATTCAGCCTTAAAAAGGAAGAAAATCCTGCCTTTTCAGAAAACATGGATGAACCTGGAGGACATTATGCTAAAGGAAATAAGCCAGATACATAATAACGAGGACTGCATGACCTCACTTATATGTGGAATCTAAAATAGTTGAAGTCGTAGTAACAGAGAGAACATTGGTTACCAGGATTTAGGAAAAAAGGGAAATGGAGAGATGTTGGTCAAAGGGGTACAAAGTTTCTGTTATACAAGATGAATAAGTTATGGAAATCTAATTATAGTGATGTGACTATAGTTAACAATACTTTATTGTATACTTTATGTTAAGAGGGTAGATCGTAAGTGGTCTCACCACACACACACACACACACACACACACACACACACACACACACACAAATGATAACTATGTGAGGTGTTGGAAACATTAATTAGCTTGATTGTGGTGACTATTTCACAATGTAAACATACATCAAAACATCAAGTTGTATACCTTAAATATATACAATTCCTATTTTTCAATTATACTTCAATAAAGCTAAAAAAAAGTAATCAAATATATTCAAGATATCCTTATAATTATTATCATTTCTGCTTTACCTCAAATTTATATTACCACAGACATCTACCAGTTCTATAGACAAGGTGAATTCCTAAATCTGTTTTAGTCTAATTTAGTTAAAAAAAAAAAGTGGGAGTTCCTGTCATGGCTCAGCAGAAACAAATCCGACTGGTATCCACGAGGATGCGGGTCAAATCCCCTTACTTTGTCAGCTTACTTGGTCAGTGGGTTAAGGATCCAGCATAGCCATGAGCTGCAGTGTACCTCACAGACATGGCTCAGATCCTGCGTTGCTGTGGCTGTGGTGTAGGCTGGCAGTTGTAGCTCCGATTTGACCTCTGGCCTGGGAACTTCCATATGCCAACGGTGCAGCCCAAGCAAAAAAAAAAAAAAAAAAAAAACGGTGAAAAGGTTGAGATGCACATGGAACTGGAGAGAGGAGAATGAATGCTAGTTAAACAAAGCAAGCTTCTAAATCTGACATCAAAAGCCTTGTTTCCCCAGTTCAAATTCCTTCTCATGCAATGGCCAAGCTTTAAAGTGAGACAGAGCACACTGCTTTGAATGCCAGGAAAATTATGATTCCTTTCTCATCATTTTCCTTTGATTTTAGGATTAGCAGTTGGCAATCTAAAACAGAACCTTTAAAACAGTCAGAATTCTGACTTTTAATTTTTTTAAGTTGTTTCGCTTTCCATATCCAGAGTTTGTCTATAGTTTGAACAATTCACATTGACTGTTGGTGCAACTCCAACCAGGCACCAATAGTTGGTGTTAAAGGTAAATAAATAAACTACTGCCATTAATTACTGTAAATAATCATTTCTTAAAGGAAAGCTGCAAGTGGAACAGAAGGATAACTTAGAACCAGAAATGCTCAATTTGAAACCCAGTTACTTCCCATCTAGATCATGGGCAAATTATCTTCTCTGAGATTCAGTTTTTACCCTTCAAGACTGATGTAAGAATTAGAGTGAACGTATGTAAAATACCCATCATGATATTATTTCTCTTCATAGTTACACATAAACATTAACTACCTTTCTGGGCTAGCAACTTGGATCAAATTCTCTTCAATCTAGTTTTCCACACTTTTATTTCCACTGGCCTGACCCCAGGGGTTGTGGGAAGAAGTGATCAGAATATTCTTGGAAGGAGCGAGGAAAAGAGTCATGTTTGAAAAAAAGCATGTTCAATATTATTATTCATTTGGATTATTAGGGACGTGTTTCCCGGTTCTCTATAGGAGCCATGGACTATCTTTCTGGTGTGTAGATTTTGTTTCAGGTGAGTTGTGGGTTTTGCTGTTTTTGTCATTGTTGTTTTCGTGAATGCCATCGTTGATCACTGTCACCCTAGAATAACTTCCAAGCAGACATACTTTTAATAACTAGTATTAACTGCAGGTATAGATTTCCTGGTTGTGTCTGCACCGCTGCTGCTTTTAACGCTAGAGTTCATAAAGGTGGAGTGTCTGACAGTATACTTCTGGCATTTGAAGATTTCCTTTGACAGCATCGACTGCACTGAACTGAATACCCACCAAACAACACTGATAAGAGTATCTCTTGTGGTTTTGAGAGGCCATCTGATGCGATGAAAAGAGGTTTGGGCTCAAAATTCACAACAGCTGGTCCCACCCCTGAGTCTACATCACATTTGCTCTGTGACCTTGAGCATTTTATGGAAGCTCTTTGGCACTGGGCAGCATCTGTAAAATTGGGGCAGTGTCATTGCAATACAGCTTTGACTCACAGTTCGGTGGCATGGCATTTCTATTACAATCTAGCGAACGCCAGCCATGGGATGGCAGCTCTAGTGAATGCAGAATAAATCTTTGGCTGACAAACTGAACTGAGAAGGCAGGTTGTAAACCCAAAGGAAAGATGGGGAAATAAATTCAGTGGAGTTACCATGGATTACTAAGACATTTACTAATATAGTTTTAGATAGACTAGTATAATGATAATCGCTAGGAGACAGGGCTGTTATATCCACATCAGAATAGAAGCACGAGGAGACTGGGTACTATAGCCTCCATTCTAACACTTAAAGCTACTATTTTGGTGCTTTTGCTGGACATCACGGCCAGTTCATTTGTATTTTTCTGCCTGATTGGGTGAATTCAGGTTTTGACAAATGGCTTTTGGCCCTAGGAATAGGTGCAACCCATGCTATCAAGAAAAGTCACAGGTGCAAATAACCCTCAAATTCTGGCTCTTATAGGCTGCAAACATAGTGGAGGAGGAGTGTTGCATGTCTGTTTATGAATTCAGTGGCCTAGAGCCCAGGGAAATATGGGGATATTTTACTGCCACAGATACAACTTCCTGATAAACGGAAGAGGGACTGTGTTCTGAAAAAAGAGATCAAAGTTACTGCACTAGGCTAAGATGGCTCACAAAAGGGAGGCTGAGTAGGAGCATGTGCTGGAGAAGGCACATGGCCAGAGCCAAAGGATGGAAGAGTATCCTGTCACTATCTCCCTAAAGTAGTAAAGCAGTAAAGCAAACCCTCACATGCAAGCAAGATGCAAGGAGAGGATAAGTTTTGAGAATCAGGGTGTAGAATGCAGTACAACTCCCAACAGTGGTGAAGAGGCCAGATCAGGGCTGTTCAAAGTGTCCTGTACACACTGTGTCACCACCTGTAGCAACACAAGTACACACATTGATGGTAAGCGTTTATAAACATTTTTACAGCAGTTTCATAGAATAAGTATGTCTATTGAATCTAGCACTAAAAAAAATTGGGCTTGTATCCTGCATATCTTTAAAATTTTTTTATGTTTCTAATACTTCATTTTTATTATGCTTTACAAACGTATCAGCTTATGAAAGATTTGGAAATTAAATTTTCAAAAATGATCTTCACCACAGAGAGCAGACTGACCAGTAACAGTGTCTCCCACAACTCATATCAGTTTCTTTAGGTTAAGGGGCTTTGCAGACATACCTGTATCCAGGCTGTGTGTGATCTCGGTCAGTATCTATGTACCAAATAGAATGTTGGTAGGAAAGGAAGCAGCTATAGTGTAAGTAGAGCCAGAGAAAGGACTATAACCAGAATGTCTAGGTGGTCAGGGAAAAGATTTAGACTCAAGGTATATATCGGTCTGAGTTTAATCAGGAGACAGAAATCACACAGTTAAACAGAGAAAGTTTAATATAAAAAAATTATTAAACCAGGGTAGAGGAATAAATGCAAAGATGTAGAGAGCAGTTTAAAGGGTGCCTGCCCTTGGGCTGAAGGAGAGGACCCACCGCTGGAGATCAGTCCTCACTGGAGGAAACAGACGGCTGAGAGGTCCGCTGGGTTGCCTGAGCCAGACCCGGCCCACCGCCGCAGAGCAAGCAGGCACCAGGCCTCCATGCGCAGGTGTGTCAAAGCCAGGGGCAGGGAAGGTGGGTACTGCTGCAGATTTGAGACCTGAAGTGGACAGTGCCCTGTCAGGAGGGGCAGGGCAGGGTGGTCCCCAGGCCCAGGCCCGGTTGTGCGTTGGCTAAGGGACCGCACGCTCTGGGCACATGGCTGGGACAGAGCAGCACCGTTTATGTAAGCCCCCTCCTCCTCCCATGGGCCTCCTCCAGCGCCCTCTACTGGCAATGGTGAACAGCCTGCTCACCATAAAGGGGAATGATGACGCTTGTGGTTGTGTGACAATAAGTAATGAGCTAAGATTTACTGAGACCTCGCTAATGTCAGACACTGTGTTGAGTGCTCCAAAGCCCTATTTTCATTTTATCTTCATCGCACACTTATGAAATAGAGATTATGGCTAACCCCTCCTTTTTGAAGATGAGGAAACAGAGCTTTGAAGGTTAACTACCTTGCCCAAGGTTACACGGCTAGTAGGTGATTTTGCTTCCAGATACTCTGCTCCTGACCTTGTACACAAAACTATCCAGCTCTCTTTGTACAGGAGGAGTCAGAGAAGAAAGAATGCAGCAGTCAGAATCATCAAAGAAGGCTCTGGGGGAGAGGGGACATCTAAGCTGGACTTTCAGGTTTGGCAGGATTTGAATAAGCAAAAGGTGCAGGGTAGGTTGGATAATCTGGCATACAAACTTTTTTCATCTTTAATGTACTTCTACACCTTCAAAAATCTAGAGATTCTGGAGTTCCTTGGTGGCCTAGTGGTTAAGGACTCAGTATTGTCACTGCTGTGGCTCAGGTTCAATCCCTGGCCCATGAACTTCTGCATGCTGCAGGCATAGCTGAAAAACAAAACAAAACAAAACAAAAAAAAAAAAACACCTAGCGATTTGACATAAAATCTGGATTTCTAGCTTCTAAAAATGTAGAGGATATGGCAACACTGGGCTATGCTGTGATATGGTATTCATTCACTAGGGTGTAGTGCCTGTTCCCTGTAGACCTAGTGTGCCTGCTTCAGTTTGCCATGCTCCCCACCACTCCCTGTTGTATCACACCCATCAAATTCACCCATTTACACTGCATGGCCCCGTGGGAGATTGAGACTGGATGTGGAGGCAGAGATTCTCAGGCTGGGGAAAAAGTATATGCAAAGGACTGAAAGCGGAGTTTATCAGGCTGTGTGTCTATGCATGCACGCACGCACACACACATCTGGATGTAGTTCAAGTCAGGAAGAGAAAAGGTAGGGGGGTAAAAAGTGAGTGATGGCACCATCTAGAGCAGAATGGACAGATTTGATGGGGGTTGAGCAATGTAATAAAGGAAGGACAGTGATGCATTTCAGCAGAGAAATCTATGTGAATGATGCTGCTCAGGAGTTTGGGGTGGAGGGGCAGTGATATTTTGAGAATTAGGCTGGGCAGGAGAGGTTACACAAGGGAGAAACAGGTAGGGAGAAGACTTGAGGGGACATTGTAATGACCCACATGGGGAACAATAAGAGTCTCAGACCAAGAAGGATCTCCTGCTGTTGCTTGGTTCAGCCAAGGAATATTTCACAGCTTGTCTGGCTATACTTATGTCGTCCCTGGCATAGTAAACAGAATGGGAAAAGGTGATGTTTGGCTAGAGGGCTGATATGGAAAAGAGATGATTCCTCACTACTTAGCAGATGGGGGAGATTAAAGAGGAGAGCGTTGGCAAATAGAGAAATGTCACAAAAGGAGTCTGCAATAACAGCCTTAAGCCATGAGTGTCTCTTTTCTTTTCCTCCTACCCAGTCTACACCCACTCCTTGCAAATTCCTGCACACTTAATAAAAACAGTGTATGCGAAGGCAGTCTGCATAAGCCAGGTACATAGCAGGTGCTCAATAAATATTAGCCTGATTTGAGACAGACATTTCCGTTTGCCCATCTGTATTTCTGTCAGGTCTGCAAAGACCAGCCTCAGCTGTAATAGATTCAGTACTTTGAGGGCATTACTGCAGCTCAAGAGGAAGGAAACCACTAATGAGGAGAAAATGCGGCAAGAGGAATAGGATGAAAGAGTAACACATATTTTTATTTCTACAGGAAATAATTGCCTAGAAATCGCATAAACTTTCCCAAGTTGAAAAAGAATACTATACTTTAAATTCCCTCTAAAGCACATGATCTAGTGACCACGTTTTCACCCCGAGTTGAGTCATTTGGCATAGTAAATACAATTACAACCAAAGTCAATATACTCTTCCCGTCATGTATTTCCTTTCATCATTGGATTTCAAAGCGTTGATGTCAGTATGGGGTTGAAACACTCTAATCCAAAGCATCTAAGTTATGGAGACATGAAGAATTTCTTCTTCCACGTTAAATTTTTTATGGGAACAGTGAGATATAGGAGAAAGACTATTAATGTAAAATATCAAGAACTCTAATACTAACCTTGCCAGGTACTGGGATTTTGGACAAGTCACTTTACCTCTCTGGGTCTCAACATCTCCTTCTCAGAGAAGAGGAGATTAGATCAGACACTTTTGTCCAAATCCAGCTGGGTAGCAGAATCACATGATACCTGGGCCCTACTTAGCACATCTGGAGATGTAGCCAAACTCAGGTCCTTCACAAAGAACCACAATATCTCAAACATTGAGGTCACAAGTCTGGGCAGACTGACCTGACCTGGGCTCAGCTGGGTGGCTCTGCTGATCCTGGCCACCCCGTTGACACATCTTGGGGCCGCTGGGGGTTGCTCTTTGAGAGCTCGGCTCAATGGGGATGGCCCAGCTCTGATCGATGTGAACATTATCCCACTCCACGGCCCAGCATGCCGGAGCAGGCATGCTTTCCCACGGCAACAGGAGAGCTACAAAGGAGTCAGCTTAACTTCACAAGCTCATTTCAAGTCTCTACTACATCACGTCCGTTTAATACCCCGTTAAGCAAAGCAAAGCCTAGGCTGACATGGGAGGAGAAAGTATGTTCTCCCCATGGAAATTAGGTGGACAGAGTGAATACTTTTGAAGAATAATCCGATCCACCACAGGAGGCCAAGAAATTGTGTATCTTTCTTTTAATCCTGATAACACAGTCAGGAATAAATGACCTAAAGTATTTTCTAGTTCTATCATCACAAGATGCTATAAATTGATAAAGAGAAACTGAAATTGGGTTGAGGAAAGGGTAATCTGCCGGGAGAGAAATGAATTCACATCACCATCACCATCAACCACCATCAGCAAAAGCCTTTTCTGACAGCACAACAAGATGAGGAAAATATGAGAGACTCTTGCCAGGAGCATCCGGTCTCTTCCAGGGACTGCACGTGAGCTCTCTTGTTTGGTCCCAGACAAAAGCCCTGCTAGTTAGGGGTGAAGCTCCTCATCCTTTCTTCTTCTCCCAGACAAAGAGCACGGCACAAAAAGATGAATTCTCTTGCTTAAGGCCACTCAGCTCAAACATGCGAACATGGCAGCAATGGATTTCCACCCTAGATTGTCTCTGGCATCCCCATTCTCATCATTGTAGCTCCCCTGCCTTAACACGTTTCCTACGGAGAACTCCCAAGTGTGTAGAGAAAGACCCTAAAAACTTTCTGAGAACCCTAAAATCTCCATGCCTCCTATGGAAGGTTTGGCACCTCCTGTGGCCTTTATTCAGTTGTATAACATGTTCACTTAGTAATTCAGAGTGCCTGGGCAAGAGACTTAAAACTGGGCAAGGGCCTTGCTTTTCTCTTCTATAAAGTGGATATAACAGGACCTGCCTCACAGGGTCTCTGTAATGAGTAAATGAGTCAATAATTGTAATACTATGTATTGTGTATTTATACAAAGTCTGGCACATGGTAAGTGCTAATGAGGTGTTCGTTAAGAAAATAATGGTTCTGTTTGTACCCATGTCTCGTGTGTGGGATATAGAGGGGTGATTCTCAAAGGATGCTCCATGGACCACATTCCACACCAACTGAACTAGAAACTCTGGGGGTAGGTTCTAGCAATCTGATTTTTAACAGGTCCTCTGGGTGACTAGGATGCATGTTAAAATATGTTCTGTCCTCTGGCTCTTACTAGAGAGCTAAATTAAATAAATGTCAAAATAAGTAATGGTATTTGACATTTAGCGAACCCTTCAATTATTTAGGCACTAGAGTAGGCACTTCGAATCAACCCAAACACCCGATGAAGCAATCCTCGTAATTATTCCCAATTTGCAGATGAGAAAAACTGAGGCATAGGGTAATGGCAAGTAAATTGGAAGATCTGAGATCTGAACCCCTTCTGACACTCTTCAGCCTCACACCACACAGCTGAAAGAATGGTGTTAATCAGGGATGAAGAAAGTTCTGGCCCTGGGCCCAAGTCTCCGAGCACCCACCCTCCGTAGGGCAGAGAGAAGCCGCTCTTCTCTAGGATGGGAGATCCTCCACCTTGCTGGATGCTAGAACCCACTTGCCATAATCTCCCCAGATGTACTTGAGCTTCCTGCCTTGGCTGCCTTCCTAGACTCACTCTGTTTTTAGACCCTGCTATTCTGGATTCTCCCAGACTTACCGTTTTCTTTGGTCTCCAGCTAAACTTGCTTTCCCCACCAAGCCCCTCCCACACGTCCGACTTCTCACTGGGCCATCCCTGCGTGTGCCCTGAAAAATATACAAAAACTGTTTGCTGACGTCTCAGAAACAGGCACACTCCTAAGCAGATTAAGGGTTTTGTGAGAGACTCACAGGACTGGCTCATGTGGCAAATTTTAAAGCCTCACTGTCAACTCTGGGCCTAGTTCTTAAAACACAAAATGAAATATCCTGGGTTTTGGCAAAGCAACCATTTCTTAAGTGCAGCTGCCTGCTGAATCTCTGCAAGTGAATTTCTCTAGGGACAGTTATATGAGATTTTTCAGCTTTCATCGCAGCTCTAACACACACGGTTGTGAAGTGCTCACCACCAAGTCCACGTGCAGCATGGAGCACAATAAAGGAAACTTTAATCTCACCTGGGATGGGGCCCGCCGATGCTAGCCTAAGAGGGAGACAAGAGAAAGGGCTGGGCTCAAAAGTGGCACCATCCACCCTCCCCAGCCCTCGGAGAGAGGCCTTAGATAGAGTGAAAAGGCTGACAGACAATGCCCGTGCACAGCTGCTGTCAAGAAGGGCTCGTGGATTCTGAGGAAGCCCCAGAGGAGAGAGCAGATGCTTTTGTTTCCTTGGAGGCAGAGCCCAGTAGGGAGTGGGTAAGACAGGGAACCAGGGAGACAGTTCCTAGAAAGGCATTCCCTGGTGTTCTAATGAGGCAATTAGAGCCACTGAGGTTTCCACTGTCAGCACAGGAAGGCTCTGAAGACCCCAGCCCAACCCCCTCGTTTACAGAAGAGGTGACTGAGGCCCAGCGGGGGAGAGGGGCTTCCCAGAGTCACAGTGCCAACTAGGGAACTAGATCTCCAGAAATCATAATTCTCTGCCTCTGCCAGAACCCAAACCCCACCCAGTGAAGGGCTGCATCTGAGATCCAGTGGAGGAGAAAGAGGCTCATGACAGTAACAGCATTTTCCCTCTGAGCGGCCTGGGTTGGGCTTTCCTTCAGGGCACACAGTCCAAGTTCAGGAGGAGGCCTAACCTACTGCTGAAAGGAAGCCTGGGGTCTGGGGGTGGAGGTGAGGGCACTGAGGAAGGGAGGGGAGTAGGAGTGGTCGTGAAGAGGGCGCTGTGTCACGTACTAAGAGGCTGTGACTTTTACCTGCCTGTGTCATGTAATGTATCCCTGACACCTTGAACAAAAAGGTGATTCATCTCTGCATTTCTAAGGAGCCAGGGGACCGTTCCCAGGGTTCTCGGGGGATCCTAGGAGGCAGAGAGTCCCAAGAGGCTGGAGTTTTGAATTCTAAAGGGCCTCCCAGGCCTAGAGGCCACCAAGCCCCACACTGTTTCCTTAGTCCTTAACAAGCCCAATAAATCTGATCACAAAAGGCGGAAGAAAGAACCTGAAGAATGCACCCTGCCCACCCCACCCCCTCCACCCCCTGTACACTTGTCCGCCTGAATTGCCTCTTTGTGTGTCCTTCCCGGGCCCTGCTCTCCCCTGCCCCCAGCTGGCTCAGCAATTTGCATCTTTGCTGTTCTCCTTTAAAAATGACAGAAAAACACTCAGCAGAGCGGAGCCTGCTGGAGCTCGGCTTCTGTCCACGGGGACAGAGGCACGGAAGGCAGCCCCTCCTATCTCTTTACACTGAAAACCAGACTTTAACAGATGATGTTCTGAGAGGGGGCATGGGAAGGGACTGAGAGAGAAAATGCACTGTGATCTTTCCACCACGCACAATTTTGTAAGCATTTTTGTAAGTGAATTCTTGTGCATGAGTTACTGGAGATGATGGGGTTCAGCCATGCTTCCCCCCCTCCCCGGGCATCTTGGCATATTGAAAACTGTAAACTAAAGGATACTCTGAACTCTTCCCTTGGCCGAAACAGGTCATAAAACCCTCCTGTGAGTGGTGTCCGCCCTACGCTTGGAAGGAAGGGACATCCTTATCTCCAAAGACAAAGGGAGGCCAAGAAGAAACAGAACAGAGGCTTCGCTGAGTTTTCCCCCAGTTTATGCAGGTACCGCGTATTCCTTGGCCGTCACAACCCTCCATGCCTGGGCACTCTCCATCAAAGCAGGTGGACGAATACTCAGGTCTAACTGTTTCTTTGGGTCTTTATTTCCTTACGAAGATTCCTGTGTTACATAAAACAAACTTGTAAGCTTTTCTCCTGTTAATCTGTCTTAATTTTAGCTAAGAATCCTAAGAGAGATGAGAAAAAGCTTTCCCTTCCCTATAGACATCAGTGTTAAGCCCTCACCTATGGGTTTTCTTCCCCACTTTTTCCAGCCTTCAAAGGAAGGAGGAAGATATATAAGAACTATATGTCTTGTGAATCAGTGTACTTTATTGCAAGTAATTCTTCCACATCCCAGTATTCTGATGTGATAGATAGGACACCTGAGACTCAATACCTCTCTCCTTTTCATACCTATTGGCCCTCTGGCTCTTTAAAGGTGCTATATTTAAGGAATTGTAGAAAATATTGTCACACATTTTCCTCCAATTAAAAAGATATGCCCAAAGGACCTCTTCTGTTTATCATTTTTATATAATATACCCTCTAGCACTTGTCAGTGATACGCTCACTATCCATCCACAGACAGAATGGAGAAATTTGGAGGAGGGAGAAACAGTCCACAGCAACTTGACAAGAAGCCCTAGGCTGGGACAAAGTACTTCACCCACATTAATCAGGCATACAGGGCACTGGTGGTAATATGTGGAGTGTGGCTAAAAGAAATGTGATTCCCAGGAGTCCCCTAGTAGTGCAGCAGTTTAAGGATCCGGTGTTGTCACTGTTGTGGCTCAGGTTGCTGCTGTGGCATGGGTTTGATCCCTGGTCTGGGAACTTCCATACGCTGCAGGCACCACCAAAAAAAGGAAAAAATTAAAATTTGGTCCCCAGCTTGGAGCTATACCTGAAACACACTCTATAGGGCAGGGAGGACATCTGATTTTTCCTTTTTTTTTTTTTGAAGGGCTATTTTTTACTCTAGGGTACAAAAGCACCAAAAAGTAATCTTACAGAATATAAAATGGGTAATTCAGGCTTCAGGGAAGTTCAGGTGGGATCAGTTTCCCTCTTGTTCACAAACAGAGGTGAGTCCCACTTCCCATTCCACCAACAGCAGGGCTTGGTCTCCCTTTACCTCCTTCTGTAAAGTGCATCCGCATTTGTTCTTGGGAGCAGGAACCCGGGGCATTATGGTGGAGGAGACTAAGACCCAGAGGCTGGAGAGCTGCCCCGGGTTGTCAAGGTCGTGGGAGAGGGTGGGAGCAAGACTGAGAGGAAGGTATGGGAGTTTCCTGTATATCCCTCCTCCCACATATGCCTCGCCTCCCCGATCTGTACATCCATTTTAATAAATGTACTACTCTGGAGGAGGACGTTGATGTGGGTTATGGGAGGGGGGAGGATTTCTTGATTTTCGATTCGCACCATGTGGGAGACGGTAGTATGCGACCTGGGCCAGTGCTAAACTCTGATGGGACTTGGTACTTTCCGATGCAAATATTTTCTCTTCAAGCTAATCCATGTGGGACAGAAAAGTAGACTTCCCAATGCCAGATCGCAGTGTTGAACAATGCTCTTAGATAAGTTTTCTTCTCACATACATGACTGCCCAGAGGGTGGCCAGAGCTTACAGTCAGGAAAATTGCTACTAAAATAGTCTTTAAAAGAGTGAGCATAGCCAGGAAAATCTATACTTCACACCTTCCTTTGTTTTGTAAGAGGTAGAGGCTATAAGAAGTTTTTATGAAATCAAGGGCATGAACCAAGCTGCTGTAAATTGCTGGTGTCAAGAGGGGCCATTGGGGAGAGGGCATTCTATTATTTTTATGGACTGCAGCTCCACTGTTATACCTTAAGAAGAGACTTTGGGGGAGTGTATGGAGATAGCATCATAGGCAAAGATACTAGATTTTCACAAATTTCTAGCACATCACTTGCCACATGTAAGAACTCAACTAATCCTTATTGCAAAAATGAATGATTGAGATTCTCAGGAATGGCAGCTGGGAGCTATTGTCCCAGGCAGAAACAAGTAAGTCTGAAAATGGGGAAGAAAGTGAATGCAACTGACAGACAGAATAGTGCTGGCCTATGCAAGGCATTCCTTTATGGGCCTCCAAAAACAACTGGGGTACATTCAAAGGGGGGAGAGGAATCTTCTGTTTGGTGGGAGAAAGTAAACACTGGAAACCAGGACCAGGTGAAATACACACACATTGTTTTCGGGCTTTAAAGAGTGAGTGTCCCCCTATTGAGGTGGGAACGCAAATTGGTACATCCACTGTTGAAAACAGTATGGAAGTTTCTCAAAAAACTGAAAACAGAACTACCATAAGATCCAGCAATCCCACTCCCGAGTATACATTCAGAGATGACAATAACACTAATTTGGGAAGACATCTGCATCCCAATGTTCGTTGCAGCACTAGTCTCAACAGTCAAGATACGGTAGCAACCTAAGTGTCCATAAGTGGATGAATGGATAAAGAAGATGTGATACACACAAACACACATATACACATAATTAAATACTACTCAGCCATAAAAAAGATGAAATTTTGCCATCCGCAGCAATACGGAGGAACTTGGAGGGCATTATGCTAAATAAGTCATAGAGTGACAAATACAATATGATATTACTTACACGTAGAATCTAAAAAATACAACAAACTAGTAAATATAACAGAAAAAAGAAGTAGACTCACAGATACAGAGAATAAACCAGTGGTTACCAGTGGTGGCGGTGGTGGGATAATATAGGGGTGGGGCAGTAGAAGGTACAAACTATTGGTTGTAAAATAGGCTCAAGGATTTGTACGACATGGAGAACATAGCCAATACTTTGTAATAACTGTAAATGGAGCGTAACACAAAATATTTACTAAAAACTTTTAAAAGTAAAAGAAGAGAGTATCCCCCAGTCCTATCTTTCCAGGTTAAAAAAAAAAAAGGGTACAAGCCTAACCTTGCCAAAATTATATTTTAAGTTCATTTGACTAGCCACTTTTTTCAGGAATACTAAAAGCTTCAGAATATCAAATTACCAAAAACATTAAATTATTTTATTTTTTTAATTTAATTTTTTTATTATTTTAAATTATATCTAGCATCAAAGTATGAAGGAGTGATTGAGATGGAAAGTTCTAAAACATCAAACCTGAAAGTGAAAAAATAATAAAAGAAAAAGAAAGTGAAAGTAAGAAGTGATTTTCAACCACTCTGTAAATTATTTTCTTTCATCTCTACTCTGATGGGAACTTCTTTAAAAAGCCAAGAACCAGAATATCACCCCAAGACATCTGGTCCTCTCCTCCTTTCACAAAGTGCAGATGGAGACTCCTATGTGGTCTTGGTAAGAGGAATTGGTCACGCTCATTAGCCTGGGCAGATTTAGGTTTCAAATAACAAGCTAAATTGAGAACTACCAAGAGACCAGCTCTTGCAAAAGCAGCACGGTAGCCTGAAGGGGGACATGCCAATTTTGGATTAATTAAAAAGGTTATTAAATTGTTCAGATGGCATGTTAATGAGCAATCTGCAGGGCACTTGGTCAAAACCACACCTCCCAGCCTTAATTACAGGACACTTATATTGAAAAAAATCTGGGCGAGACCACAAGGGAGCTTGAAGTGCATCAGTGTTGCATATAATACGACAATGGTCAAGCCAGGTGACAACCCACGAAGAAAGATAGTGGTTAAGCTTACAATGTAAACTCTTTCAGAAAAAAAGGTGATGCTAATTCCAGCCAGCTTAGAGACACTGAGATTTTAGAATTAATTAGAGATACTAGAAAATGTGCCTAACAATAATACATTTTGGACCCAAGAGGTCCAAGTGCTTCATATATTTAGTTAACTCACATTTTCCCCAATTCCTGGTGATAAAATTAGAAGCCCGAAATTACATTTTTATTTCATAAAGTTTACCTGAATTTATAGTTTGAGACACTGTAATATCTACCATGTACTTTAGAGTTCAAATGTTAGAAACAGACAGCGATTCTCAAAGTGAGGACTACATGGGGCCAGCCTGTAACCCTCAGTCTCATCTACCATTGCAAGTCTCTGCTTCAGCCTTTTGGGGTGAATTACACTTAATTCCACAGGCCTCAGTTTCCATGAGTAACTCAGGTTTATTTCCCAGTAAATTCCTAAATCAGTTAAGTCAGTAAAATTTGGCATTCATAAACTAAAACTAGGTAGTGCCCACAGTTTACGGAGGAATAGAACTCAAGATCCTTCTAAGACATCTGCCTGCCACACAGTGTTTGGCAGGAAGGGAAACTCCCATTGCACATGATCACTTGCAGACTACCAGAAATCCCACAAAACTGAGGAAGTGTGATCTGTTTTTACTGCATCAAGAATTTTCTCAAGTTGTTCATGATGATTAACTGCCATTATTCCTTTTGAATTAAAAAATGACTATTTTTATTCTTATCAGGGTAGGTTGTGTGTTGTTTGTTTAACCACGTGGTATTCTTATGCACTGTCATGTTCTTATTAAGTTTTTTCCATTGGAAAGTGGAAATGGATGGAATAAGTGGATTATGGGTTTCTTGCACTGTTTCATGGGGCACAGGAAAACATAATGGAAAGCCATTAGTCTGGACACAAAATATGGAAAAGCAGCTGAATGATAGCTCAAGACATTCTTTGACTATTTCTTACAAATAATGCATGAAGAAAAACATTAAGGTAAGTCATAAACCAATACTTTTTACACTGTTCTAACGTTATACCTTTACAACAACTAAACTGAATGAATAAACATTTATTAAGCATTTATTTGGGGGCTGGTACTGTGTTGTGGGCTTTTTAGACCTATGTAATTCTCTCAAATGAGGGCTGTGAGATTCAGCAAATACCTAGTTAAATATGACTTTCACCTAAACAAACACTTTTTGTTTAGTGTAAATATGTCCCATTCAATATTTTGTACATACTTACACTAAAAAATTATTCATTTATTTGAAATTCAAACTTAATTAGGTGTTCTGTATTTATCTGGCAACCTCAATCCAAACAATCTTATATTTTTATTAAGAAGAACAAAGAATAGTAAAACAGCGTTTGTTTTTAAGCATCAAAACGCATTGGTATTGGCTGTCTGGGTTCAGTCAGGGAAAAAAAATTTTCTCATGATCAATTGGTGATGTCTGCCATGGATAAGGAACAATGATTTACTGATATAAATGCTGAATTTTTGCTATCTCTGCCTTAGGGGCTAAAATAGAACTTCTATCTTGCAAAGTCCTTCTAGAAGTTATATATTGACTGTGTGAAATCTTAAAATCCTTTAACGCCTTCTATTGCTCTTGGGATAAAGACCAGAGTTCTTAATGTGGTTTATAAGGTGCTAGCTCCTGCCAACTTCTCCAGCATCGCCTTTTTCCACATTCCTCCTCACTTTCTGTTTTCCTGGTCAGGTTAAGTAAGCTTCTACCTCCGCCCAAAATCTCTTCCTCCTTTTCTTTACCCCAATAACTTCTCTTTATTCTTTAGATCCCAACTCACACATGTCCTCAAGTAAACTTTCTGACATCCCACAGAAGGTCAGGAACCATTTAATGTGGACTCTTAGAAACTATTTGTGAAATTATTTGTGTCAATATTTAATATGTTTTTTTTTCCTTGACTAGACTATAGAATTCTTTTTTTGGTCACACCACATTATGTGAAAGTTCCTGGGCCAGGGATCGAACCTGTACCACAGGAGCGACTTGAGCTGCTACACTGACAGTACCGGCTCCTTAACCTGCTGTGCCACAAGGGAACTCCTAGACTGTAGAATTCTTGAAAGCAAGGTCAGCATTTGTTTTATTCACCATTTTATTCACAGAATCTAGAATGGTGTCTGCCATATACTATGTTCGCATTAACGTATTTTCTGAATGAATGGATTTATTGGCTTCATGAGTCCTAATTATAAAGAAAAACCACTTAGCAGTCCATTTAAAAAAGAAATTAATCTCATTTTATTCCTCGGGCCATAATTATAAATTTAGGTAGAACTCTGAAAATGTAATAAATAAAAGAAGCACTTTTTCTCCCAATACAAATCAAAATAACTCTTTATATAATTGAAACCAATACTTTTAAATGTGAGGAAAAACACTTTGGTAAAGAGTTTAATAGAGTAGAATGAGAGTTATTCGGTGTATATATTTCCTTTTTTGTCATTATTAAACTATTACAGTTTCTGTTAAATAAATTCTAACCATCATCCTTTGTTAAACATTTTATTCAGTTTACTCATCTGCAATAACGGTTTATGATATGTCAGCCCAGCTAGGACAGTCCCCAGTGATTCCACCAAACACTAACCTGGGTGGTTCTATGAAGGTATTTTGCAGATGCAAACAAAGGTCCTAACCAACTGATTTTATATAAAGTCTAAAAATATCCAGAATTTCATCCTATATAATATGAATAGACCTGTTATATGTATTTTATGACAATAAATTAAAAAAAAAAATTAGAGCTAACACTTCTCCCCAGAAGAGAAGAAATTCTGTCTGTGGACAGTAGCTTCAGTCCTGGCCTATGAATTCCGTACTGCCCATCTGCCCATGACCTTCCTCCCTATTCCACAGATTTCAGATTTGCTTAGCTACTCTCCACACTCATGTAAGCCAATTCTTTGTAATAAATCCCTTTATATCTATATATATCCATACCTTCTACTGGTTCTACTTCTCTGGTTGAAAGTTGATATACCATACATTGGTCCACACAACCAGTTGTGTCAAGAATATTAAAAAAAAATTAGACACTAGAATGGATAGGATAGAACTAAAAGTGTTGCTGGTTGCAGAACGTCTATAATCCAGGTCACTTTCAACATCTGCCTCACTCAAAACCAAGCAGAGTTACAATAAAAACCCCCCAAGTCACGTAAGTTTTAAGTTTTTAAAATATCATGGGAATAACAATATGGGGGAAAAAATGTCACTTCTGGCTCTAGGATGCATTTCAAGAAAAGATTTACCTTTGTTGGGCAGAGACTTTGATAAGCCGCATTAGAGTAGATATTAGCCCTGAATGCAGATAGAACTTTTCTGTATGAGGGAAATGGAAAAACCCGGTTATACTGGATATAATGGAGGAAGAGGAGTTGCATGGGGAAAGCAACAGGAATGCTAACGGTTCCATCCCCCGTGACCCAACCCTGTATTCATCCTCTACCCCATTCCCTGACTCTTTAATAAAGTTACTAAATTGGAGTTCAATTTTCTCAGAAGCCACGGAGGGAGGCTGGCTTCATGAAGATTGATGTGGCAGTAAGGTAGCTCAGTAGAGGGTAGGACAGGGGAGAAAGAGATCAGAGAGAGAGAGAATGCAGGAGGAAGGAAGCCCACTCTCTCCACCCCCACCCCCTACCATCACCATCAACATCACCACCCCCAGGGAGCAGGGATGGCTACAGATGCTCACTGGGCCACAGAATTGTGGTTCTTGGGAAGCTTATCCATACCTCTTAGGTGGGATTGAGGACGGCGTGGGTTACTACCTAGTTACCCAAGTACAATGTCATGGTTTTCCTCTACAGTACTTAGGCATTTCCAGGAAGCTCAAAGTTTTACCTAATTGGCCTAGTGTTAAACTGTTAATAGGTCACTGTAAATTCCCCAAGGCAGCAGACAAATATCAAATTGGCTAATTAGCAATAAAATATTTCAAATATTGTTAAAATTCATAGCAGCTTGTCAGAAGGGCAAAGTCTGCATTTCCCTGGCATACATATTAAGATTCAACAACTTCTGTCTTCATATGCTCAAAAAATCAATATTTACAAGCCACTAAGTATTGAAAATGTCCTATTTTGGTGTGAACCCTTAAAAATTGCTGCCTATTAAGGTTTTCTGGTGAGTGCTTATGAAAAGAAGCAAGAAAAGGGTCTCCTCTGTTTTAATAGTTATGGTATACTCACAAGAATTTCGCGAATGAGTTTTCACATACCTGGTTCTCTTCCCAGCTTTGTATGTGGTGGCTTGGAGACAAGGAAAAGACTGGCCAGAAATATATTACTATCTCTGATTCCTGGCAGTGTTATTTTTTGTGCTTTTTCAGTCCAATTCAACTAATATTTATGATTCAGGCTCTGTGCTATGTGATAGCAACACAGAGATGATTAATATATAGCTTCTGTGCTCTGTGAGTTCAACATCTAAATAATTAAACAGCATTCATGCAATAGGAGCATAATAGAGGCAGAAAATAGTAAAGAGAGAGGCTGGCTCCATCTGGGGTGGGTGGGAGGTCAGGAAGATTTCACAAAGGCAGCCTCATGAGATGACAGAATTTGAACTCCATAAATTAGAAATTTAAAAGTTAAGATGCGTTTTAACTGGTACTAAAAAATCTAGGCATGAAATGTACAAGGAAAGCTTAAACTGGAGAATATTAATGGGCAGCTAACTGCTACTTAACTCAATAACAATCATTGGGAATTGCAAGAGGCAAGAGCAGCTCAAATAAACAGCAACAACAAGAAAAAAAATGGATAAATACCTTAGTGCTTTGGGTGTTGATAATTAAAGAACTTCTATCATGACAAGACAACAGAGAAGACTCCACCTTGTGTCCTAGGGGTAGGTAGATGCCTTGAAAATCAGCATTTTGTGGATGAGTAAGAATCTAGTATGCATGCCTTTTGGGAAGCAACATTTTGTGTTGCTCTCAGACTTAAACCAGTGTTGTCATTATCTGATACCTCTGTTCCCAGCTGCATTACCATCACCTCACATACAGCAGGTGCTCAATAAATAATAAAAATAAGAGCCATCATTTTTTACTGAGTTTAGCTTTTTATGTGTCAGGACTGCTCTCTCTTGGTATTAACAATCTGAACTAGGAATCACACAGAGAACTTACATTCCCAGAACTTATATTCAACATGCAAGTACACACTCTTCATGGGCAACTTCATCCAGTGTCATGGTTTTAGCTATAGCGTACTTAAAAGAACCTTCAAATGGTTATGTCCCAAGCTCTGTTTTTCAAAGATTTAAGCAAGACCCACATGATGAAAATAAAATTAATTTCAATGATGACGACACACATTAGGTGGGCTTTGCATGGAGGATTTTATAGGTTTTGTGATATAACATCAAGTTTTCACTTAAGATGCAGAAACTATAACCATTTTAGTAGCCTAGCAAAATCTCTCTCTCTCCCCCCCTCTCTTTCTCTCTCTCTCCATGTATGAAAAGTTAAATGACTGAAATCATGTTAGAAACCTTGCAAACAAAGCATAAACATAACATGACATGGACATATAAAACATTTTCTACTATGACACTGACTCTGCAAAACAAAATAGCATCTTTTGAATGACAGTAGGTGAAATGTGTTTAATAAAGTAGGTCAACTGAACACCTCAGGCCAACACCAATCTATTTACTAGCCACCACCTCTTATGATGATTTTCTTAGCATCCTACAACTTATAATCTAGAGTCCCAATTTAATAACACAGCGTAGTGGTAGTTTAAAAAAAAAAAAGCTTAAATACATTTCAAATGATGAGTTTAAAGGGGTACTTGCTTTTCCTATAGAAACTCTAAGAAACAAAGTTTGCAGAGTAGAAAAATATAAATTAACGGATAGGAAAAAAAAAAGAAAAAAAAGGAGGGAGGGATCTGGAAGGTTAAGTAAATTATCCAATGCCTAACAACTGGAGAGTGATCCAGGCATTAAACCCATGTCTGCCTGTTGAATGAGGGCGGTGGCAGAAAGCAAAGAATCTTTGAAAATGGGACAATTAGACAACACAGGCAAGTAGCAACCTTAGCTTGAGTCATTTCCCTTCCTAAGCCTTTCTCAAAACACCTTATAAAGAAACATCAAGCAAAAGTTACCTTCCTTCCCTTCCCTTTTTTCCTTTCCCATCCCTTCCTTTCCCATCCCTTCCCTTCCCTTTCCTTCCCTCCCCTTTCCTTCCCTCCCCTTCCCAATTTCTGGAACAAGTACTTTGGGGAAAGAAACAGCTTTAAAATTCAGTTATATAAAATATCAAAGGAAGTTACAATAAGAAACCCAATGATCCACAAACCAAAACATCAGCTAACATCATTGAAAACTTGTTAATATGAAAACTTTTATTTGAAAACTTTCCCAACACGTTTGGAAAAACACTAGTCCTAAGGATGATGTGCATGCATGCTACACATGCACAAAGGTTCCACTAGGAAGAAGTCTGGGAAACGCTCTTGATTATAACTCCTCCCACATTCCTCTTGGTAGATCATTGACATCGAAACTTTGGAGATTTTTTAAATTTTAACTCAGGATTTCCCAAACTTATTTGACCTTTTGAAAACATACACATGGTTCTGTTTTTTCAGAAAACTGATTAAATATTATGGAAACCACTGGTTTGTGGAAACCCCTTAAAAAGTACTGTTATGGCCTGCATCTGATCATATATATGGTGTTATTTGAGGACTATATAAAGTTTCTTCCATCCCACAGTAGTTATAAGGCCTAAAATATCAAGAACTATTAGAAGCTGTTGACTTTTGAGGACTTCATTACTAAACAATTCTCAGGAATAAAGCCTAGAGATAACAAGCACAATCAATGATCAATAAGGAATCCCAACTAGACCCTTAGTTGCCTAGATACTATCCAATTCCACATGGAGAGAAGAGGCTGGCCAAGGGCAGGCTGAACACAGTCTGGTGCTATCAGTATATGTAGTCAGTCTCTCCAAACCATGGAATTGTTTGTCATAAATACCGCTTCAATATCATTTTCACTACAATCAACCTAGCCTGGATTTTCGTTACCCCCGCACCTGTCTCTTACAGGCTCTCTTTTATTATTCATCACGCACATACCCACCAAACAGATTTCCCCTTTTCTCCCCTGCTTGAAGAATCTAGAATGATACTCCACTGCCCATTAAGTCAGAAACCTAACCTCAGCATTCAAACCTAACCTTTGTTAGCCATATTCCTCTGACTTTAATTTTCACTGCTCCCCTTCCCTTCACTGTAGACAGCTTCTTAAAGTTTTCTCTCTGAGTTCTGGGCTCTTTCTGCCTTCCTTTATTTTCTTTTTATATTCTCTCTTTCTCACTTCCTATCCAAACTCCACTCATCTTCCTAATTCTACTCCCCTCAAGAAGGCCTCTAGTACCTTCACCCAACACTAATCTCTCTTTCCTGTACCACAGAGTTAAGGGTGTTGTTAAATGCATTTAGCATTGGACTGTATAATTCTATTTTGTTCTCCATTATAATTGTGTATGTTTTGTTCCCCTCTCATCACTCCTTGCTTCTAAATACAAGTCTCTTCAGAGAGCAAACCTTGTCATAATCTTAATTTGTATTCCCTACCACATTCATCATTCACTGGAAACATAAGAAGCACTTCCTCAATTATAGACTGGAATGAAAACAAAATGATAATTATAAATGGATATGATGTCATTATTGAAGAATGCCAAATAGGAACTTTACTTGATAATACTTTACCGGTATTAATTTTAAGATATTCTATACTGTAAGTAGTAAAATTAGATGCCATTATATACTAGTCTATAGTTCAGATCTTTCATCATTTCAGACTAACTTCCTCCAAATGAACTCAAAGACCTCTTTTTCTCTTAAGAAGGGATGGAAACAAAGAACTAATCATGGCTCTTAGTTTTCAGATCTCCAAAGTCCAGGGTTATGTGGCAGACTGACTCTAAGATGTTTGTATATGACCTCGATCAATCCAAAACCCCTTAGCACTACTTTGACAATCTCTGTATGGCTGCCACTAACTTTCAGACCTTGTCGTGTGACAACAAAGACCAGGTTCCTCCTAAAGGTGGTCAAAGAGGGCATGGTGCAGGATCTCGGCGGAGTCATCCATTGTGAATTTTGAACAAAGAAAACTTCATTTGAAAATGCAACTTTGAGTCTGAGGGCTGTTTTTCATAGCCTTCTTGATGTACTTTATCCTACAAGTACTTTCAAGTGGTGACATTTTTAACTTTTAATTCAAACAAACAAACAAAAACATTTCAGCTCTTTCCACTTTTTCCCCCTATTGATTTGGGGTCAATACTATTGCACAAAATTGTGTAATTCAATTTTGAGAATTGAATTGGAATGATATTTCAAAGAGAATTGTATATAATGATGTTTTTTAAGTTATTTAATCTAAAAGTTGTTTAATTATCCCAGCCTCTTGATATCCATGCCCTTATGTAATCCCCTTTCCTGGAGTGTGGGTAGGACCTATGACTTGCTTTTAACCAACAGACTTAGGCACAGGGATGAGATGTCACTTTCATGATTGTTTTACGTAAGACTGCAACCTCTGTCCTGCTAGCTAACTCTTTTGCCTTTTTCGCTGGTAGACTTTGATGAAGCAAGTAACCATTTTGTTCAGGATTTTCTTTTCTTCTTTTTTTTTTGCCTTTTTTTTTTAGGGCCGCACCCGTGGCATATGGAGGTTCTCAGGCTAGCCGTCTAATTGCAGCTACAGCTGCTGGCCTGTGCCACAGCCACAGAAATACAGGATCTGAGCTGCATCTGTGACCTACACCACAGCCCACAGCAATGCTGGATCCTTAACACACTCAGCAAGACCAGGGATTGAACCTGTGTCCTCATGGTGCTAGTCAGATTCGTTAACTGCTGAGCCATGATGGGAACTCAGAAAGAAGCCATTTTGGAGAGGCTCACATGAGAGAACTGAGTGTGTCCTCCAGCCAAAAGTAAGCCAGGAACTGAAGCCCTCATTCCACCAGAACAACCCTCCAGAAACAGAACTCTGCCAACAAACACGTGAGCTTGGAAGTAGATACTCCCCTAGTTGATTCCTCAGAAGACTCAGGCCTGACCAAGACCTTGATGACGCCCCATGAGAGCCCTGGGTGCAGAGAACCAAGCTAAGCTGTGCCCAGATTCCTGATGCACTGATGCTGTGAGATGATCAAGGTTGTTTTAACCCATTAAGTTTGTAGTGGTTTATAGGCAGTGATGGAAAACACATACAGGATGTTAAAGGATATCTGTGTGATTCCTTCCATTAAAGGTATACCTGTCAAAAGAACCAACCTTGTGATTCAGATACTCAGTGTGGAACCTCATGTCATGGAAGCCCTACTGTCATGCAGGAGAGATTAAGAATGTCTTCTGTAGGACCTGGTGGAAGCGTGAAGGAATAGGCAACCATCGTTAGGATTCACATTGTAACTTTGAAATCTTGGCCTCAGTGTTCAAACAGTAAAGTTTAGAAGAGGCTGGCAATTTGGCCACATTAAAAGAGTCTATGTCAGATATCTGTCAATCGCCAAACATTTTTAAAGGAGCTAAAGGTACACAGTATAGCAGTAAGGTGAGCCTTTCATGACTAAGTATATAAATGATATGTGATGTACATTAATTGGTAGATATCTACTAACCAGCTACTCTTTGGGAGAGAAAACTGAAGCGACTGAAAAACTAGGGAGTAGAGAATTGCCAGTTAGAAAACACTGTGACTTTTTTAAACAGGTGCACAGATTATATCACCATATAATTGGCTCTTTGTGGTAGTCTGGTTTGTTACTATTTGGCAGTGGGGAGAGTCCCCAGACATTTTAAATCTTTCTCCTAAGAATTTATGATTTATTTGGTGAAACAATAGTTCCTAGACTTCTGGATTTCAAGAATCAGGAAAAATAAAAATTAAAAATATAGGTAGTTAGATGAATAAATGGATTGAGTTTACTCAATAGACATTAAGTTCATTTTGCCAAGTTAGGACACTGAAAACAAAACAACATATGTTGTCACTGTCATTTCAAATGAAAGGACAACTGAACCAGAAGTGGTAAAGTCATAATCTCAAAACAAAACTTTGATTTCAATAAATCCATCTCAGAGTTCTCTTTGTGGCTCAGCAGTAACAAACCGCGACTAGTATCCATGAGGACACGGGTTCGATCCCTGGCCTTACTCAATGGGTTAAAGGATCCGGTGCTGCCGTGATGTGTAGTGTAGGTCACAGATGCTGCTTGGATCCCGCATTGCTGTGGCTGTGGTATAGGCAGGCAGCTACAGCTCCGATTCGACCCCCAGCCTGGGAACTTCCATATGCCGTGGGTACAGCCCTAAAAAAATAAAATAAAATAAAATAAATCCATCTTTAGGAAAAATTCACCACATTGTCCATATTTTTCTCCTTCCTTGCCAGCTCAACACAGCATCTGGAAACCCTGGGCTGAAGAAATATCCTAATAGAGCAAAAGATAATGGTCTTTTGACCTAAGCCTGCCTAGACCACCTCTCAGGAGGTTCAACTTATTTAGGAAATTCAAGGTGAACTTTTTTTTAATATAAAGTCCAGATGTATAAGTGACAATAGCTGATGATTACTAAGAAGTTTACCAAAGGATATGTTTCTTTCAGCCTTGTTCTGAAGTACATTTTGAGACCTTTAAAAATGTAACGATTATTAAGGCTCAGATATTTTAACAAAATTCTTTCCCTTCCCTCACAGGACAGACACGGTTAGACAGAAATGTTACTCTGGTCACTGCCTCAGTTGTCTCTTCTACTGGGAGGACATTTTACGGAGACCCAGAAGTGACAACCCAGATACCACAGCATCCAGGTGGCAGCCATCTAGAATCAAGGTATGGAAGTTCAAAGAAAATTACCTCTGGAGAACTCCAAACCCAAGTCTAAATGTCAAGTGATGACAAGCATCATATCCACATTGTACACTGCTCCCTAAGAAACAAAAGGAAGTCCCCACGGGCCTACAAGTCCTCAAAGCTCAACAGACTCTTTGGTGAAGTCTGGTAGCAGAAGTCCAACCTGGCTGGATAGGTATGTCAGCCTCTGACCCCCTAATACATCAGCAAGCGTGCAGATAGCTCAGCCACCGATGTTGACAGGATTTTGGACTCTGTCACAGAACTTCAATGGAAAGAGCTCAATCATCGCACGGGTTTGGTTCCCTTCTACTTCTTTGGAGGTGACCTCTCCTGGTGCCTGTCAGCCCACTCAGACACCTTCGGGAGCTGCAGCTGAAGGGAGCACGCAGGCATCTGCTGTGGAAAAGAGCAATACCTGAGATAAATGTCAGGGCCAGCACGAAGCTGACTGGCACACATTAAAATGCAACATAATAGTGTACTTGTCGCAGTGGCCCTCTCCTGCAGTTGGCTCATGAGGAATAATGATGGCTTTCTGACAGAAGCAGGGACTCTGCCGCTTGATAACATTGTCACACTGACGGTCTGAAGTGGCCCTACTGTCGCCTGCATTTGGCTGGAAACAGCAGTCATTCACTCTTTCAGGCAGGGTGCTGAAAACAGACAAACAGCCATGCACAACTCTGTCCATTCTGAAAGGCTTTAGTAAAGCATTCTATGCCATAATTTCCATTGTTGTTCTTCTCCCACTGTTTATAAAATATGGCTAGGAATGGGACTATAAACTAACATTACAATGAAGAGCTTCAAACAACAAACACCGGAGCTGAGTTTTCCAGGGAGAGGATTACCAAGCTTCCTACAGAGGCAGGCACACCCTGGCACACACGGCCACCTGGCTTTATTAAAGCAGTCCTTTCCTGAGAAAAGAACATTGCCAGGGAAATAATGAATTAATTTGGCATTTCCTCCGGTCTCACTCAGCACGCAGTGTGCTTCCCTAAGCATGAAAACAGCACATCTTCACAGAAACGTTTCTAGAATGATGTGCCTTCTCATAGAAAAGATCAATTTGAATAGATCCAATCCCCAAGAGTGCAATTCAGTAAGAAAAGTTTTCAACTAAAGTCAAGACAGAGTGTCCAACTAGTTTTCAAGCCCAGCGTAGACCACTATCTTTGTTCATATTTCAGTTTATCAACCCCCTCTTGTTCCCTCCCTCCCTCACTAAGCACACACACACGTTTATTTGTGGCTCTTGGTATACTGAGAACAAAGCTCTTGCTGTGTCAGCATAAAGGCTATTGCTGTTGAAGTGGGAGAAAAAAAAAAGGTGTGCTCCAATATAGGAAATGGAAACCTAAAGTTATTGAATGTGACTTTTGCCTGAGAGACCATATTTGGGTTGTTGAAGGTTAGAATAAGAGAGATGAAATAGTATTATAAAGTGGGGATAGGGGAGAATTGAGAAAGAGAGAAACTGGTTGACTGCAATCCTAGCTGGTGGGTACAGTGTTGAAAACACAGATCTGAGAGGTGGAAGGCCATACATAGTAGAGAACAGCCAAAGTGGAATTAGAGCTTAAAAGTATAATTAGCAGATTGAGGGCTGGAAGCCATGCATTGCAACAAGGAAGAGAGAATTATAAATGGCTGAGGAGAGGATAGAAATCCAGAAGCCAGTGTTATGCTGCCGAGGAGAGAGGCTGTAACTGCCTGAATCAAGTACAAGAGGACAAAACATACAACCCACCAACATGAGGATAAATTAAATGAAAAATCCAACAGGTAGGGTTTTTTTCTTTTTCTTTTTCTTTCATTCTTAGTTCAAGGGTTGTTGCAACTGAATTTCCAAGGCTGGTTTTTGCCTGGCTTTCACCACAGAGACCTAACTGCTAAGAAAGCAGAAAGCTAAAAACTCTCTAAGACCTGATTCCAGTATTCTCTGCATTTTCTGAGCCAATAACATATGATACCATAAACACAGGACTTATTATTGCCATCCTCCATCTCCTGATAGGTGCCTGAGAACACCTACCCCAAGTAACTTTAATATTTACAAAATCAGGAACCATGGCTGGGTAAATTACCTCAATAGCTAAGAGCCCCATACTAACAAGCAGAGGGTATAAAGTAGTGGTTTCCAGATGCAACTGCCCATTAGAATCACCTGGTCAGGTTGTTAAACCTCCCCATTCCAATGATGTAGGTCAAAGGGCACAAATTTTCCATTATCTTGATATTTGTGATCATTCTACAGTGTATATATGTATATCAAATCATCACATTTTAAACTTTAAATATATACAATTACATTTGTCAATTATTCCTCAATAAAGTTACAAAAAACAGAAGAAGGAAAACCAATAATACACATGCATACAAAATTCCCCATTCCAAGGTTGTGTCCTAGACCAATTAAATAAAAATTTCTGGGGTGGGAGAGAAGCATTCTTTTTTTAAAGTTTGAGAACCACTGGTATTGAGAAATCCATGTGGCCTCACTGACTTTGATCAGCTCCACACCTCTGGATGGCACTCTCAACCCATCCTGTCCAATCCCTCAAACACTGGCCTGTAGACCTTAGAAAGTTCCAAGGTAAACGTGGACAGCTCAGCACCAATTCATCTCCTCACCCAGCAGAGCCACTCTTAGGTACCAAGAGAGTCAAAAGCTCAATGATAAAGACCAGTGGAGGCAGTTTCAGAAAGCAAGCAGCAGATTCAAGTCTGCAAAAGAAATTTAACCACCTAAGCTTTCGTAGATATCCTCTAAGTATTACTGCAGGTATCATTTTTAGGGTCAAAAGTGGGGAGGTCTTCTTTTCAATTTTATGGCTGACAAACAGTAATTGGACAACTAACGATGCTTTTCTGCCCTTTGGGATTTTTTGCTATACATTTAGTATTCTCTCTTAGTGAGAGGTAACTTACTAACAGTCAAGGTTTGCTCTGATCCCATGGGCTTCTTCTATATTCTCAGGGACCCAAATCAGAATGTCTTAGTCTGCGGCCCCCTTACAGTCACTCTTGAAAACTCTATTAACTCTGAGTGGAAAGAAATTCTAAGAATTCCCTGCCCGATTTTTTTTTCACATCAATTGAAGCTATAAAGGCTGACAGCTCTTCATTAATCCAAACACACAAAATGATACTAGATATATCATGCTTTCTATACTGTCATCTGTTTGCCACATCATGCACTACAAACCCTTTTCTACAGTAAATGTTTATGACTCCATTCTCTATTAGGGTGATTTTGTTAGTCTTGACTTTAAAAGTTACTTCTGAGTCAAAACTCCAACACCTCCTACAGCTCTTTAGCATAACTCTCTCTACACCATTCTCCTTATGTCCTAGTACTTGTAATTCTCCTAAACTATTCTGGCATTTGTGGTATTATGCCTATAAAAAAAAAAAAAAAAACTTGTGATGGCTCCCCAATGCCAACTAATGAAGTTCACGCTCCTTTCAAAATATTCCATAACCTTATTCCAACCTTAATTCTGAGTCTTTTAGTTAACTGATCTCTTACTGTCCCTGGAACACGCCATGATTGGGCCCATCGATGTACTGGCAGGTGCAATTACCTTCAAACTGAGGTCATCTCCCCACTGCTCTACACTAGATTGGTTGGGTAAAAGGGTTCCCTTGCTTGATTCTATGTCATGAGTTCTTAACCTGAAGTCTGTCCACTCCCTAGGGTCCTTAAATGGATTTGTGAGGCATGCATACCTCTTGGAATTATTACATGGAATTGTGCATGCACGTGGTAGGCTGGAACTCTGGTGGCCTGTCCTGAACCATGACTCCCAGCCCATTATTCATGTGCTTATGTAGTTTCCTTCCATGAAACTGGGCAAGCTCTGTGATCTACTTTAACCAATAGAATTTGGAAGAAGAAATGTCTCTGAGCCAGTTTTGAGATCTAGCCTTAAGATTTTAAGCTCTGAGGAAAGCCAGCTGCCATGTAAAAATTCCGGGGACCTTGAGAAAGTCCAAGTAGCCACATGGAGAGGCCCGTAAGGAAGACAACTGAAGCCCATGGCCAAAAGCTAGCAGCTGGCACCAACTCTCAGCCACATGAGTGAGGACTTTCTGGAATTTCCAGCTGTCCCAGTGTTCCAGCTGATAACAGATGAAGCAGAAGAATCACCCATCAATGCGTGCAATCATGAGAAAATTTTAAAAAACAAAAACAGTTGTTCTGAGGCAGTTTGTTTCACAGTAATAGACAGTAAAACAGAAGATATGTGGGTGTTCCTGAGTGCATATTTTTCTAGGAAAAGGATTCAGATTCTCAAAGGAATTAGTGATACAAGACAAGTTAAGTATCTTTATATGAGCAGGTCCCTGTAAAGCATTTAAAATAGTACCTGCCATATGGTAAGCACTGAGTAAGTGTTTAGCTATTATTATTATGTAGCCAACAGTCTGCTCTAAATACTTCAAGGAAGAATTTCAGGAAGGCAAGTCATCACTATGGTTGAGAGAAAAGCCAAAATTATAATTCAGAAAAAGGAAAACAAAAATCTGTGCATTAAATCTAAAGAGTGAGTAGAAAATAGGATAAGCAGCCCTGAGTCAGGAAATTCAAAAATAGGGTGGACAAAAATTGAAAAGATCATACGGGAAAGTTCAAGACTCGGCTTGTATAGAAAGTATACATGGAGTTCCCATCATGGCTTGGTGGAAATGAATCTGACCAGCATCCATAACCACATGGGTTCAATCCCTGGCCTTGTTCAGTGGCTTAAGGATCCGGCATTGCCATGAGCTGTGGTGCTGGTCACAGATGCGGTTTGGATCCTGCATTGCTGTGGCTGTGGAATAGGCCAGCAGCTATAGCTCTAATTCAGCCCCTAGCCTGGGAACCCCCATTTGCCATGGGCGTGGTCCTAAAAAGACAAAAAAAAAAAAAAAAAAAGGTGTACACGAGGAACTCTCCTTTTTCCCCTCCATATGAAGTACTTAACTATGACCTGGACCAGTGTGAACTGATCGGTTTGGAATAAAGCCCCGAGGCCACTGAAGGATGCAAGGATAGTGAAGATGGGGCTGACTTTTAGATGGAGAGGAAGTAAGTTGTAGGAGTGCATGACCACCAGCCCCTTCATTTTCAGTGAGGCAAGAAATCATTCTCCTTGAGTGACCAGGAATGGGAAGGGTGCTGAGAAACCTGCTGAAGGTTCAAAATATCCACCAAAGGAACAAACTGAAACTGCCAGCCAGAGATGAGTGAAATGATGGACAAGTGGCATGGAGGGCCCAAATGGAGCTGCAGGGCCTAGAATGAAATGTAGGTCATGGCTCACAAACAGACATCTCACCAGAATCCTCCTTGACTTGCAAAAATGACAGGCTGGTGGTCATCTGTTTCTGGAGATGATAAGTGTAAGCAGGATGGGCATTTACCAGCACTGCTGTCGGGAGGAACTGGACATTGGGTTCAAGAGCAACCCACAGGACTGTCAAAGTCCCTTCTTGCCCAAGGACTGCCTAGCATTTGCTGGCTTCTTGACCTCAGGCAGATTACTTAGGCATTCTATGCTTTAGGCTCCTCATTTGGAGACTCAGAATGACTGTTTTGAGGATTATGTAAAAATCGTGAATTGAAAGGACTTGTTACAATGTTAGCCATTATTATTATTATTCCATAGACCAAATACAGTAGTGTCTTTTTCTTTTGGAGACTCAACTGCCACTCTTTGGAGCATTTTGTGAATTTTATACCTCTCCGTTATTAGGCACACCCAAAGATTATTCCTTTTAAATGAAAATATACTTCTCTATGTTTCCATAATCATATAGTAGTTTCCACAGTAACCATTATCCAAAGCTACTAGAATCAATTGTCAAAAGTTATGTCCAGCTTTATGCATTTATTCTTGGACTTCCCACACACGCCAATAAAAAGTTGAATTCTGGTATTGATTTCTCTATTCAGCCAATGATGTTTCCCTTTCTTTTGGGGATAAAGTAACCGCACGTGTGCGCGCGCGCACACACACACACACACAGTCCTTGTAAGAGCTTAAATATGAGACTTCAGATAGTGGTTAAGTCCCTGGATATAAAATCTCACTAGTCTGGTTGATTTTATGTGTCAGTGTGGTGGGGTTACAAAGCCTGGCTTTTGGTAAAACATTATTCTGGATGGATCTGGCAGGGGGTCTGTGGATGAGATTTAGATTTAAATTGGTTGACTCTGAGTAAAGCCTGTTGCCCTCCCTAGTATGGATGGGCCTCATCCAATCAACTGAAATAATTTAGAACAAATGAATGAATTCCTCCCAGCAAGGGGGAATTTTGTCAGCAGATGGTCTTCAGCCTTCATCTGCAACACCAGCTCTTCTGTTCTCCAGCCTGCCAGCCCATCCTGCAGATTTTGGACTTGGTGGTCTCCATAATTACCTGTGCTAGTTCCTTACAATAAATCTCTCCCCCACATTATTTCCAGTGTTCTCCTGATGGGCCACTTGAAGACCTAAGATGATTAAAGTTTATTTAATGGAGACCTAATAGGTAACAATATATAGCAAACCCTTGGCCCCAAATTCTTTTTTGACTGTGAATTTATGGAAATGTGGAAAGATTTCCTCAGGAGAGTATCTGGAGATTAAGAAAGGCATTAAATCAAACTTGATGCCCTTTGCATTTGTGAATCTTAATCTTCTATGGCAGCACCATTTTGCCTATCAGATTGTGGAATGCTTTACCTCTAGAATGATAGTCTCAGGTTCTTATAATATCTACATTTTGCCCAAGGTGTTTTATAAATGTAGCAAAGTCTGCCATCGCAGAGATAATATTCTTTCCACATAACCCATGTCTGAGGGCCTCTGGGTTCCATGCTAGCTAGCATTTCTCCCATATTTCAGGCAATACAACTCTCTGTATTATTTGTCAGAAAGGCTCTGTCATACATATTCAGAAACATTTGACTGGGAGACAAAGGCAGTGAACACTACGCTATAGGTAGAAGTAACTCCTAACAATTATTTTCTGTTCCATTTCAGATCATAATGACTTTCCATCTATCGTTTAAATGAGTATTTCTGAGCCACAGAAACATTTTTGAAAATCACTAAAAACCAAATTTATTATGCATCCAATTTTAATTTCGCATCTTGTCTTGGTTTAATGTCAGATTTTTTTTTTCACTGTACCTGTTCATAATTTTTCACTTTCTTCTGTCCTTCCCTATTTGCTGTTATTTTTTTTGTGGGGTTCTGTGCTGTTGCGCTTACCTTCTCCTTGCTTTTCTCAGACTTTTTTTCAGCTAAAGTACAAATAGAATTCCACTATTTTTTTTTAATTCAGCTTTTGCTCACTGAAGCTCTTTTCCCCAGCTGTCAAGATACTACCTCTCCAAATCTATACTTCCCCTAGTAATTTTATTCCCCATCCCTTATACAATGGTTTCTACATTTCTTATTATCTCCTTCCTTCATAGCCTTTTTCTTATTATCTCCTTCCTTCATAGCCTTTTTCTTATTATCTCCTTCCTTCATAGCCTTTTTCTTGGTAGTTGAGAAAATTAGGAAAAGTCAGCTAAACTGTGATCATTTCTGGCCATTATTATTCTTCATAATTATTAATGACGTGAACACCAAGTAATACGATACATTCCAAGCTGCAGAATATACAAGTCTTACTCTAACTTCTCTACCTTCAGCTTGTTCATCTAGAAGGGTTTTATAACAATGATAATATGTGCCTCAGAGGACTGGTGCTAGGATTACCTAAGATTAGCATTTTCAAGTATGTTATAAACTATGAAAGTGATAATATGGAGTTAGTATCTAGTCATCCAGGTGTGTATTCACCCAGAGACTTCCTGTGGATTAAAAATTAAATTAAAAACTCTGCCATAACAAGTAAATAAAGAAACTAAACAGCACACAATTAACAAACTTAGTCTCAATTGTGCTACATTCTTTCTGTCACCTAGAAACTAATTAGTACGACATAATCACATACTTCTTGCCCAGTAAACATACACGTCCCAGAGGAACAAATGATTTGTATCATGAATCACTGGCCACTGCTTACTGGTAATTATCATATAAATGAGGTGCTTCAAGTTGACCTCTGATTCCCAAGCCCTTTTCTGAGCCAGCAAAAAAACACCAGTTATGTAAAAACTTGATAAAATTTAAATTACTTTTCTATTTTCTAGCCTCGCCTTCTGGATAGTCTTTTGATAAAAAAAAAAAAATAGATTGCCACCCCTACAAAAAGCCCATCAAAACTGATACTAATTTACTAAACTATTAGTGGGCAGTGGTATGTTTAGAAATGGCTTCCACAGTTTAAAAAAAAAATTCAAGAAAATTTGTAATAAAGCTCCAAGAGTAAACATTCACCTTAGCTCTATGGAAGTGGCAGTGTTCAAGCCATTCTATAAGAATTTCTAAGTCACCTTACTTATCTCACCCCTGGTTTCTTCCTCTGTACAATTAAGTGGTTAAATCAGGTGACTTTACAGTTCCTTCCTGCCCTGACATTCCTTGATTATGAATCTTGAAGAAAGAAAAATACCTGTAACATACTTTAACAGTCATTTAAAATAGTTGCTCACAACATGAGCTGCATATTGAGGTCACCTTGGGAGCTTTAAAAAATACTGACGCTACGGCTCCACCCCCAGAGAGTGCGAATTGATTGGTCTGGGTGTAGCCTAGCCACCAAGGATGGTAAAAGCTCTAATGTACAGCCAAGATCAAGAAGCACTTATTAATTACTACATACTTTTTGGATGTGGGTGGTTTTCTTTCTTTTCTTGCCTCATTTGAAGAAGCTAAATTATCTCTCTGAGGCTGCCTTGTCATTCTGAAACATAGAGAATCTGACCTACTGGCATGACTGCGGAAACCCTGAAATGAGAGCAGTGACGGTACATGGCAGGGCAGTGGCTCATAGGAGGGATGCAAGGAAGTATCATTTATTTCCTTCCATCTACTTCTTAGGCAGCCCCCCTCCCCGCCCCAGACCTCCAAAGACTCGGGTCTCCCTACACTACTTATCAAATGTTGGGATATCACTAAAAGAACTTAAATATCTGAAGTAGAATTTTCCAAACTATTCCATCAATTCAAATGAAAACACAATGAAGGCAGAGACACAGTCACCATTATTTCCCCAATACTTAGAACAAATATATATTCAAAGGAGAGATGAACTGGTCAATGTTTCTATAGGACTTTGATCTCTGTCCCTCCCACCACCTCCAAAACACACACGCACACACACACACACACACTCCACCACCTCTGCTTTTCACCGATGTAAAGGATCTGAGCCTCATGGACCACATCTTTTTCTTTCCCCTCATTGTGGTCTCCCTACTACCTTTCACTGGAGACATACTACCCTGTAGATAGTATGGTATAGATAATGTCATTTAGAACGTTTCAATAAAATACTCACTGGATAAATGAATAAATGGACTCATATTTCCTCATACATGAGTTTGCGATATGATTAGAGAAATACTAAGAAATGATAGATGTAGAGAAAACACACCTTGGAAGTTGCAAAGTCACCTGAGGTATGAATTTGTAGCCCCGAGTGAGAGCCTCCAACCGATGACAAGAGAGCCCCCAAATCAACAAAAAGATAAAGGCAGAATTTTTTTTTATCACACTGAGCCTCCACTGAAGGGGTCTCTGCTAACAGCTTATGTCAGCCCAGTCCTTGATTTCAGAGCTCATTATGTGACAGATGCGCAGGGCCAGACATCGAAGAGAAGAACAATATTCCATCAGCCGATGTTCTCAATCAGACTAATTCATGTTTTCTCTTTCAAGAGGAGAATGTGAAAATGGAGAATGGTTGAAGCCTGAAGTTATCAGTGAACAAGGGGAAAAACAGACACATTTCGAATGTTCCAGTCTTTCCACCCATCAGCTCCAAGATAATAACAGTGTCCACTTCATCATTTTGTTCATACAGTCAAATATGCACCGAGGATTCTTACCAGGCATCTTCAACTACCCGCCTGATTACTGGACGAGCCGGACTGTCTTTGGCAGTTTGTTCCTGTGCTCACTGATGACTTGAGAAGGGAGTAGGTTATGAAATACTTAACAGTGGGTAAGATGGTTGAACCGTCTGGCACGCCGCTCTTATGTGCCTTTATAAATCATTTCAGCACCAAATAGCGTTTATCCTAATCATCTCTGGGAATCACGGCGTGAATAATCACTTGTGATTATGGAAACACCAAGGGGGATTCGTCTCCGTGCCCCTCTGCATGGCCATCTTTTACACCCCCATCCCCACCCCCAGGGTTCACACACCTAGAATGAACAGGAAGGAACTATTCAAAATAAACCAGATGGATCTGGAGAAGCAAGGCTCTTTTTAAAGATTGTGTAAATAGGTCAATGTTCTTCGTAAGGAAACAAATTGCTAGTCCTGGGCACCACAGACAAGGAGTGAGGGGGAGGAGAAGCCAAGTGCCACCCTCGCCCGGGGAAGCAGAGGTGATTCATCTACCTTGAAGAGGGCCTTGTGCTCGTTAAGCCCACCGGGGAAATATTTAGGGAACCTGAGCAGCAATTTTCTAAATGAGAGGTAATTTCCTTAATGAATCTTTTCCCCAAACCTTTCCGAAGATAATTAGGTGTAATTTCAAAGGTAGAAACAGTCCTGAAGGGGCCAGAAATGACTTGTCCACAGTCACACCACGAACTTTAATGACACACATCTGCTTCTGATGCCACTGGATCACACTCCTGACTCTGAGCGAGGATGATGAACTGGGGCAGATGCCCGAATAAATCATCAAAGCAACCGCCAAAGGCTTGCTTCCAGAACCATCTGGGTTATTAATGGGAACCTGCCCGATATGGTCACATTTTCTTTCTACCCTTTACATCCTACTGTTGCTTATTCACAGATGTTGAATAAGCAAGAGAAATGTCCCTTTGACTTCTCAAAATAAGAGACTAAATTAATCACATTCTACTCAAAAGGCAATTCACTGAATATGTAGGTTTCAAAGGAATATTAGAAAGCTTTTGTTTTCTCTGTCCCTTATATATATTTTTTAGCAGCACATAGGTTAATAAGCAGTGAAAACAGTTTCTCTAGAAGCATTTTTTGTTTCTTTATGGAACAGGATCAGATTTTTTTCCCTCTACCTCATCTTTACATTATCTCTCACATCCCTTTGAAGATTATGGCAATATTGAGAAATACAGTAAACTGATTCTCTTATCAGAAAACAGAATTGTGCAAGAGGAAGTAGACAGGCTGAAGAAGTACAAAGCCTGGGCTCGAATTCCAGTCCTGCTACTTGCCCTGAATAGACCCTTTCCCAACAATGCACTGCAAGTTTCTTCATCTCTTCATAAGCCACCTCACACACTTACTGTGCACACAGAAATTACGACTGCCACACACAGTGTCTGGCTCATCAGAGTTATCTCAAAGTCACATGCCTTCTCTTCCTCTCAAAATTTTAATAAGTGAAATCCTGGTATACTCCCAATTGGCTTCGATTTTGTGGAGACATTAGGAAATTTAGCCAGCCGTCCTACAAAAGCATTGTGAACAAGAATGCCAACTGAGGTAAGAATCAGAGATGTTTGGGATGGGGGAGTGAGCTGGAATCATGCTCACTTGGTCATTTACATGGAACCTCGGGCAAATTCCTCATGCGTTAGTTTTTTCATTTGTGAAAAACAGTACAAATAGTAGTTGCTATTCTGACTTCACACATATCTTGGAAGAACAAAATGATGTGCTTAGTAAATGATGAGAGTGTCAAGTATAATTCGTAAACATAGCATAACAATAAGAGCATGTGTAATCTCCTTTCAGCTTCTTTCAACTATATGCATTCCAAACCTATTGCTTTGTGCAACAATGTTCAACTTTACTTCTATCATTTTCTTGAACAAAGTCTATATGATCTTTGACTTTGATTTAAAAATATTTGTGTATATAGTGTGTATGTACACACACAAACAGACATATATAAAGAACACGGGGTGATAAAAGATGTCTTTGAGGCAGAAAGCCTTTACAATTTACTTAGAATTTGTCTGTTTTTTCAGGACTAGAAACCACTAAGTAAAAATTTCAAACTTTAAAGCTGGATGGCTGTTAATCACAGAATATTATTAATAACAATAGTTAATATTTATTGGGCAACTACCAGGTATCAGGTATTGGTCTAAACTCATTTTTTTTTAACCTCCATCATCCTCAGGATGACCTTCTGATGCAGGTAAGAAAATCACTCCCATTTTACAGATTAGAAAACTGAGACTCGGAGGGGCTAAATAATCTGCCCTCAGTCACAGAGCCATTAGATGTCAGGGCTAGGGCTTGAACTCATACCATTCTCTTCCAGAGTCTGCCTTCTTAACCACTATGACCTTTTGTTTACATTTTTTTGATAGGCAAGAAATAGATTTATTAATATAGGACACTTGTGAGAGATGCAAGCGGGCAGGCACAGAAGCTCTGCCCCCTTTGTTTACAATTCAAGAGATCAACCTCATTACTGAATTGAGTTCAAAATTTTACAAGGCAGAGAAGGAAAGAAGAATATGAAGTAAACACGAAATAAAGCTGTCCATCTTAAGGATGTTTCAAGAACTCCATAAAAATTAAGATAATTTCCAAAGCAACATAGAAACAACCTTAATATTATGTCAATGACATATCAGGGATTAAGAAAAAAGAGTAATTACAGAAAGTACAATGCAAACCCACTCTGAGAATTAATTAGTGGAAAAGGCCAGTGAACGGGTTGTTAGGAAGATGTGAATGTGTTCAGGGTGGGGGTATTTTCAGGAGGGACTACATATTCTGAAGTTTGGAACTGTGTCCTCGTGAGTAAAGTTGCTTATTTTTAGGAGTGGAAAAGTGTATAGATGAGAGGACTGGTACCAGTTGGTAGAAGACCATTTTTCTTCACTAGCTCAAATTGCAAACTGTAAAATTAACACAGAGAAATGGGTCACATTCTGGGGCGAGTATTCCTCATCAAGAGTTGTCAGCCTTCAAGAAGATATCAGCCTCCATGAGTTCTCTCTGTTGCACCAGGTATGGAGAGGGCAGAAAGGAAATTACGTCCTCCTGGAGAGAAACCTCCCCAATTAGAAGTTTTATAATTACGGACAGACACAGAAAGTGGCTAAAGAACTCTGGTGAGAGATGTCATCATCAAGTACAAAACAATAAACTATAGCCCCAAACTATTTAAGTATGGCACACATACCCCACTAGTCTGTTCTTGTCCATAGACCAGAAGCAAGAGGTAATTCTGGCTTCAGGTGTAGCTTGATGGAGAGGCCACATCACTGGCACTGGGACCACTTGCTTTTGCTTCTTTCTTTACCTCTGCGCTCCTTTATGTATCAGCTTCATTATCACATAGATCATACATTGGCTGTGGCTGCTCTAGACTTTTCACAACTTCAGGAGAATGCAGGAGTGAGGGGGAGGGTTAGCTTTCTCTTTATCTCAGAAAAAAAAAAGCCAGAATTAAGTCTCTTTGGCTCTTATTGGCTTGTCTCTTTTATGCGCCTGTCCCCAGACCAATTGCTGACTGGTGCAGCCAAGGTCAAATGTTACTTTCCTGGCATTACGATGCTGGAGTCGGTGTTACGTGAGTTAACAGTGGGGCAGGTTCACTACCCGAAGTAAAATTACAATAATGCCAGACTAAGGTTAGATCACTAATCCCGAGCCAACCCATAGACACGTGAGCGATACTAAATACATGGTGTTTGGGGGTGGCTTATTACACAGCACTACTGAGGCATTAGTTGATTGCTCCATCCTGTGTTTCCTCCTGTTCAAACATACCTTCTTTCAAAACCTAACTCAAATGCTACTTCTCTTTTCTTCAACTTTTTCCTTTTGAAAGTATTACCTCCCTCCTCTGAATTTTCCTATTGTCTCCTAAATACTCCCCCCCAGTATTTACCTATACTTCTCTTAAAACACTCATCTTCTTTCTTGCCCCTGCATTTTATTTTGTATATGTGCTTTATTTCCCCAACTGGATTATCCACAACTTGAGGGCAAGACATATGATTTATTTATATGTGAGTCTATTACAGTGTTTTGAATGGCATGATCAATTAACTTTTATTTAGGTTCTTAATAAAAGAAAAAAGAGATTTGACCTGGGCCCAGAAAGAGGGAGGAAACAGCATTTCATTCAAACAGTTGCAAAAATAAACATAAGGAAAAGAACCCTGAAAGCAGGATGCCATCACAAGCATAATGAGCAATGAAAGTGAAGAGCTCCTGCCCACAAGCAGATGAATAAGGAGCAGGAGTTCTGTATCCCTCCAGATCCGGAGGAGCCCCTCTCCTTCCGCTGTTACCACCTAAGCCAAGCCACCATCATCCCTTGGGCCACTACATCAGTCTTCTGCCTAGTGCCCCCACTTCTACCCTGGGCAGTTGGAAAGTTCTCACAGAGTGTTCAGAGGAACCTTTGTAAAATACAAACCATGTGCATTCTTGCCCCTGCTTAAATTTCCTTATTGCACTGAGAATAAAATCCAAGCTCCCTGATTTCATATATGACCCCTGCCCACTCTTATCTTGTCTTACACAGTCTCATCTTCTCCACACTCTGGGAACTGTGGCCTTCCTTTTGTATTTAGAATATGTCCGGTTTGTTCATACCTACGGATATCACTCTCACTGCTCCCTCACCTGGTATGCAGTTCTTCTAGGACTGGGTAGAGTTGGTTTCTTCTAGTCACTCAGGTCTCAGCTCCAGTGTCAACTCCTCAAAGAGGTCTGCTCTGAACACACCGGCTCACGTTGTCCCCACTTTCCGAGAAAGCCCCCTCTTGAAATCAATATATTCATTTATTTGTCTACTCTAGGATAAGCTAGAACGTGATCCACTGTCCTTCAGCTTATATTAAGTGGTAAGATTCTGTAGTTTTGAGGTTGGGCTCTGGAGTTAGACTGGATTTGACCTCGGACAAGTTACTCCTATGTGAGCAATTTTCTTGTACCTCAATTTCCTCACTTGTGAAATGGGAAATAATATAGGAAATCACCTCATAGGTTTGTTGTAAGTGAATATGTAAAAAAGTGATTAGAACCATCCCAGGTACAAAGAGAACGTTGTAAATGTTCAACCTTTTAATATTTGTTATGTCAATTATTCATTGTTTTATCCCAACACCTAGGACATTATTGGTCATGAAGTCAACATTCAATAAATATTTGTTGAATGACTGACTTAATAAATAAATGAATGAATATTAGACCCAATGTAAACTCATTTCAAGGGGAAAAATTCATCTGATTCTATATCCCATGCCCAAATCAACTGTATTATTAACTTAAAACCAAAGGAGAAAGCATTGTATACATGAATTACATAAAGACAAGTCTGATCATTTCCTAAAATTTATTCAGGAAGCCAAAATATGCCCCAAACTGAAAACTCACAGGAAACTCAATTTTAGAGAATGAAAGAAAATCTTCAGAACTTTTAGGTCTCAGGAGCTGGCTAACTCCAATCAGAGTATGTCATCAAAGAGGCCCAAGATGGTTTGGAAGACCAACCTGGAGGGGCAGCTTGTCTCCACAATGCCCCCTAGAGCATCAGCGTCTTGCCCCTGTGCACTGGTTGACGTTATAATGGAGGGCTGGGATGAATAATCCATCCAAACCAAGTTTTTACTTATAATGAATAAGGCTCCCTACTTGGCTTATAAAGAATAAGCCTCACTATTAAAGAATAAGCCTCCCGACTTGGCACTACTTCTGTGTCCCCAAGGTCCCATTTATGACTTGAACACAGTCCTAGTAATACCAGACACAAAAACAACTCAACTAAAATAAACACCAGCATGACTTGTATTCTTCCACAAGCAAAGTCCTGGTGTCAGACCCAGCCCAACTCCCTCCAGGCTAGCTCGACCACCAGCAGTGGCAAACTGAGTTCAACATTGTCTCAAAGTATAAATGGTGACACATACAAGCCTATCACTGCAAAGACAGAATCATTAAAATATATCTTTGTAAATAATATTTTATATTATCTTTCTTCAATATTCTGCCCCCTCAATTTTTTATTGGAAAAGAGATATTTGGCCCTGAAACTGGAAATAACACTCAATTCAAATATTTATAAAAATAAAGAAAAAACTGAAAGTAGGATCATATCACAAATATAAGCTGCTTTCTGTTGTAGATCCCCCAGAGAGGGAGCGATATTAATACTGAAATAACCTTAGGTTGTGTCCATTTGAATGTTCAGCAACTGCAGAAACTCCATTAAATTATATTTCAAAATTATTGCCAGTGTTTATTTGGAAACTTTTTTTTTTTTTTTTTTTTGGTTTTCAGGGCCATGGAGGTTCCCAGGCTAGGGGGCAAATCGGAGCTACAGCTGCTAGCCTACGCCACAGCCACAGCAAGGCAGGATCCAAGCTACAACTGCGACATGCACCACAGCTCACAGCAACGCTGGATCCCTGACCTACTAAAGTGAGGCCAGGGACTGAACCCACATCCTCATGGATACTAGCCGGATTCTTTTCTGCTGTGCCACAACAGGAACTCCTGGAACTTTTTTAAAGAAAACTTATTGCTAGTTCTTACAATCAAGTCAGGTGACAATTCACCTCTACCGGAAACAGCATTGAGTGCAGCCTGGCCTCACAATGACTCAGAGTTACTGCACTTTTAATAAAGGGTGGGGCTCGCTAAGCCAAGGTGGGTAGGAGCTGCATTTCCAGCACATGACAACGACAGCACGGTTCACCTACAGACCTGCTGAGTTATTACTAGTGCACAGTCACCTCTGCAGTTTCATTACTTGCATTAAGAGGGAGAGGTTTTAACTGCAGCATGACCTGACTAAGATGAGCCTAAAAATCCATGGAGCCTTGTCTCTTTCCCATGGCTCGATCTTTGACCACAAACAAATCACTCACTTTCTCTGCTCCCACCCCATCAGCTCCTAACTGCAAAGAGGGCAAAAATATATAAATAACATCCATAGCCAACCACGATCTTAAATCTCCATTGACATTTGAATGCTCCATACAGGTAATTCAAAATTACCTGGCAAAAAGATGCAGCATTTTTTAAGGCTCCTTTTTTGTGTATACATTAAGAATTTTATAAGGATAGTCACTGTTGTAATCATAGTTCTGCCACTAACTAGCTATGCATCAACTCAGGCTTGGTTTGCTCCTCTCTAAAAATTAAAAAAAAAAAAAAATTTCTACCCTTCCTTGCAGGGTTTTTGTGATCGTCATAAAAGGTTATACATATAAAAGCACTTTTAAAAATATAAAGTATTATGAAAATCTACGAAAGTAACAGGAGTCCAACCAAAATTCCAGAATGTACATTGATCTCTCTCTTGATTGTGTTATAAGAACTCAGCTTCTTTCTCCTGAATCACAAAATACCAATATATGAAAAATGAGTCTGCCCTTTAAAACTGCTACTTCAAACCTGTAACCAAGAATGTGTATTTTTCTTTTGCCTCCCACAAAAACCATAACAAAAAAAAAAAAAATAGTTCAGCCTCTGGAGAACATGCAGTTATCAAAAATCAAAATGAAAATTCAAAGGAAATAAAGAAATAGCAACATTTCCCAATGACAGGTAAGTTTTTCATAGGTCAGAACTAGGAACAACTGTCTGGAAGAGGAACATTTTAGCAGGCATTGTTCTCAGTAAACAAAAAGGCAGATGCCACCCCACATTTTGTGAAATATTTATGACTACCACACATGCTTTTGGGGGAGCAAATTGATGACTCTTCTACTCAACACAGTCACCTGGGGTGTGCCAAGCCCAGCCTCGATCAATCACACTGACGTGATTTGTTTTGCCTTTTTCAGAGTCTGCCTCCCCTTCAATCCAATGTCCAAGATGGAGGGGATGAAAAAGATAGAATAGCCAAGCCACCTCTCATCAGTTTTTTTTAAATGCCAAGAGTTATAGCACTGGGGGGTATTTCTGCCAGAAACAGAAGTATTTTATCTCCTTCATATCGGCCAAACAAATGGGGGACTGTGTTAATTCCACTTCGGTCGAGTGCTACCTATTCCATATTTACAACTATGTGCATAATGCTGCGTCACAGGGTAATGTTCCACTCTGCATAAGATTTAAAAATCAGGAAACATACTGCTGAAAACTGGATTAATGATGGAAGTTTACACTGACAATGGACAGAAGTGACTATTGCCAACATAAACTCGAGCACACAGCCAGATTGGAATTAACTCTTTAGGTTACATAGAACTGGATATTTAGTCAGAAACACATATCGAGCATCTACTGAGTGCTAGGCAATGCATTATGCAACGAGGTTTCCTTCCCTTAAAGCAAATGATTAAAATGCACCAAGTCTTCCATGACTGAATCCCAAATCTCACAACAGCCTCTTTGATGATCTCTATTCCTACCATCTCCAAGCACTCACTTCACACAATTTGCATTCTCCTGCTTTTAGTCAAGCTGTACCCTCCTCCCACACACCCCTCTCTTCCTTCCTGTCAAAGTCCCATGCATCTTTAAGGGCCCTGCTCACATGCCACCACCTCCAGGCCCTGCTCACATGCCACCACCTCCATGAGCTCCTCCTAGATTTCTCCCCATTTTCTCTTTCAATTTTATATAACGTGTATACTTCATAGCAATTCTTACTTCAATCTGACTTGTTCTAGACTTGGTTCTGGGGATGCTTATCTCCATATAATCAATTGATCATGTATCTCTGGACAATAGGTGCCAGCCATGTCTTACTCAACTTCGTTCACGCTCTCCATCTAGTAGGTAAAAGGTTGTTATGGAGTTCCCATCATGGCGAAGCAGAAACGAATCCAACTAGGGTTTGATCCACTGGCCTCGCTCAGTGAGTTAAGGATCCAGCGTTGTAGTGAGCTTGTTCTGTAGGTCACAAACGTGGCTCGGATCTGGCATTGCTGTGGCTGTGGTGTAGGCCGGCAACTGTAGCTCTGATTCAACCCCTAGCCTGGGAACCTCCATATGCTGCGGGTGCAGCCTTAAAAAGACAAAAAAAAAAAAAAAAAAGACTGTTATGATAAAAAAAGAGAAGTACACTGGTTCAATAGGATTAACTGTTCCTAAAGATATCACCCTCATTAGGGAGAACCCCATGGTGTATTAATACTGCCCTGTTGATTTTTTCTCAGACTAGTTACACTGCTTGATTTTATTTCTGGGAAAGCACTAAGAAGGACTAGCAGATACTACCCCACCCACCCTCCATCATGCCAGGCACCTTCATGAAGAATTATCCTTGAAGGAGCCTGACCCTAGGGCTGTCTGTCCTGTCGCAGCCATCTCCAGGAATGAGAGACCCCCACACCCTACCCCCACCTCATGGTTCATTCCCATCTCTGAAAACCTCAACTGTCAGAACTCTTCCAGCTCAAAGAGCTTCACACTTAGATATCTTTTCACCTTGTCAGTACAAGTGTTTGTTTATCAAAAGCAGTGGATAAGTTGTTAAGAGTTTTTCATGTTTTGATTTTTCTGTTGCTGGGGGCAACAAAAGGGAGGGAGTACTCAGCCTCCGAAAAATGGACTTTATATCGGTGTTTCCACTTTGGGATGTGTGGTTTGTGTGCTATGTGAAAAATCTATGCAATAAAAAGAGAAGGTAAAAAAGAGTCACTAGTGACAAGAAAACTTAGATACAAAATTGCCCCTCCCCCAGAGCCAGTCCTCTAGCAATAGACTTTATGGCTGAAGAATTGTATAAGAACATAGAAATTATAAAGGAAGGAGGAAGACAGAAATCAAGAACTGTAATTGCAAAGGCAGGAAGATTGCAAAATATGTCCTTCTCAATATAGCACTCCCAGCAGAGAGAGAATTAAACCTCAAATGTGAGAAAGCACTCTCAAACTATTTATTTTTATTCATCTAATAAACTGCATTCTGTGATGTATTGGTGTCACAATTCAGTTGAACATATACATGAGATATTAAATAGTAATAGAAACTGCATTCATGATAACCATAGACACAGGATCACCAGGCCAGAAAAGCTGGATTATGGTTCAAATGGTTTAAATTTTCAATATTTTTTATTTATAGCAGGTTGTATTGCCTACAAACAGATCTCCAAGGTAAATTAATTACATGAATATATGCACATAGACATACTTATATGAAAGAAGAGGAGAGGTTGAAGAAATTCTATTATTTACTCACTGGGCAAAAATAAATACCATCTTAAAAATTATGAACAGCTCCTAGCCAAATATCAAACACTAATGTCCATAGTAGGTGATGTCAATTCTCAAATTAATCCACAAGGGTCCTCTTTACCAAATTAGTGATTAAGAAAGCTAAGAATTTGTTGAATTGGTATGTGCTGGGTTTTTGTTTTTATCATGTTTAGAAGAAATAAAATTCTTCTCTTTCCACAGTCTTGAATTTCCATTAAACTTTCAATGTCCCTGGAGTCATTCTTCCTTGGCCAGAATTCTGGCCGTGTTACACAGACATTGCATAACTTTGGGCAAGTTGCCTAATTTCCCTGTGTCTGTTTTCTTAAACATAAAATGAGGTTAAAATAGCATATGCCTCACTAAATTGTCATGAAAATTAAAACAGTTAATACATATGAACTGACTAGACTGGGATCAAAAACACAATATGTACTCCATACTGCTGCCTGATTTTGGGGTTGGGGGGAGCTGTGGATAGAGTCAGAGAGTCAGTTAATAGTTTTCTGTTGTGATTTCAGTATCCATTACATTTAAATTCTAAAGAGGGTGCTGACCCTTAAATTTTCTCACCATTCTTTCTCTTTCCAGATAGCAGCCAATGCCAGATTTTAACCGTAATTTATACACCAAAGTGTTCACATGTAATTTTAAAGAAGAGAAAGTAATTTCACCATTATTCTCAAACTGTAACAAAATCAAGTCTCACCTCCAACAACTTCTATGTTGTTGAGACACTGAAACTGTCCATAACATAGAGATGATAAAAAATTCAGGGAAGGTTCCTAACCTTTGAGGCTGACTCCTGGGATACAACAGTGCCCTTTCTTCCACAGGTCCCTGGGCAGCTCGGAATGGCCTGCCCATGGGCCCAAGCCAGGGAGCAGCTTTGCAGGTCCCAGTTCTCCTCTTCATTGTCTGCCATCATTTCATGGTACTATATTACAATTTTCTTAATGCAGGCAATTTTTATCACATGAAATCTGTATCCTATTATAAATGGTAGAATAAAATATCTGCCATGTATACAAAAAAGAAGTACTGGGTCTATGCACTTTAGAAAACCTTAAGTTTCAGCATTATTCACCTAGTAAAAACAAAAACAAAATCCAATATCCTTCTTGTAATTACACTAAGGTATAAATTTCCATGAGGCCTGCAAGACAAGGATACTAAACATAAAACAGTCAAAGAAGAGTGACACAAACTTTCCTTAAGGTTTTCTTTGTTAAACAGTTTGTAAATTACAAAAGTAATGTTGAAATTAAGATTAAAATTGGAAATGAAAAGCAAAAAGGGGGAAGTTAATAATTAAACTTCAGCCATCTTCATTTTTATGTCTTCCATTAAGATAATCAAGTTAAATAGCTGCTAAATAGTCTGTTATATGCTCATTAAAAAATACAAATGTACAGAAGATATTGCTGCTTGTTTTACAAAAATAAGCTCATAATACACATGTTATTATGAAACTGATTTTTCTCACCTAATAAGACATCATGGATATCCTTCTTCATGTTTAGATATAGATCTAACACATTACATTTTAAGTGCGTAATATACTATATTATAGATGTACCACAAATTATTCCCATATTCATTAATATTCAGGGTTTTTTCCCACTAATTTTTTAACCACAACAAAAAGTCTGGATCTTTGTATACTGATATTTTCAAACGAAGGACTAATGAGTTAAAAAAAAGTTATGCTTTTATTTTTAGTAGATTTTGCCGAATTACTCCTGTCAGCAATGCATGAGTGTACCTGTTTCCTACCATCTTTGCCAGAACTGGGTGTTATTATTTCCTCTGATGTTTGCTTTTCAGATGGAAAAAGACATCTCATGGTTATTTTAACTCGTATTTCCCAATGTGAAAATTTAGTGTTGAATCGCTCTTACCATTGAAAAACACTTTATCATATTTCTCTAAATTAGGGTTTCTCAACCACTGCACTATTAATATTTTGGGCCAGATATTTTTTGTTGTTAAAGGCTGCCTTATAAATATTGTAAGATGTTAGTAGCATCTCTGGTCTCTACCCACTAGAAGCCAGTAGCACCACTACCTCCACTAGTGGCACTCAAAATGTCTCTGGACATGGCCAGAATCACCCCCCAGTTGAGAACCTCTGCTCCAAATGCCTAAATTAGAAAGTTTTGTAATTTTTTAATTTACCTAATAACTTAATAAACAGCAAGATTACAGAAATCACCCCCAAGATATTTTTTCAGGGTTGAAAATTTTCAAAACTTGCCCAATAATCTAAATATATAAGTGAATATTTAGCATCAACATAGCATGATGAAAATCTTAGGCACACAATTAATTTAACCCTGGCAAGAAGTTATGTGCTCGTGTCACTGAGATCCTTATGAGCGAGAGAAGGCAAATTATTCAATACCTGGGCATAATACCTACTTTAATTTCAAAGTCAATAGGCGACTTCTTTTCATTTCATTTCGAATTCCTGTTTATAACTTGTGAACAGGTAAAGATAAAAAGAGTTGTTAAATATTTAAATGTCTATTCACTGTGCCAAAATCTCAAGTGAGGCTGTTTCTTTTGATTATTTCTTTTGATTATTACAGTATTTTGATTCGCTTTGATTTCCTAATCTAAAATAGACAAATGCTTTTCTAGACTTTCCTATAATTGGGGGAAAAACTTTCTCTTTTGTTAGGAAAGCAGGTTCCAAAGCATTTTTGCCATTTTAATTTTCTTAGACCAAAAGTACATATATTACTTCTCTTAAGAAAAAAATGGCACATTCTAATTGTTTTTAGTTACAGAGCAGTTTTTCCCACCCTCAGAAGAAAAACATATTGGGAACAGAAAAAGCACTGGAAACATTTAATTAAAATTCAATACCAAAAGCAAGAACTAGTACAAGGATTCATTATCTTCACCTATTCTTAAAAATGGACTGAGTGCTGCCTTATTTATAACAGTGATAACATGAGGTACAAGAGACACATAGCAAGCTCTCTGCAAAGAGACTAACCTTTAGCAGTTTATTCCAGGAGTAATTTTCTGGCTTTAATTTGAGGTCAATATTCCTTTCTGATGAATTCATAAATAATAATAAAAAGGCACCAGCCAGTCCCACCAGGCTTGTAGATTCCAATTCTCTATAACAGCAAAGGGGATGGTTTTAAAAAGGCAAAATGCCAGTCATGAGATCTTTGTGACTATTGACAAAATCCTGACAACAGCACTATAGTGAATCAATCAACAATGCAAAGAGCTGACCGAAACAGAAACGTGGAAACCTGCCCTCCTTTGCTGGCCATGGGCTTTTGTGATAAAATCGCATGGCCTGACAAAATCTCCCCGAGTTGTCACATCACTGGCTTCCAGCACCTGCCACCTTTATTGAAGCCCATTTTTTAATTCTACGTTTTTGAAGCTTTTAAAACTATTCACAAAATTTATGTTGAAAGAGAAAATTAAAGTTTCTTAATTATGGCCATGCCCACCCGCTACCCTCTTCTTCCAAAGAGACTTTTTTTCAAATTCCTAAAAATATGTTAACTAATCAGTTTGTGTCATATGAGCTGATGAGTCAATTAACAGTTTATCTTTTCATCACGTTTCAGCTCATTACCAGCTATTTCAGGTAGCTGTGTTTAATTATGAGAGTCCAGAAATGAATTGAGAGACAACACCCCCAACTAATGCTACTTGGTTTCCGATTATAAGCATTTTTTTCAAAATCTTTATAAATCAAGCAATTGATGTTGTTCTTCCAATTACAGCATCTCTAGCAAAAACTCTAATATACAGAAGCAAGCTGAATTATGGCTAATTTATTAATGGATTTGGAACAGTGTATAATGAGGTTGTCGATATTGAATCCACTTAAATGTATTTAAATAATCAGATTTCAGAGAATTTTAAAAATTATGCTAACTTTTAGCTAAGAGAACTAAAACTCAAAAATGTGGATAAGGAAGTAATCAGATAATCATGTGGCTGGCCAGCCCATAGAAGCACTTGAGACAATCACAGGGCTTTGGGAAGTAGCCTGCTTTACTACAGCTACCTCCTGTGGGCTACATTTAGGAGTGCTTATCTGCCGTCCAACACAATGGGTGATCTGATGCAATCATTCTAAAGTGGTGGACCAAAATGAGGAGGTCAGACAGGCTCCCAGAGATTTAGACACTTTCTTAAGCGGGCTGGGGGGAACTGACTTTTGTGGCCAATTCTGCTTTTTCCATTTCTAATATTTATAATCCAGCTGTTAAAAAAAGCACAAGGTGTCTGTTCTTATGATGGAGTCAAGTATTAAACAGGGCGATATTATTTGTTTCTAAGAAAAGTTATCATTACTGGCAAATCATTTGTGGTCTATTTCTAAACATTTAAATGGCTTCTCAATGTATTTGAATCATTAAGAGAAATAGTGATACATCAAAAAATTATGTGTAAGTTGCACATCAAGTAAAGTCATGGATAGACAGGAATATTTACACTATTATTTTTTGTCAGTTCTGGATTTAAATAATTACTTAGGGCTTGAAGCTTGATTTTAATCTCAAGTATATCATTCTGAGTCTTATTCCTCTATATATTGTCCTTTGTAGGATTTATACAATTGTAAGAAATTAACTGATTATCTTTTAATGACTGTATACCTCCTAGAACACATAAATTCTCTGAAGTCATAAATTCTGTGACTGTCTCTATCTCATTTATGGGTTTATTGCCAGAGCCAAGCACAGTGCCTACACAGAGGAGAAACTCAGCAAGTTCCTATTCTCCTTTCAAGAGACCAAAATTGGCAGAATGAGTGAAAATACATGATTCAACTATATCCTGTCTGCAAGAGACACACATGCGATACTCCATGCAAAGAGTAACCAACCAAAAGAGAGTAGGGATAGCCATCCTAACATAAGACACATGGACATTAAATTAAAAAATGTGGAGATTGGATTAAGATGGTGGAATAGAAGGACTGGAGCTCAACTTCTCTCCCAAAAAACAGCAAAATTACAACCAAATGCCGAGCAACCTTCAACCAAATGGACTGGAAACTTTCAAAAAGATATTCTACTCCAGAAGACAAAGAGGAGAACACATCAAGAGGTAGGAGGGGTGATTACACAATAGAAGCAACCCCATACCTCCCGGGTGGGAAGCCCCACAGACTGGACAGTAACTGTATCACAGAGACTCAGCTACAGGATTGAGAGTTCTGAACCCCACGTCAAATCCCCATGCCTGGGGATCTGGCACAGGAACAAAGAGCCCCCGGAGCATCTGGCATTGAAGGCCAGTGGGGTTTGTGTGCAGGAGCTCCACGGGACTGGGGGAAAAGGAGACCCCATTCTTGAAAGGCACACACAAGACTTTCATGGGCACTGGGTCCCAGGGCAAAGCAAAGTCTCCATAGGAATCTGGGTGGAACCTGACTGCAATTCTTGGAGGATCTCCTGGGAAAACAGGGGTGACTGTGGCTTGTTGTGGGGGAAGGACATTGGAAGTGAAGCTCTTGGGAATATTCATAAGCCTGCATTTCCCTGGAGGTGGCCATTTTTGGGAAAATCTGATCCCTCCCATCAGCCCTGAGAAGCCCCAGGCCAAACAATAATCCAGGTGGGATCACAGCCACACCCATCAGTAAACAAGCTGCCTAAAACCCCTCAGGCACACAGACAGACTCTAATCTCACCCAGAGACAAAGCCCCACCCACCAAAGGGATAGGAATGAACCCCACCTACCAGCAGGCAGGCACCAGTCTCTCCCATCAGGAAGCCTACAGCAAGCCCCCCGCCCCCACCAAACCAACTTCAGCCACAGGGGAGGCAAACACCTGAACTAAGAGAGGCTACAACTCTATTGTCTCCAAAAAGATCACCACACCAAAAACTTATAAAAATGAAAAGACAGAAAACTGTAACTCAGATAAGGGAGAAAGAGAAAAGCCCAGAAAAACAGCTCAGAGATTATCAGTCTCCCAGAAAGAGACCTTAGACTGTTGATGCTGAAGATACAAGACACTGGAAATAAACTGGAGGCAAAGAGTGATAATTTCCAGGAAACACCGAGCAAAGAAATACAACATGTAAAGATTAAACAAGAAGAGATGCAAAATACAATAACTGAAATAAAAAATTCATTAGAAGCAGCCAACAGTAGAATACAGGAGGTGAAAGAACGAATCAGCAAGGTGGAGGACAAATTAGTAGAAATCACTAGTGCAGAAGAGAAAAGAGATAAAAGATTGAAAGGAAATGAGCAGAGTCTCAGAGAACTCTGGGATAATGTTAAACACACCAACATCCATATTATAGGGGTGCCAGAGGGAGAAGAGAGAGAGAAGGGGATAGAAAAAATATTCAAAGAGATAATAGCCAAAAACTTCTCTAATATGGGAAAGGAACCACTCACGCAAATCCAGGAAGCAAAACGAGTACCATGTAAAATAAACCCAAGGAGGAACACCCCAAGACACATATTAATCAAAATGACCAAAATTAAAGACAAAGAGAAAATATTGATAGCAGCTAGGGAAAAGAAACAAATGACATACAAGGGAACCCCAATAAGGTTATCAGCAGATTTTTCAGCTGAAACTCTACAGGCCAGAAGGGAGTGGCATGATATACTAATGTGATGAAATGGAAAAACTTCCAACCAAGATTACTTTATTCAGCAAGACTTTCATTCAGATTTGAAGGAGAGATCAAAACCTTTACAGATAAGCAAAAGCTAAGAGATTTCTGCAACACTAAACCAGCTTTACAACAAATACCAAAAAAATACTGAAGGAACTCTCTAGGCAGAAAAGAAAAGGCCACAACCAAAAACAGAAACACCACAAATGACAAGGCTCATCAGTGAAGGCATATGTACAGTAAAAATACAAAATCATCCATGCTCAATTGTGCTACCAAAATCAGAAATCCTGAGAAGAGAGCACAAAGCAGGACACTGGACACGCACTTACAATTAAGAAACCAACAACTTAAAACAATCTCATTTATATATAGACTCCTATATCAAAACTTCAGGGTAATTGCAAACCAAAAATATACAATGGATACACAAACAAATAAGAAAAATCAACTCAAATACAACATTAAAGATAGCCATCTTGTGAGAGGAGACAACAAGAGAAAAAAGGGAAAAAAAGAGCAACAAAACCCTAAAACAGTTAATAAAATAGCACTAAGAACATACATATCAATAATTACCTTAAATGTTAATGGACCAAATGCCCAAGCAAAAGACGTAGACTAGCTGAATGGATACAAAAACAAGACCCATATATATGCTGCCTTCAAGAGACCCACTTCACTTCTAGAGACACATACAAACTGAAAGTGACAGGATGGAAGAAAATATTCCATGCAAACAGGCATCAAAAGAAAGTCAGAGTTGCAATACTCCTATCAGACAAAATAGACTTTCAAATGAAGAACATTTTAAGAGCTAAGGAAGGGCACTACATAATGATCAAAGGATCAGTCCAAGAAGAAGATATAAAAATTTTAAATATCTATGCACCCAACACAGGATCACCACAATATATAAGGCAACTGCAAACAACCTTAAAAGGAGAAATCAACAATAACACCATCATAGTGGGGGACTTTAACACCCCACTTGCAGCAATGGATAGATAATTCAGACAGAAAATCAATAAAGAAACACAGGCCCTGAATTAAGCATTAGATAAGATGGATTTAATAGATATTTTATAGAACATTCCATCCAAAAGCAAAAGAATACACATTTTTCTCAAGTGCACATGGAATATTCTCTAAGATTGATCACATCCTGGGCTACAAATCAAGCCTCGGTAACTTTAAGAAAATTGAAATCACATCAAGCATCTTTTCTGACCACAATGTTCTACGATTGGAAATCAACAAGAAAAAAAATGGCCAAAAATACAAATACGTGGAGACTAAATAACACACTACTAAACAACCACTGGATCACTGAATAAATCAAAGAGGAAATTAAAAAATACCTAGAAGTAAATAACAACAAAGATATGACACTCCAAAACCTCTGGGATGCAGCAAAAGCAGTTCTAAGAGGAAAGCTTATAACAATACAAGCCTACTTCAGGAAACAAGAAAAAGCTCAAATAAACAACCTAACTTTACATCTAAAGCAGCTAGAGATGGAAGAACTGACAAGACCTAAAGTTAGTAGAAGAAAAGAAATCATAAAGATCAGAGCAGAAATCAATGAAATAGAAATGAGGAAAACCATAGAAAAATTCAATGAAACTAAAAGCTGGTTCTTTGAAAAGATCAACAAAATTGATAAACGCCTAGCCAGACTTACCAAGAAAAAAAGAGAGAGGACACGAATCAATAAAATTAGAAATGAAAAAGGAGAAGTAACAACGGACATCACAGAAATACAAAGGATTATAAGAGACTACTATATGCAACTATATGGCAATAAAATGGAAAACCTAGAAGAAATAGACAAATTCTTAGAAAAATAGAATCTTCCAAGACTAAACCAGGATGAAGTAGAAAATATGAATAGGCCAATCACAAGTTCTGAAATTGAAACTGTGATTTAAAAACTTCCAACAAACAAAAGTCCAGGAACCAGATGGCTTCACAGGTGAATTCTATCAAACATTTAGAGAAGAGCTAACACCTATCCTTCTGAAACTATTCCAAAAAATTGCAGAGGAAGCAACACTTCCAAACTCATTCTATGAGGCAACTATCACCCTGATACCAAAACCAGACAAAGATATCACAAAAAAAGAAAATTACAGGCCAATCTCACTGGTGAAAATAGATGCAAAAATCCTCAACAAAATACCAGAAAACCACATCCAACAATACATTTAAAGGATTGTACATCACAATCAAGTGGGATTTATCCCAGGGATGCAAGGATTCTTCAATATCCGCATATCAATCAGTGTGATACACCACGTTAACAAACTGAAGAATAAAAACCATATGATCCTCTCCATAGATGCAGAAAAAGCCTTTGACAAAATCCAACACCCATTTCTGATAAAAACCCTTCAGAAAGTGGGCATGGGGGAACCTACCTCAACATAATAAAGGCCATCTATGACAAACCCAGAGCTCACATCATTCTCAATGGTGAAAAACTGAAGGAATTCCTGCTGAGATCAGGAACAAGACAGGGATGTCCACTCTCGCCACTACTATTCAACATAGTTTTGGAAGTCCTAGCCACAGCAATCAGAGAAGTCAAAGAAATAAAAGGAATCCAAATTGGAAAGGAAGAAGTAAAATTCTCACTGTTTGCAGATGACATGATACTATACCTAGAGAATCCTAAAGACTCTACCAGAAAACTGTTAGAGCTCATCAATGAATTTGGCAAAGTTGCAGGATGCAAAATTAATACACAGAAATCAACTACATTTCTATATACTAACAATGAAAGATCAGAAAGAGAAATTAGGGAAGCAAGTCCATTTACCATCTCATCAAAAAGAATCAAATACTTAGGAATAAACCTACCTAAAGAGACGAAAGACCTATACTCCGAAAATTATAAGATGTTGATGAAAGATATCAAGGATGATATGAACAGATGAAAAGACATACCATGTTCTTGGATTGGAAGAGTCAATATTACCAAAATGACTATACTTCCCAAGGCAATCTACAAATTAAATGCAATCCATAGCAAATTACCAAGGACATTGTTCACAGAACTAGAACAAAATATTTTAAAGTTTGTTTGGAAGCACAAAAGACCCAGAATAGCCAAAGACATCCTGAAAAAGAAAAATGGAGCTGGAGGAATCAGGCTCCCTGACTTCAGACTCTACTACAAAGCTACAGTCATCAAAACCGTATGATACTGTCACAAAGACAGAAATATAGATCAGTGGAACAGAACAGAAAGCCCAGAATTAAACCCACACACCTATCTATGACAAAGGAGGCAGGAATATATATTGGAGAAAAGACAGTCTCTTCAGTAAGTGGTGCTGGGAAAACTAGATAGCCACATGTAAAAAAATGAAACTAGAACACTTCCTAACACCATGCACAAAAAGAAACTCAAAATGGATTAAAGATCTAGATATAAGGCCAGATACTATAAAATTCTCAGTGGAAAACATAGGCCAAACACTCTCCGACATAAATGACAGCAACATCTTCTCAGATCTACCTGTCAGAGTAATGACAATAAAAAGAAAAATAAACAAACGGGACTTAATTAAACTTCAAAGTTTATGCACAGCTAAGGAAATCCTAAACAAAACGAAAAGACAACCCACAGAATGGGAGAAAATATTTGCAAATGAATCGACTGACAAGGGATTAATCTCCAAAATTTACAAGCACCTTCTATAGCTCAATACCAAAAAAAAAACAAACAACCCCATCAAAAAGTGGGCAGAAGATCTAAACACACAGTTCTCCAAAGAAGACATACAGATGGGCAAAAAACACATGAAAAGATCTTCAACATCACTCCTCATTAGGGAAATGCAAATCAAAACCACTATGAGGTATCACCTTACACCGGCCAGAATGGCCATTGTCAAAAAGTCTACAAACAATAAGCGCTGGAGAGGGTGTGGAGAAAAAGGATCCCTATTACATTGTTGGTGGGAATGCAAATTGGTACAACCACTGTGGAAAACAGTATGGAGATTCCTCAGAAAACTCAAAATAGAATTACCATTTGATCCAACAATCCCACTCCTGGGCATCTATCCAGCAGAAACCGTGACTCGAAAAGACACATGTACTCCACTGTTCATTGCAGCACTCTATACAATAGCCAGGTCATGGAAACAACCTAAATGCCCATCAACAGAGGAGTGGATAGGATAGATCTGGTACATGTACACAATGGAATATTACTCAGCCATTAAAAGGAATGAAATAACAACATTTATAGCAACATGGATGGACCTAGAAATTATCATGCGAAGTGAAACCAGTCAGACAATTAAACACCAACATCAAATGCTACCACTTACATGTGGAAACTAAAAAAAGGGACACAATGAACATCTCTGCAGGACAGATAATGACTCACAGACTTTGGAAAACCTATGGTTTCCAAATGAGACAAGTTGGGGGGTGGGGGGATGCACTGAGGGTTTGGGATGGAAATGCTATAAAATTGAGTTGTGATGATTTTTGTACACCTATAATTGTAATAAAATTCATTACGTAATGGGAGAAAATATTCCATAAAGTTTCTAAAATATAAAAAATTTAAAAAATAAAAAATGTTACAGGAGACAAAGGACATTACATATTAATAAAAGGTCCAATACGGTAAGAAGGTAGAAAAATTATAAATACTTAGGCACCTAATGACAGACCATCAAAATATGTGAAGCAAAAACTGACAGAATTGAAGGGAAAACATAGGCAGTTCCATAATAACAGTTGGAGATTTCAACATCCTATTCACAATAATCAGTAGAACAACAAGGCAGAAGCTAATTAAGGAAACAGAACTTACACAATAAAATAAATCAACTAAATCAAACAAACATACACAGAGCTATTCAACAACAACAGAACACATTCTTCCCAAATATACACAGGACATTTTCCAGGACAGACCGTATGTCAGCTCACAAAATAAGTCTCAATAGACAGATAATAAAAAATTTCTGGACCTAATTTTCAGTGTGCAGGTGTGGCTTCCCAAACAACCCAATTTTTGGACACCAGTTCAAATCAATTCTTTCTGTTTATTTTTAGGGCCGCACCTGCAGCATATGGAGATTCCCAGGCTAGGGGTCAAATCGGAGCTGTAGCTGTCAGCCTATGCTACAGCCACAGCAAGGTGGGATCCAAGCCACATCTGCAACCTACACCACAGCTCATGCAATACTAGATCCTCAATCCACTAAGTAAGGCTTGGGATCGATCCCGCAACCTCATGGTTACTGGTTGGATTCATTTCCATTGTGCTACAAAGGGAATTACAAGTTCAAATTAATTCTGAAGCTACCTACTAGGAGCTAGTTTCAGATCCCACAAATTAAGGGTTCAGGCCTATAAGACTGCCCTTCATCCCAACTTCAGAGGCCAACTCAAAGTCCAGATTGTCACATGTGCTTCTGACCAACCAGCTATAGATCTAAGATTCCAACAACCCTTACCTTGGGTTTCATTAATTTGCTAGAGTGGCTCATAGAATGCAGAGAAACATTTGACTTACCAAATAATCAATTTATTATGAAAGAATATAACTCAGGAACAGCCAGATAAAAAAGATGCCTAGGGCAAGGTATGGAGCAAGGTCCACGCCCTCTCTCCAAAAGTGCCACCCTCCCCAAATTCCTACATTGAGATAGGCAAAGATTTCTTATACAGAAACCAGAAAGGTAACCATAATTTAAAAAAAAAAAGATACACTGGGCACCGTTAACATTAAAACCTTCTACTCATCCAAGGATACATTATGAAAGTCAATAGGCAATTTACAGGCCAGCATTACCCTGATACCAAAACTAGATAAAGACTTTAAAGAAATTATCATGCTAAGTCAAATCAGTCAGACAATGAGACACCAACATCAAATACTATCACTTACATGTGGAATCTAAAAGAAAGACACAATGAATTTCTTTGTATTACTGACTCACAGACTTTGAAAACTTATGATTTCCAAATTAGACAGGTTGGGGGGTTGGGGGGTACACTGGGGGTTTGGCATGGAAATGCTATAAAATTTGGTTGTGATGATTGTTGTACAACTATAAATGTAATAAAATTCATCAAGTAATTTAAAAAAAAGGCTTTAAAGAAAAAAAGACTAAAAACCATCTTCCCTTATGATCATAGAAGGAAAAACAGTTTCAAATATTAGCAAAAATAAATAACCCAGTGAAAATTGGCAAAAGTGTTGAGCAGAAATCTTACAAAAGAAAATATAAGAATGGGCAAGAAACACATGAAAAATCACTGAACATCATCAGCTATCAGGAAAACACAGCCTAAAATCACAATGAAATGTCACTTCAATGTCTGATAAGTACATCAGACTTAATATATCTACAGTGTAATAATTTCTACCTTCCTCTCCTTTAAACTGTCTCTCCTCTAGGCCTCACTAATTCAATAGCAGCTTCAGCTCTTTGTTTCTCAAGCCATCTGTTACTCAAGTCAAAAAGTTTGATTCCTTCCTGTCCTTCCATGGTTTCCCCACTCTTGCCCAATCCATTAGCAAGTCCCTTCAGTTTTCACTCCAAAATAGATCCTAATTCTTCCAAAACTTTCCCACTCCATGACTTGGTCCAAGCCACCATCTTCTTTTGCCAGAATTCTTCTGCAACTCCTTGCTATATATTTGCCCCACGTCATTCCAATAGTGTGAGTCAAATGATGTTTCTTACCCTTCTTAAAACTCTTCAATGGCTTCCCTTGGCATCTAGAATAAAATCCAACTTCCTTCACAATTCCCAGAAGGCACCACATAACCTGCACCCTGTCTGCTCTTACACTGGTCACGAGTAAACTTTGCCCTTGAGATTCTTCTCTCTAGAGCACACCCACCCCCTTACTCTTCTACTTATCCCACATGTTTCAGCTCCAGTATCACCTCCCAATTACCTCAGAGATGCTTAACTGTTCACTCCTCTTTTTTACTTCCCCCACTGGAATACAAAGTCCATGAGGCAGGGGCCTCAACTGTCTTGTTCACTTTGATAAGCCCAGGGAAGAGCACTAAATCAGGCATACAGTAGGCCCTCAATAAATGCCTGCTGAGTGAATAAATACACAGGCAATTTAAAATTAACATACAGTAGTGTCCTATTTTCCTGGACATTTAGAATTTGCTTGGCTAGGTTTCCTAGTTTGTATTTTTCCAGTTGTATCATTCCTGATTTACTTCACATTTTTTACTTCTCTAAGTGCATTTAAGCTGCAACAATACTCTCACTGGTGTTTTCAATACCTCTTAATTTAGTATCATGTGTAGATTTCATTATTTTATTGTTTACTGCCTATTGATCATTAATGAAGATGTTAAATAAGAAGAAAGCAACCTCATTTCCTATGCACTGCAGTAGAATTCCTAATCACTTTGCAAATGCTGAAAAAAAGCATTTTTAAAAAGTTTTCCTGATGTAGAGAGCCTGTTCGGAAAACATTAAACAAAATATATTTCATTCAAGTCATTCAATCATTCCTTCCTCTCTTCATTCATTCATACAAATATTCAAAACCTACTTTTAAGCAGGAAGGCCACAGAAAAAGGAAGTAGAAAAAAATTACCTAGTTTACAAGGACCTAGCTATCTAGCCTGTTGTTATGTGATAGAGATACAGTCAATCCTCATTACTCACCAGTTCCATATGTGCATATTCCTCTTTTCTCCAATAGGTATTCATAACCCCAAAATCAATACTCACAGTGCTTCTGTGGTCATTCACAGACATGTACAGGGCAGTGAAAAATTTTGAGTTGCCTGATGGGCATGTTCTCAGCAACAATCTGAGGTAGAACGTTCTGTCTTTTTGTCTCCACCCACAGCACCAACAACTGCTCCTTTTAATGGTCAGTTTAGAGCCACATTTTTCACATTTGTGTGCTTTGTTGGTGACTTTGATGTTTAAAATGCCCCCTAAGTTTAGTGCTATGGTGCTGTCTAGTGATCCTAAGCACAAGAAGGCTCGTGAAAGTAAGTGTTCCAGATAAGCTTCACTTAGGCATGAATTATAGTGTTGGTGGCTGTGAGTTTAATGTTAATAAGCCAACAATGTATAAACAATATATATTATATAAGGTGTCTTTAGGCAGAAATACTCATAAAACAAGGTTTAGTGTTGACTGGTTAGTGAAAATGTTGGGACTACAGGCTCTCAGGAATCTAACCCTATACCTATCCCAGGAACAATGGTTCAGTATTTGTGAATTCAGTGTTTGAGGCAATTTTATAGATTATAACTACAGCAAATAATGAGAATTGATTCTACGTATAATATGCTCTGGGAGTGATCATTATTCAAGGGTAGCTTCATAAAGGAAGAATGGTTAAGTAAACATTTAAAAAAATCAGAGGTTCAAAATGGAGCTGAAGGTGTGCAATGAGGACAGAAGGGCATTCCAGGCAGAAGGAATAACGAATACAAAAATAGAGAGTAGGAATCAATAAACTATAGTCCCTGGGTCAAATCTTGCCCCCATCTACTTCTGTAAATAAAGTTTTATTGGAACACATCCACGTGTCCATTTGTTTATTGTCTGTGTCTGTTTCTAGCTCCTGGCATAGAGGCATCAGAGGCACAGAGTATTTAGAGGAGGAAAAGTAATTTGTAGGAAATTACTCATGTTGGAGATGGGCAATACTTGAAGACAGACAGTTGGTAGGAGAGATGACAAGCACCAGGCAAAAGGCTGACACAGGGGAGTATGTGTTAAATAACTGGATGCATTGCAGACCAGAGGCTGGGAGACCAACTAAGAGGCTATGGAAATAGTCCAGCTGAGTACAGTGAAGGCACTGTGGCTCCTATGGTGATATAAAGGGAAAAGGGGGCATAGGTAATTATGTGACTTTGTGAATACTCTGACTTGGAAGAAGGTGAAAAAGAGAGAGGAACTGGCTACGATTCCCTAAGCTTGAATCTGATGAACTAGTGAATGATGGTGCCATTTTCCAAGAGTTCCCAGGCTCCAGAAGAAGAGTTTTAAGAGAGTGGAAGAATAGGATTTTGGTCTTGGACATTTTAAACTTGAGATGATACTAAGATACACAAATGGTCCTATGAAATATAGATCTACAGAAATAGGGAGAGAAGCCTGAACTGAATAAAGATCTTATGGAAGTTATCAGCTGATAACCAAAATTCTGAGTGCAGTTAGTTTGCATAAGGAATGCACAAATGATGAGAGACATAGGGAGGATATGGCTTGGCAAGAGGAGGGATGAAAGGACGACCCATGAGGGGACAACAGCCAGGCCTGGATAGTGAAAGATCCTGCTAATAGCTTGCAATAGTGGTTAAACATGGGAAGAACTGGTATCTCAGCCATCACATGGATTGAATCCTGATCTGATCTGAGTGAGTCAAACTCTTCACATTTATGTCTTCTGATTCCTCCTTAATCTGAACAAAAGACAGCTAAACGCATCCCACAACTTCAAACCAGAATTAAGGGAGTTCTGCAAGCTTACACTGTGCAAATTCAAGGCCACTTGAAACTATTTGGAGTGTTACCTCACTTCCTGAGCTGACAGAGAGGAGGTACCAAAGCATTGCTTTCATAACTGCTGCTCCAAGTAGGAATTAACATCTCTTTTTTCAAAGATACAAGAAAACAAATATTTTATTGAACATGCTGTTTATCAAGCACAGTGATGGGAAAAATTACTGAACGTTTCAGCTGCAGGGCTTTTAGGCTACACCTGTTTCAGAGGTTACAGACTGTTCTTCAGAGTCCTAGGAAAGCTCTCCTGGGTGCCAGATCCCATTCTTTGTGGCAGAGGCTACCTATCTGCTTACCAAACGCATTTCTTATTGTTTGTCCCAAAACAGAGGAAGATCACGTTCCCCAGCCTCCCCTGCAATTGGGTGTGATGGAACTGATGCACCTGTTTCCAGGCCTGTAACATAAGAAACCTCCCTAGTTAATCCTCTCTCTCTTTCCTCATTTTCCAGTTGGTGTCAAAACCTAGACCTTAGAGCCGCCATGCTGAAGGTAGCGGAGACACTCTCTACCACATAGAGTGAGATCTAATACCTCAACCCCTATTCTTGGCTATAAATTGACTTTATGTGAATGGGAAATACACTATTTTGTTACATTGCTAAGATTCAGGGTCATTTGTTACAGTGCAAGTTAATATCTTAAACACTCCTTCTTCAACCTAAATAGCACTTTATTTATCATTTTTACACACAAAGGGTTTCACATAAGCAGGTATTTAAAGACAGGAGAGATTCCACTCTTAATAATGTCAGAAAACCATGGATCTAATTTAACCTTTTCATTTCAAAAGATGTACTGATGTTCAGGCTGTTTAAATATCTTGCCAAGACTATCCACTGAGAACTCGGATCCTGGCTTAGGGAGAAGTTCTCCCATGAAATCAATGTTACATATGGTGTCATTTGATCTAAGCACTAAGAGACACTAAACTGAAGTAAAATATAATGATTGCTTAATTGATCTACCCATCCCTGGTAGAAACAGAAGCAAGAAAAACCTGGCCTGACAAGCGAATGTTCCGGCTTTCTTCTCAACATTTGTCAGGCACTTGAGGTTCTCCTAGCTTCTTTTCTGGGCTTCATCATAGACTTTATAGAAAGATTTTTGTCTTTGGAGCTTTATTTCAAGAGAGTATGCAGTTATTTGAGAGACACTGAACTTAATATTCAAGAGATATCCAATCAAATGCTAACTAAATATGCTTTCAGCACTGCATTATGTCCTGAGGATGCAAAGACAAACAGTTTTGATCAGACACCTAACCAAAAAAATAAAACCTGAAAAATAGTGAGATGTTAACAGATATGTGAAAACTATAGGAATACCGAAGAGACAGCCACAGCTATTTGATATTCCATAAGCTTCATATAATTTAATATCCTAGAGGATCTTATTTATTGCAAAGATTATTCATCAACAGCTCAGAATAAGACCCAAGAGCATGGTAATGAGACTCCTATTTACCACCACCTGTCAGCACCTTCATATTGATTGTAACCACTATTACTGATGAACTCATAAAAAAATTAAGATTGCATAAAGTGCTTCACCAGTGAAATACAAGAGAAGACCAAAACTTTGGGATTAAAATGCTTGTGGATTATACTTGTTTCTATTGCACCAGAGAGATGTGATAAATTTCTGTACTTTGTCTATCTTTGGGATGGAAAAGAATAATAGAATTTTAGAGATGGAAAGGACCTTAGAGATCATCTAATCCAACAAGATGAATAAACTTTTCTTTTCCATTGCCAATAAACTGGTGAAATCTGATGAACACGACTCTTTTGAGTTATAGGTGGTCTGATGAATTGAGACGTCCATGGTTCAGCCTAAGACACTAGAATTTCTCCATGCCACAAAAAGTAAACTTTTTTCATGAACAGTCAATTTAAGTTAGGAAGCTTTCATCATTTCTATAAATATACTGTCAATGAGGGAGCACCAAAAAATGGACCCAGAAGGAAAAACAGATGAACGTTTACTTAGTTTCCCTTTGAGACTTTAACAGAAAATGTTGCAATTCCCTACTTATGCTTTTTTTAAGAAATTATTTTTGAAAATGACTGTAGCCTATTTTCAAGAAGGTACTATAAAAAGCACTTAAGAAACAAGGATTTCTCAGTGGATGATGATCTTTTTCTAATAATCAGAAACCAATCAGATTTTTAATTTTCTACCTTCCACAATTCTGAGGTTAAGTCAAAAGAAAGAGTTGTGGTTTCAGACGCCCCTGCCCCTCATGCCCAGTGCTTCTGCTTCTCCTTTGGGTGAGAAGTTATCCTGGTCACCATCATTCTTTCAATCCAAGACACTTTTTAAAAACATTTTCTTCATAAGGAAAACAGTTGTCTAGAAGCTAAGTAGGATTTGATGTTCTCAAACCTAGCTGCTCATTACAACCACCAGAAGGAACTTTTTTAAAAATGCAGATTACCAGATCCTACCCCCAATGACTGATTAACGAGGTCATATATGGGACCTGAGACCATGGAATTTTGTTGAGTATCTGATAACACAAACTATCAAATCTTTTGTTAACAAAAAGTTATCTGAATTCTTATTTACTGGATGCAAAGTTTAATATGATATAACATATCAAAGAAAAACCCTTTTGCTTTATCATACCAAAAATAATTAAAAGGGCTCAGACTCCAATTGTTGCCTAAGAAGCAATATTTCCAGGATAAATGATACAAAAGCAAATACTTTGCTGTCCTCATACACTCTCTGGATACACTTCTGTACTTTGGTAGTTGACTATATCTGGCAAAACTAAGAGTTGAAAGAATTCATTTACATCATATATTGCTTGCTTTAGAAAAATTTTTTTTTCCTTTTTCATGGGTGACCATTAGCCTTCCATAGCAGGTATGATGGTTTGCTTTCTATCCTTTCAGAAGAGGCTGTTTATTTTATTTTAGGTTCACTGCACTATTTTTCTGGCCACAGGCACAATTACAAATCTCCCTATAAGTTGCCTTCTTAACTAGAGCTCTGAGGGGGATTCAATAAGGTTTCTGTATGTAATTACCAAACTGGAAGTTAGCCAGATTCGCAGGACTGCAGCCCTTACACTTGTGAACACAACTCTTTGAGTCCTAATAATCACACCCAGTCAGCCACCTGGTATTTAGAAATCCTTAAAAAGCAACTTAATGCTCCATGACAAAACACAGGGGTTAATCACAAGAGAAGTGGTATTTTCCAGAGTTACCTACTGGGGCTAGGTCCCACCAGCTGATAGTATAGCCAACTGATGTTCAAAGTCAAATGTTTTCACATTCAAGGTGTTTAATAATTAAGTGCTGGAACAGATGTGTATGTCCTTGAATCCTTTACAAACTAATTTTTCTGAGAAATTCCATACCCTGTACACGGCTTTATTTTTACTTGTTAATGTGTGCTACTTTTCTTTCTTTTCAATGACAATGTTGTTAACAATACAGCTATCTGTGAGCACAAGCATGGCCCAAGATGTCAAAATGTACTCTAATGATTTTTCACATTGAATGTGTTTGATTAGCTAAAATGGGGCATCTATTGACACTGCTTGCTGTCATTTGCCACTCCACTTTTTAATTTTAGTTCACAGAATGAGTCTCATCTCTTTTTATTCTAGTCACGTTATCAGAACTAGGCTTCGGTGAGATCTGGTGCTGTTTCAAACCTCCAAGCACGCTGTGGTTCAGGTGGTTTTTACAAGTATTAAAGCACTAGGCTGTCATAACCTTCATCCAAAAGTAAAGGTCCTTCAGGAGTTCTCTGGTGGCCTAGCGGTTGAGGATCTAGCATTGTCACTGCTGTGGCATGGGTTTTATCCCTGGCTCTGGAACTTCTTCCTGCCACGAGCACAGCCAAAAAAAAAAAAAGGGAGGCAAGGTTCTTCAACAAAACTTGCCTTTTCTAGATGCTTCCCAGGAGACCTGGGCAGTTAAAAAATTGAACTCTAGAGTCATACTCAAAGTTCAAACCCTGGCTTAGCCACTTACAAGCTGTGTGTCCTTGGACAATTAGCTTAGCCTCTTTGTACCTCCACTGTCTTATCAGAAACATGAGGATCTCTAAGTACTCAACTTTCTGGGTTGTAGTGAGAACTAAGTGTATTTATAAAGTTATATACAGTCTATTATTATCCTTCAAGTCCCTCCTATTCTGTGAAGGCTTCTCTTGCTGCTCTGGGCCATATCTATTCCTCCAATCCATTCTATGCCATTTAAAGAGTAGATGTACATTTGACACAATATGTATATCAGTATATACTGCCAGACATGTTTTATTATAACATCTTCTTCAAGAGATTGAGAAACCAGATTCTTAACACTTCTGCACTGCACAAAGTGCTTGACCCATGATACATATATAAAATTTTGGGGGGTGTAGGTGATGTTGAGACTGTAAATTGCTATATAAAGTGAGATTATTCAAGAAAAGTGAGAAACTCTTAAAAAAAAGGAAAAGAAAGTAATTCTGACATACAGTTGCAAATAAATCCCATCAGGAAGAAAAGAAGTACCTAGAGAAGCCAATTCTCTGAGACACTTGGGCTTTAAAATGAAAATATTTTAAAGATGGTAAGAAAGGCTTTTAACCGAAGGAAAGAGACATGGACTTATAAGAACTGTGTCAGAAAGGTCAAAGCCCCAAGTGAACTGAGGCTTGATGAGAAAAATGTGAGGGACAACAAAGGAAGCTTTTCCAGTTTTATTCGGAACATGAAGCTGATGGGAATCAGCAGCTTTCTACCTTGGACTGAGGTTCTAAGTCGATGAATAACCAAGAGGAAGAAGAATATGGCTATATGAAAGTAGGGGATTTTCAAACTGAACACGGTGGAGCATAGATTTGTAAAAAAGAACACCAGAAGGGAGTTAAAGAGCTCTGAGATCAAAGGCAAAGAATGGAGGCAGGTAGCCCAGTGGCTACCTGTCTGACAATGACTAGCTCTATAACCTTGGGCAAGTGACTTAACACATCACTGCCACAGCCTCTTGATCTGCAAAGCAGAAATAAAGTGCTTCTTCATAGAAGAAATTTGTAAGATTATTAAAAAAATAATACATGTTAAACTCTTAGCCCAGTGGAGCTGCTGAATAAATTATAGCAGTGCTTGTTGTCTTAAAATAATACTTATATGAGTGCTATAGTAAAAGGCATCCAGATTCTGCTACGGAGCTCAGGTCTGCTGCCTTGCAAGAATTATCCCTCAAAGGACCAAGACAGGTATCCAAGGGGATTGACCAACCTCCACAAGATAGAATCGGAAGAATCAGAGAAACCTAAATACCCTAAGACAGGAGGCCAGCAAATGTACTTCTAGTTTTCAAACAAAATAAGAAGAAAGCTGGAATCCATGAACAGACAGGATGGCTGCAAACACCTAGAGAAGGAACAGTGATGGCTAGGATGACTGCAACAAAGTCACAATTGGCTGACTTCATTTCCAGTCCCCTCCCACCAGTACGCACACACAGTTTTTATTCTAAGTCAAACTCCCAGACCAGGAGATAAGTGACAATGAACTCCATCAGAACAGGGACACTGTCTCCCTTTTTTTTTTTTTTTTTCTTAATGGATTTTATTTCAATTATAGGTGTGCATAAATCATCACAAGTCAATTTTACAGATTTTGTATCCCAAACCCCCAGGGCATCCCCCCACCCCCCAGATTGTCTTATTTGAAAAACCAAGGTTTTCCAAAGTCTGTGAGTCATTGTCTGTTCTGTAAGAAGGTTCATTGTGTCTTTTTAGTTTCCACATGTAAGCGGTAGCATTGGGTGTTGCTGTCTAATTGTCTGACTGGTTTCACTTCGCATGATAATTTCTAAGTACATCCATGTTGCTATAAATGTTGGTAATTCGTTCCTTTTAATGGCTGAGTAACATTCCATTGTGTGTATGTACCATATCTTCCCTATCCACTCCTCTGTCGATGGGCATTTAGGTTGTTTCCATGACCTGGCTATTGCATAGAGTGCTGCAATGAACACTGGAGTGCATGTGTCTTTTCGAGTCATGGTTTCCTGTGGATAGATGTCTAGGAGTGGGATTGCTGGATCAAATGGTAATTCTATTTTGAGTTTTCTGAGGAATCTCCATACTGTTTTCCACAGTGGCTGCACCAATTTGCATTCCCACCAACAGTGTAATAGGGTTCCTTTTTCTCCACACCCTCTCCAGCACTTATTGTTTGTAGACTTTTTGATGATGGCCATTCTGGCTGGTGTAAGGTGGTACC